>CM076967.1:25763977-25768977 GCA_039105355.1 Benthosema pterotum
ATGATGTGTGTCACCTTACATTTATAGCATTTGGAAATTTGGCCTCTCTGTCTCTCCGCAATTCTTTTTTAAGCATAAAATACGTTGTACATTTGTTGCAAGAATTGCATGCATCCAGCTGAGTTAGTTGCAGTCAGACCAGCATATGGAATGTACTCTACTAGCCATATATGGGTTTGATGAAGTCAGATGAAGATATGCAATGTCAGAACAGGTCAGCTATACTGATATATTATATGGAGATCTAAGGGCTTGAGGTCAGGTGTTGATTGCTAGCCAATATTGCCTGGCTAAAGCCAGGTCGAATCAGCTGTTTGCCAAGTTGTTGTTGATGTTGCGTAATGTCACAAGGTCTGTGCGATTCTGGTTGTCAGACCTCTGACACAATGACTCAGCGATAACCATATAAGGAGTGCCCAATTCTCTATGCTCTATGGCAGGGGTCGGCAACCCAAGATGTTGAAAGAGCCATTTTCGACCAAAAATGAATTTCAAAATCTCTCTGGAGCCGAAAAGGGGAATTCCACCCATTTTCCATTTTTTTTTCTGAGAGCGTTCAAATGCGAACCAAATGGACCCTGGCGGGTCCATTTGGTTCCATTTGTACGCTCTCAGAAAAAAAGGTCATAAAAGAATGATCATTAACAACATGGTGAAACACAACTTGATGATGCATTAAGTTGTGTTTCACCATATTAATGATGTTTTTTCAGACCTCCATTTCTAGGAAACAGAATGGAACTTTTTGATCATGTCCACACAACATCTCTAAGATATAATATAGTAAACTGTTAAAAATGGGTGGTTCAGATTAAAGCTCGATCTCTGAAACGTGCTGGGATTTCATGGCCAACAAGCGCTATGTTAACTGGTGACGTAACTGTCAGACAGTGCATGGTGTGTTCTGTGTTGGTGCTGTCAGTGACTGAAATGTTTATATTATGTTGGCCGATCACCCTAATGATAATGCTACAGCCAGGGAGCCACTAGGGCTGTGTTTTAGAGCCGCATGCGGCTCAGGAGCCGCAGGTTGCTGACCCCTGCTCTATGGAGTGTGTTGTCATGTCTTCATAATGCCTCATGGGCTGACCAACCAAACAACATACTGGTGGGCCATGCACAATTCCATAGTTAAATAACTGTGACCTTCAGTCTCAATCTTCAATTGTATAATGTTCCAGGTCCAATTAGGTCTGCTTTTTGGTAGCATCACTTCCAATTTCACGCCTATCATTACATGTGCAGTGCCTTGTATGAGTTCTTTCCTCTTCGGATCTTAACCAGAAAATGTATTTTCTCTTTAATAAGATTCCACTTATCGTAGTTTAACAAACAAATAAAAAATAATATACGCCGCTAAACAGACCAAAACACACACACACGCACACACACACACACACACAAACACACAAACACAGAACAAATCCTTCCTCCTTCCATTTCCAATCTGTCTGTATAGTGTTTTATTTGTTTTTTGTCTTCCCTCCTCCCAGTGGTTTCTTCCTGTTGAGCCAGAGGTGACACGCAGCAGAGAAGGCACCCTGCCTGTGGCTAATGAGGGAATTTGGGCTAGATGTGTTGAGGATGAGCAGAGATAACAACACAGTGAGATGTCTTATCTAAGGGGCACCGTTCCATGAAAAACGGAGCCAGCACCACCGGTGTGCCACGGTAATTGCTCTGACCTGAGCCTGCTCACGTGGAATGCACGAAAATACACCCCTTGAGCAGCATCTTTGTGTTGGATACCGTCATGAACTTATAGACATCCATGCTATTTCTTTGATATTACACAGTTCAGTCAATAGTGAAGAAAGAGGAGATGAGAATCTCCCACTGGCCTCGTGATTCACATGCACACCCATCCACCACACGTATGTTCACACACACGCAACCGCACAGACACACACACACACACACACACACACACACACACGCGCGCGCGCACACACACACACACACACACACACACACACACACACACACACACACACACACACACACACTCACTTGATGTGGACTTCAAAGGCAAAAGAGACAGTTCTAATGGTATCAAGAGAAATAAATAAGCACAGAGCAACTCCTTTTTAAAATGAACTGTGGAATGATTTTGTGGACCTGAGATGATTACTTTGGTTCTTTCGGTACATGGGCTACTAAAGCTTAGAACCATTGAAATTACCATAAAAATAAATGTTATCAATGAAAAAATAATAACAGTTTTCTTCTCGCTTTCGTTCTCTTTCTTCTCAGAACTACTGCAGTTCTTCTCCAGTATATAGTAGGCCTATATTGCTTCTGCAATATTCCTGATGTGACTGATCTCATGAAAACAAGTTCTAGACCTCCGGTTCTAGGCTGAACAGAAGGCAGTGACTTTTGTATTCCCACTATGATGCAGATTATTTAATATATGAGTCATTATAACACTTATGCTCAATAAATTCAGGCTTAATTCCATTGCATGGCTGCTTGGAAAATCAACAATGGTGGACATTGTAAACAAAGTGTAAATGCAAATATGGAACTGAAGACTGATGAAGAGGAGGAATTATGCAGGTGCACTGAAGACATATCATCATGAGGTCAAAATCAAACAACCTGTTCCTGAGAGCAATTCCCATTAAATCACCTGCAGTATATGATATGAAAGAATGATTGTTCAAACTTGGTTATTTGTGCGGATAGAAAGCACACACATGGGAGCACCAACACACACAATTAATGAATTAATGACTGAAAAATTGTGTTTTTTATCCTTTAAGCTTGGCATATAAACAGCATCCACTCTGTTGAGGCCAAGGTAATGTACATAATGACACTCTGTCGATTCGGGTTCTCATGACATTTTAGTTCTGCTCGATCTGCAGAGCATCTTTTGACACAATTGACCATGACATTCTTTTAAAACGCCTGGAGGGTAGCCTATACTGGGTCTACAGGGTCTATACAGGGTTAAAATGGTTTACTCTTAAACTTCATGGTCAGAACTGGTCCCATGGCCCGTCCAATGGCATCCCCTCAAGGTTCAATTAAGGACTCTTTTATACTCATTATACTTTCCCTTCACATCTTATAAATATAATATTCTCTACCACTGTTATGCGAATGACACACTAATTATTTCACAGAAGAAGCTGTCTAAATGGCTGGATGATGAGAAATTTACTTCAACTTAATGATAACAAAACTGAGGTAATTATTTTAGCCCCCTCTTGCTTCATCACTATTAGACGAGGCCATGTACTTAGTTCCCTTTCGCCAAAAAATCACACATGTAGTTAGGAATCTTGGTTTCTTTTTGGACACATTTTGAATTTTAATAGACAAATGTTTGGAAGGGCAATTTGTTTCTGTTAAGGACCTAGTTATCTATGTGATCATATAAACAGTTATGTATTCATCTTAGTTTGCTTTATTCGATCATCTTTCAGTTTCATGTATAAAAAATATAACAAAGAAAATAAGCTTTCAACTGAAGAAGTATCAAAGTAATAGGCAGAAGCTACAAGCTAATAGATCATGTCTATCCCTCACCTATTAATTTCAGGGTTGACTGCGTCCTTGTTCGATTAAAGCATTGAAATTGTAATCTGTTGTTTGTTTTATTGAGTTGCTCCCAAACTTTTCATTTTGCTTAAAAAAAGAGTGTGTTTTACATTCCAACATTCCAATGTTGCGTTCATGGAGTATAATTTTATATTATTGTTATCATAATATCTTTTGTACAGCTGTTTTTCTTTTAAAGCATTCTGGGCCAAGGTTCTACATAAATGAAGCTGCATTGGCTTGTCATCCAAATATGCTTTAAAGAACAGATGGTTTGGTTATGGGATGCGTACATGAATTGAATGTGCACAAAATCATTTCAGCAGTGGAGAACTTTCATCCTCCTTTGTTACACTCACTTGAGACCCTAAAAACGCTGCAAACAACTGGGGACTGAGGACAATTTGACAATGACAATCTCCCAGCTTTCATTGCTAAAACATGGGTGGACTCCACAAACAGCAGTCAACACACAACTTCCTCCAGGTGAGAAAGGGCTCTATAGGCAATTGCATCGTCAGTAGCATCTATTTTGACAACATGCAAATTGCTGTGGTATAGGTCAACTAGAACAAAGTGCCTCACCAACCTCTCAAAGCATGTACTGACAACTGAACTGCGAGCATCTGGTCTCCAGTCATTCAGACATGTTACCTTTGTGTGCTTTGCAGGCACAGCGGCGTGCAACTTGAATCCTGTGGGGATCGACAACAGCATGGGAGAGGCAGGCTATAGTCTCCTCACGTCCATGGCTTCATGCATGTTCTGAATAATATTAGCCACTTTTATACCCCTTTGACTGGGATCCCGCAGGGGGCTATAGTTCCTCATTTTCCCCATGCAGGCACCCCCTCTACATCTACAGCACATCTCCAAAATGGCAGATAAGCAGGCAAACAACAGATTGCATGAATGTTTGTTTGACGTGCTCAGCAGGGATGGCTCCAGAATTTTTTGACCGAGAGTGCCATGGGGGTGCATCTTTGTTTACGTAGAACTCAATCAATTAGCCCTTCACTAAGTCCCTCCCCAATCCGGCCTTGTCCAAGAGGCGCAAGAAGAAAGCTTGACCAGGAAAGCTCATTGGGCTTGTTTGGGGCAAGTTAGGGGGCCAAGCCTCCACCAGAGGGGGCTAACATCCCCCACCCCCAGTGGTTCTCAGATCCACGTGGTTAAAGGACCACTTCACCACTTTTCATTCACCTTCCAGGGGTTGCGGGTCCATTTGGTTTCATTTTTACACTCTCAAGAGTTAAAATTCATCATCTTAATTAGCCCAGGTCTACACATCTAGAGGATGTAGAAGATTAGGTCATTTTGATGTGGATGTTAATTTGTGGATGTTAATCCAGCCTGGAATTGTGGATAGCTAGAAAGCAGGGAAAGACACATAGGCAGAGTGTAATGACTGCCTTCAAGACAAATTTATCTTGTGTTGTGTTATAGTGCAC
>CM076967.1:25773977-25823977 GCA_039105355.1 Benthosema pterotum
ATGATGATATTGCTTGTAAAACACTGACTGGTCTGTCATGGACATTGTTTGAGTCCCTGCATCAATTCCTGGTTCAATTCTTTAAACCAAGGTCACTTGCACGGTTCAAGCTGCCAACAGAAGACCAACTCTTTGTTACTTTGGCGAAACTGCGTCAGAACGTCTCAAATGCTGTGCTTTGTCGTGTATTGGGCATGGCAGAAACGACCTACCTTCGCATGTTCTCCCGATGGCTGGATTTAATGTACGCTAAACTGTCATTTTTGATTGCCTGGCCTGATAGAGAGTGCATCCGGAGCACAATACCAGCTGAAGTTCTTCTACAGTATCCTAGACTGACTTCAATCATTGACTGCTTTGAGATCCGAATTGAACACTCGAAGAAGCTGAAAACAAGGTAAAAAAAATTTTACCTTCTAATGGCAAACCATGCTAATTCCAGAGCATTGAAATTGTATATTTTGGCTGCCCTTTTTTGTCTGTCCATTGTCTTACTGCTCACAGAATTAGTTCTGTTTTCAGTAATGTTTCAAGACCACTTCACTAGAAAGACACATGCACATCAGTAATGTATTCTTCAAAACCTCTATGTTCACAGAGCAGCAACCTACTCAAACTATAAAAGCTGGACAACAGTGAAATATCTGATTGCATGTCATCCTGCTGGTCAGATCACTTACCTATCCAAAGGCTGGGGTGGGAGAGCATCAGATGTTCACATTGTAAGGAATTCAGGCTTTTTGTCTAGGAACTACCACTATGCAGGAGACCAGGTAAGAGTTTACCTTTATACTGTATGTTGTTCATCTCATCTACACTTGTTGATGTGGAAATATAAAACAAGTTGCAACCACTATTTTACACCTGTAACCCTATGATGTAAAAATAATTATTGAGTTTGTGTAGTAACAGTAGCGTGTTGTGTTAAAGATTCTTGCAGACAGAGGCTTCACTTTAAAGGATGAGTTTGCACTTCTCGGTGCAGAACTAATAACCCCATCTTTTGCACGGGGACGAAAACAACTCTCGGCAGAAGATGTGGCACACTCTCGCATGACTTCAAACGTGAGGATTCACATTGGTAAGTATTACTGTGTGAGCAGTCATTTCTCTAATCTATTACAGTTACACTTGTACAGTATGCGTAAGGTATAACTGTAGACATCAATAGCTTTATTGTAAATACCGTATTGTCCCGAATATAAGACAACCCTGGTTATAAGACGACCCCCATTTTCAAGACTCATTTTTGGAAAAATAACATTGAATGTCAAATAATGTATAAATAATATTTTTAGGATGTTTCCATTTGGGAAAAAACACTGTCTTATATTCAGGCCAATACAGGTACATTAACAGTGCATACAGCAGTATCCACAATAGGATGGCACAAAAAGGCTTCATACATGAGATATGTGTAACATGAGGCGTCTTTATGTACAAGTACACCCAAGTACAAGATCAACAGAGGAGATCATTGTTGATCCAAGGTCTGTGGGAGACCGTACTGTGGGAGTGCTGATTGATCAAGATATGAGCTGACACACACATGTTGAATCCTGTTGAAAATACATCATGGGTGGGCCTATCTTCTCCCCTTGACCCACCAAGCCATTTTTGAGCAGACGGTAATAAGGCAAACTAGGAATGTATCCTCTGATCCCTCACATGTTCTTCATTCAGAATATGAGTTAATGAGATCAGGTAGAAGGTATAGGAGGCCACAGTGCAAACACAACAGGTATGAACACTCATTTGTACCTCTCTCTATAAAATAGATAGCCTTTTTCCGACAAAGGGGTAAGGACTTAGGGTGTATATGTTATTTGTTCCTGTATTGTGTTGTCTTTTGGTTTGTTTTTTGTCTATTGTCCTATGTTTGCAGCTGTGGTCCTGTCTCCAAGACAAATTTCTCCTTCGGGAGACAAAACAAAATGAAACTTGAACCCCTTGAACCCTGAACTCCCAGTCTCAACAATAGTAACAGTACTACTAAGTTGTCACATTAATATAACAATATGACAGTGTGTGCAATATAACAAGAACAGTGCAATATAACAAGAAATGCGCAAGAACCCTCATTCATCTTTGATGGAGGTAAAACATTGTACAGTGTCTCTCTGTATTTCTTCTGCTACTTCTTTCTTTTATCCAGAGAGGGTGATTGGTGCCCTGAAGGGTCGATACCATATCCTGGATGGCCCACTTCCACTGCGAATGGTGAAGAGACTGACAGATGAGAGAGAGGAGAGAGGGGAAGCTTTAATTGACCGCATTGTACATGTCTGTGGGGCACTAGTCAATATGTCTCGCAGCATCATGTACACGTCTTAATGTACTGTAAGTATACAGTAAATGTGACATTTAATACGTCTGCAAAATTCACAACATGCAGTATAGTTTATTTGTGAATAAAACAAAAGTAAAAGTTAAGACCAACATACAAAGAGAAAACCATTCCAAAATAACGTCCAGGAATGCCACCAACTTCTTTGGGCATGCATGAGCTCATCGTAAATCGACTGAGGCAATGTGAAAAAAAAGCTTTGTACAAACTACTGATTCATACCTTGACTGACTGTCACCTGGTGAAACATCAGTGCTGCTCTGCTGCTGGGCATCCCTTCACCCCATCTTTTCCGTTTCCCACACTGTCTGCAGTGCAGCTGGCGGTGCCACCCTTGCCACGGCCACCTCTGATGCCTCCTCTGCTGCCTGATGTACCACGGCGACTGCAGCTGGCGGCGCCACATTTGCCGCGACCACCTCTGATGGCTCCCCTGCTGCCTGATGTGCCACTACTACTGCAGCTGGCGGTGCCACCACCAGTGCCTGGCCATGAGTCCTTAGCAGAAATGTATGTTTTCATTAAGGTTTACTTATTCTGTTCAGTTTAATAAAACCAATTCATATACATTTAACCCATTTTGTATTGTGAATCATTTACTGAAAAACCTGTATCAGTAGTTCTCAACGTATTTCATGTCTAGGAACCGCAAAGTTATATTTAATTTGCCACCGGCCCACATTTAAAAATATGTACCTGTGCAAATTTCAGCTCCACTAGTTTGGGCTGAATGTGCTGTGTCCAAAATGTTTTGATAATATCCACAGCTTTGCAGATGAATTCCTCATCTCTGGGGACCCTGAAAATCACACAGGCCTGGGGAGCCCATGTGATGAGGTCAGCGTATTTGCGCTGGGTTACAAACATCTGCATCTGGACCTGACAAATACAAATTGTACATGCAATGAGTAATGTTTCTGTAATTAACACTAACAGCTATGTGGCTTTCATGTGTTGACCACATATTCAAAATGCATGCTTAGTGTAGTATTTGGTACCTATACAATTACATGTTATGCAAGCCTCTTTACACTCATGTAGAACTGTATGACTGTACTTTGTTGGGAAACAACTAAATACTTGCCTGTGTGTAGTAACTATGATTACTTTTCAAACAGGTGAGACTTTGCAGGTGTCCACCTTTCTGGCCAGGCCACTGCTGGTACTCAACTTGTGTCGTTGCCCATTTATATGGACATTTGGCCTCCAGTACCCCCTCACCACAGCAATCACATGCCACATAGGCATCACATGACACACCTATGAAGGGCATTGGCTGGCAAATTCTAAAACCAGCTTTGCTGATGACCAGGTTTTCATGGGATTTATTTACATCAGCAGTGACAACTATGGTGCGGGGTACTTGATCTGTCAAATTTCCATTTGCCACAGTGTAGCAATAGGTGTCTATGGCGTCTTTCTCATGCTTTGTCCCCCAGTGCAGCCATGGCTTCTCAAGTGGCCTGTGCCTGCGCTCACATAGTTCCTGGACAAAACTTGTGCTAGGAGCCGAAGAACATCTAATGACACGGTGAGCTATGGAGGCAGTAATGCGACCAACTCGCTCATCATGCCACCGGTCACATGATGCCTGCAGGACCGTTTCTCTCTCCACCTCCTCCACCTCAGCTGCTGTCACAGTACACTGGCCAAAGAACCACGGCTTCCTAGCTGGTCTGGCAAATAGTTTGAAGCTCTTTAAGCCCACAGCATCAGGCGATTTGTCAGCCAGCATCCTGAGCAAGTTCTGCTGCTGTGAAGTATTGGCCTTGGGCATCGGAGCTTTTCTTTTCTTGGGTTTAGAAGACTTCTTGTAAAA
Organism: Benthosema pterotum; assembly: GCA_039105355.1. Taxonomy (NCBI): domain Eukaryota; kingdom Metazoa; phylum Chordata; class Actinopteri; order Myctophiformes; family Myctophidae; genus Benthosema; species Benthosema pterotum. The sequence goes on from CM076967.1 coordinate 25,778,144, forward strand.
AGAAGTCTCCGCAACAAGGGCAGGCTCAATGTTTTTGACGCACACTTTATTCCATTCACAGGCCTGGCTTGTGCATGCAACCTTATTGAGCTCCAGTCTAACACAAGCCTCTACTTTAAATAGCACTGCAGCTGCATGGGAGCATGATTCACCAAGACTGGAAAAAAATGAAATGCATAATGCAACAAGGGGTATTGTATTCATGATGGAGATACGTAGTTTCACATCTGTTTTGACAATGGGTATTGTATTCATGATGGAGATACATAGTTTCACATTTGTTGACTATTTTAACAATCAGCCTGACCTTCTCATGCTGACGAAATATCTCACTAAATATACACTATAATCATACTATTTTATAATGTGTTTTATTTTCTAAAACTATGATCTCTGTATTACCTGCAGCCATTACTTACCCTGCCTTGCAGTCACAATGTACTGTTAGTATAACGCCATCTTTCTGCAGAGCAACCCAGGTGCGGTGGGGGCTTCCAGTGGTTCTCCATGATGGTTTCACATCACAACGCATTAAAACGTTTTCACTGCCTGGTATTAGTTTGTGGAGAACAACGCCCACATATCCACTCTCAAAGAACTTTCTGGCATCCAGGGACCTCCAGTTCTTCATAGCGCCTTTAGAATAAACACCTGTATGATAATATGCCACATGCAGTATTCATAATTAGAACCTTTTATTTAACAGTATTGTCACATCAAGTACAAGTATGTACAGTATATAAACAAAAAAGGAGTCCATCACATCAATCAGTTCACTAAGTTCAGTCTGGTAATCCGGTGATCTTCAGCAGCCTACTGCATTCGGTTCTAGGTAGAACTACCAAAGAGGTGGTGACACAGCTTGATGACCACAAACAGTAGGCTACAGTATAAAAACATAATGACACCAATAAACAAAGCTATGTTGGTAAAAAAAAAAATAGCCTACAATAAAATGTCAAATCAGTGTTTACTGTTCACACAGTGTGTCAAAACATTGTAGGGTACCACGTAATTTATTAAAAACAAGCTCTATGAACACAACCATGTCAGCAGTGACAAGTGGTATTTAATATTATGATAACTTTAATTCATCATCTATGTAGAAAATGTAGCCTAAGGTGTTTCTCACCAGGCGACTCTACCAGATAACTGTATATGTCCTGGAATGCAACTGGTGGCCATTGAGTTGGATCATCAGTCCAGTCCTTAATAACATAAGGACAACTATCTAGTCCGAAGTTGTTTAACTTGCTGAGATATCGTGCCTTGTCCACGGGCAGTAGTGAGTCAATGTAAGACATCGTACACGGTTTAAAGCATCATATTCAGTGAAATATTCCAATTTGAAATCGCCGCTCAAAACAATTGCAGCCAACAAGTGCAACGCGACTTTTTACCCCACGGGGGCGTAGTCGACCTTTGATGACGACACGCGGTGTGAGTGTATAAAACACGGCCCCAGATAGTGGCTCCAGGCTTGAGGCAACGATCCCTGGTGGCCAAGTTTGGTACTGCAGGCGGGAGGAATTCATGCACGAACGCCGGAGAGCACGCACGCTCGTTTGCTTTGTGCACGCGGACAGGGCAGTTTGTGTTTAAGTTGTTTTCTGAATAAACCAGCGGTCCTCACGTCATATACTACCTCTCAAAACACAACGGATGTATTATATGACAGATAATAAGCTCAATGCAAACCCACAAGCTTGTTTTTTGATGTTTTTTTCCTTTGCTCGTGCGCGACGGCGCTCGTTCATGGTTCCCATAATCCCTTGCTTCGGGCGCGTTCATGGAGAAATACTTCCGCATTTGGACACCAAATTTTGGTGTCCAAATGCGGAAATAGGCGCACTTCCGGCGGTCTTCCGGGTGCTTCATGCGCCAATGAGCAACTTGTATTGAAATGAACGGCAAGGGGGCGGGGCTGTCGCTCGAGTCAGGTCTCTGTTATTTTATTGCGCTATTACTATAAAACGATATTAGTTTCAACAAAGCTGGGCTGTTGTTGTCCCTATTCCTAATGTAGAACCACCGCCATTGGACTGTTCCCATGAAGTGAACGGAGTTTGCGGGTATAGAAAAGGCTCTACACAGTGCGATCTCGCGTGATGTAACGTGATTCGCCCCTTTTAACAAGGACTAGGAAACCCCGTTTCACCCTCTCTTCCTCTCGCTGTCCAGAAGCAAGGTAAACGGAGATCTCTCTCCCTCAGTTATTACATAGAATATACCGGTATCTTTATAAGCACCCGACCTGTAAACCTCACCGGGTTGCCGTTTAAATGTCTATTGATTAGAATCGGTGCCCAGGTCCGGCGTATTGAACCGATAAATGTCTTTTATTTAGGTTTATATTGCGTGTTGCGCTCGCGCCGGAGTGTTGCTGTCAATGATGGCTGCCCCCATGCTGCCGCATTGAGCCCGAATAGCTTCCGTGCTAACTGTCTTTTCGATAAATTATACACCTGTAAATAAAACCTTTGAATATGGTGACTGAGTACACAACACTCGCCGAACCGTTCACTTGGTTGGGATAATTTGCTAGGACCCGACAAGTTACGATAATAAGAATATATCCCACGAAACTAGCTAGCTAATGCTAACGCCTGGAAGCCTATGCCGACAGACGGCATGCTAAGGGTTGCACTGTACACCAGTGGATCCTAAACGTTTTCATGTCAAGGACCCCCAAATTGACACGCATTATCCCACGGCCCACTGGTAAAAATATGCTAGAAACCTCCAGCATATATATATTTTACCTCTGTAGCAGTGATTCTCTACAATTATCATTTCAGGGCCCTTCAGTTTGATATGTATGCATCTCCATTCAGTGGCATTTCCATGCCAATTGTTGGAAGGTTATGAATTGAACAGTTAAGTGTACAAATTCCATCTGTACGCTCTTGAGCTATAGACCCATTAGGGGGATCCCCTGGAACAAAGGATCCTATTATAGCCTGGATGTCACAGCCTTGATGATAAATTAATAGCATGTCTTCAACTAGTGGACCTTCCTGGCTTTAAATAATGGGGAGCTGCTAACCAAACGAAGTGGACCCTTATAGAACTCTTGAACATGAAATTAGCTTGCGGGAGTTTTGTTAACATCTGAATAGCAGTCTACACAAATGACTCATGCAGAATAATCGTTATTTCAACATTTGCCATTCCAACCCCCAAATGTCTGGTACAAGCATCAATACAGCACAGAATTGTACACAAGCTCTTATCCAACAATGACTGTTAAATACCATCAAAATGGTGGTCTGTGGATCAAATTCCCCCAAATAATGGACTTGCATATGAGAAATGTTAAAGCGCTGATGCCTAAAGACGTATGGGCTTGACAACAGATTTCCTGTCAGATCATTATAGGCAAAGTTATAATATGCTTCACAATGCCTCTTCACTAAATAAGCCTCTGTCTTGCTTTTCTCTAGATGCCTGGTGTCACAGTGAAAGACGTAAATCAGCAGGAGTTTGTCCGTGCCCTTGCTGCTTTCCTGAAAAAGTAAGCATGCCTTATGTCCCCTTTTTTTTTAGATATTGTTCTGACCTGTATCTTTCTGATCGATCTGATCTTTTTTATATGAAATGTATCCAAGTGTCCATCAGTCTGCGAGAATGAGGACTAGCCAACACAAATATAATTACTTTATTTGTTCATTTATGCTACAGCCTACAACACATAACGTCGGTCTCTATAGTGGACATGTTATGTTGTATACAAGTTAATACTATTCTATATTACCGGTAAAAACAAACCTAGCATCCCTATTCTAGACATGAGTACTATTGGCATTTGGCCATACCGATGTTTGTGGTGTATGTAGATTAAGGAACCAAATTAATCTTATTTAATAGTTAAAGCTTCCCCATCAAGACTCATTTACATTTATAGTGTTAAGCTAAATCATTACTTTGCATTTGCGTTCATTCCAGTCTGACTGGTGTATTTTCTGCTAACATTGTATCTTATAACTTATTATTGCTTATGTTTAGTTAAATCACCTTTCACTTATGTTCAAACAAACCTCTTCTGTGTTGTTTACAATAGTAGTAAATCAGTAGTCACTGTTTATAGTGTAACTAATTCAGGCAGTAACTTTCCGTTCATTATTCATACATACGAGATTGGAGGATAAGAGGACAGTACCTCAGTATCATCAGATATTTATCCCAAATAATTTGAAATTCAGGCATGGGATGATTACAGTTGAGCTTATTTAGATTTTCTCTAATTTGTCATTGTCAGTTTATTGTAAAGCTTATGGTAGCTATTTTAAACTAGGTTGTATCAGTCTTTTCTGTTCTATAATCTTGTCCCCAGGTCAGGAAAGCTGAAGGTGCCGGACTGGGTTGACCTTGTGAAGTTGGCCAAGCACAAGGAGCTGGCTCCCAGTGATGACAACTGGTTCTACATCAGAGCTGGTAAGCCTAACATCTCTGCACCCGTCTCTTCCATAACTATTGCTGTAAAGGAGGCCTGCTGAATCAGCATTTCACTTCTGGGATGTGTGACAGATGGTTGGATTTATTTGGTGCCTACTGGATGCAGTTGCAGTAGAGACTAAATTGTTACATTGTTATGTTGTATAGCTTGATTTATGAATTGGTGATGGGCTTTTTGCTTGGTCCCGCTTGTGCAAGTGATTCCACAGAATCCAGTTAATAAAAATGTGCCTTTTTGTCTTGGGGTTTTATGTGGTACAATCCAAATAAAGATTTACTGGGACAATGCAGTGTATAGAATAACAGAGCAACGGGGAGGGGTGCCCACTGGCTTAGTGGTCCAGGCGCATGCCACATAAGCTATGGCCTGACGGTGTGTAACATGTTCGAATCCTGTTCATGTCAATCTTCTATCAATAAAGGGAAAGGGCCAAAAAGCAAATCAAAAAACAAAAATGGAGAAATTGGTGCAGAACATCAAGTTGACATAAGCAAGCGCAGCAACTTAACAATGTACTACCATGTACTACTGACAAGTTGGTTTACAGTGGCCCTCTGTCTGTGGTGAATGTGGTGTTCCTGCCCAGGCTTTTTTTTTTTTTTGACTGGAACTGCCTCTTGGAAATAATATTGACTGTGATATTAGGCTGGTCCATAGCCTGGTCTACTGTGAAATGATTTTGGCCTAGAGGAGCGGGGGAGGGGATCTGATTTGAACTCGGCACGTTGTCATCCTTGGATATGTCATTTGGAGCAGCGCTCACCCTGAAAGGTTGACTCCCAATTCTAGGCCACTGCGGCTAACTATATAGTTCAGGCTTTCCGTTTTCGTGCATCATGGACAAAATGAAAGCCTAGGTGTTGAGGCTAGTCTGGTCATGCTTGGCAGGCTAGGTGATCTTTGATCGCATATTTGACCAGATTACAATGCATCCAATTCTTCCATAGATGTCATAGTGAAGCCTTTAGTCTTTAACTAACATGAGAATCTTCCTTCTGCCAGCATCCACAGTCCGTCACCTGTATCTGCGTGGTGGTGCTGGTGTAGGCAGCATGACCAAGATCTATGGCGGTCGCAACAGGAACGGCGTCTGCCCTTCCCACTTCAGCGTAGGATCCAAGAACGTGGCTCGCAAGGTTCTTCAGGCCCTTGAGCTGCTCAAGATGATCGAGAAGGACCCCAATGGGTGAGCAAAAATGCCCTTTTTTTAAATTCCATGCTTCACACAGTACTTTATTAAATATTTATGAGCCGAACCACTTGATAATGGGTGCATAAAACATGAATTTATAAAGGCCATAAATCCCTATGCATGTATGTCACATTGGGCAGATGTATTGCTGAGGACCAATAGAAGTGCAATGTAGCGTGTGTGTGTGAAGCCTGGTCAGTGGTTCTCCAGGATGGCACGTGGCACAATTACGTGCCAGGTCGAAGCACGAAAGAAAATGGATGCAAATTACATGCACCGGGCATCACTGCTTGACTCATCAAAATGGGTTCAGACATTCTGATATCATAACGCGAGTGGTTGCTTTTGCCTCTGCCTGCAAATGTTTTAAACTGCAGTAGTTGTACTACAGCTGCATACTTTATTCATACTTTTGAAAGTGCACTTTTGACAAATTGTGTAGTAGTGTCAAGATTGCAATGCTGTCAGTTCTTCCTAAATCGCACAAGTCTGTTATTCATGTCCTCGGCTGTTTCTGGTAGCCGTCAAAATGTGTATATTCATGAAGAAATGTTTAGTCACTTGCAAGCTCGAAACACTTTGCAATGGGTGAGGTTGTAGAAATGCTATTTTTAGAAAGGTTGAATTAGTTTGAAAACTTAGTCTTCGAAGTTTGCAAAATACAGATACAAGGGTCAGTAGTTGAAGCAATTCAAGTTTTTAATCATTTAAGGTAAGTAGGGTCCATGCATATTCAATCAGACTTTGCCATGAGTCATTGTGATGGACATTTTCATTTCTGTAGCTGCAGTACTAATTCTGCGGTTGTTATCAGTTGAATTGAGCAGGAAAATGACATTGCAATTTGACTTGTTCATCATGTCGGAGTGAATGATTTCCTTTCTATGTAGGAAGAATTGATTGCCCTGCCTCCTCATGACCACAGTATTGTGGTCAATGGGGCATATCCAATGTAGTTGAGGTGTTATTGAATACTCTGCTGTGTTGTGTATTGATTTTTGACCAGGTTGTGTTGCGTAGGCTGATGTAGTCTGTTGTGCCGCTGTCTTTTCAGTGTCTTAAAATTCAGTCCTCTCTCTCCCCTCAGCGGACGCAGACTCACCTCCCAGGGAAACAGAGACCTGGACAGAATTGCTGGGCAGGTGAGAATGATTTTCTCAGTTAAGGGAGCAGCAGCAGGAAAGTTAATATTGTACACAAATTAACAATACACAATTCAAATGCTTTCCCTACTAGACAGATCTAATGTTAACCAACACGTTATGCAATGGATGAGAAGGTATCTCCTTGCCTCGAATCAAAGCTAGTACCAACTTAATTTGTTCTATGAATGGTGGACACCATACACAATTGTCTTCTGTCAAAAAGTGGTGGCAGGCTGCCCACTAGACAATGTAACCTTGGTGATGTGGCATCTTTTGGGCAAAGGCCTGCTTTTGGCCCCCTGTCAGAACTTAATCAATTTCAAAATCCTGGGTTGAATGATTTGTATCAAAGGTTTCAATTCTGGCCAGCGCCAAGGTTGCTTTATACAGCTACCGTCCTTTGGTGCATTGTTTTATTTGAAGTCTAGACATATTCAATGTGGTGGCTCAATCGAAAGTGCATTTCATCACTAAAACATCCCTTGGCTTTGATGCTTACACCTCTTGTCTGTCATGGGAAGCACCCTGCACCGGCATAGCTTGAGCATGCACTGCTTTGAAAACGGTTGTCCTTGGGCAAGTTTCCCTTTCTGCCAAAGTGCCTTGCAGAATGCAAGTCAGCTGTTCTATAGAGGCTAAATTACTGAGTTACTGGTTTGTCCGTGTAGCATAGCGGCAGGTCGTTGTCTGTTAGTCGCAGCTAAAACAAAAGGCACATTCTCTGCCTTGTAGCGACGTGAGAAGAGGCAGGCACTGCAGCACCATTGGAGTGATAATCCAAGGGTAAAGGGGTAAACCTGAGGAAGGAATTTCATGCCTGGAAAAGCCTGCCGTATGGCACCAGTTTTCTCCTTGTTTACCCATGCTAATGAGCGCTATGTAGATGAACTAACCTGTGCCCAGCCCTGCTTGTGTCTGCTGCACATAGCTGGCAACACTCAATTGGCACCCCTACCTCCTCCGTTCCCCAAACACCTTGTATTTTGTAGTTTATGATGGGTTATTATTGAAATGGATTTTTGCCTGTGGTGATCCTGTCCTATACAGTCTTGAGTATGGGTGGTGTTTGTTGCCAGTAGAAGAAAACGAATGCTCTCTTCCAAGCTTTAAGTTGTGCTTCACTGTCATTTCCATGTGTAAGCTTCCTCCTCTGGAGCATTTTTGAATGCATCTGAATTCCTCTTGCTTTCTTGTTTCCGGTTACAGGTTGCAGCTGCAAACAAGAAGTCTGTGGTGGCGGCAGCAGCGGCGGCGGCTGTGTAAAAATAAATAAAACATTTTTTGGAGAAACTACCCGTGTTCCCTGTTTTTTCTTTAAAACCCAGCTTCTGTGCTACATGGGTGCAACTGCTCTACTCAGTTGTTGGATGTAGTTCATTGCTTCCGCTGTAAGAAATAAAAGGCAGAGCTGTATTTGTTTGGAGGATTGATTACATGAGATTTGATTTAAAATGGGCATGATTGGATGATTAGCATTTCATGCATAGGCAACAGCTAATTTTTAGTTGGGTGCATTTACGTCATACAATATGAAAGATGTATGAACTTAAGTGATTATTCAGGAAATTTACATTGCATTCCCATGGCAACACAAATGTACGGTATGTATGATTCATAGAAGTGGCACATTTTTGTTAGGATAGTTTAAAGCCGGGAAGAGAAAATCTGACATACAAAATAACTAGGCAATCTGCAATAATTAGTAGTGACTCATGATATATTTATGTACTTAATATTTCACTAGTGCGGTTTCTTCAGGATTGCTTTGTATTTGAGGGCTAAAAGAACTGTAGTTGCAGTGCAGTTTGGTCTGATTGAAACGGTTGAGTAAATGTTTTGAATATTCCCAACAATGTGTCTGAATAACATTTTTGCTTTGAACTGAAACTTTATTTTATGGGGATAATGGCTACTTAACCTGATTTTTATGTTGCATTCCTGTCCAGAGAAATGTTTGAACCTCACTTTGACAAAGGAAAGGTCCATGGTTTGTGAAAACACCCATAAGCTGATTTGTCTGTCTGGTTCTGAATGTCACCCAGCCTAAAGGGCAGGTTGTCTTGTCTGGAGAGAAGGATTTATAACAGTTGACAGTGTTTGCTACTAGTATAGTGTCATTCAGCCTGTAAACCTGTAGAAGCCTCCTAGATTTTTGCATGTACATGTATGCACATACCAGTTCACATGGTGCAGCTGCATGCAAATTGCCCTTCAAAAGAACCAGGGATCTAATTTGGATCTCTGGTTCTTTAGAAACTTGATCATCCAAAGTGTCTCCTGGTGCCCTCTTCTTGATTTGTATATGTATTTAAGTGAATAGCCATCACATAATTAAATCACAACTCACCAGTGTTTATCATTTGTAACAATGGCAGATTATCACATTTCTGTGCATGAGTCAATCAATGGTGATATGGGGGGGTGACAGTTCCCTCACTGAGAAGGGATGATGTCATTCTAGTTTAATAGATGAAGCCAAGACAACAGTGCCCCCTAGAGGCTCGTTTGGCCAACAAAGCAGCACATCACCACCGGCACAAAGCAGCAGTGGAAGCAGTTCTTGTCAGGTACAGTCTCTTGAAGCTAAAGACGCTGCATGGCTGCGAATGAGCTTTGATAAGTAAATGAGCTAGCGATCTAGAAATGCTTGTGGATGTAGTGGTAAACGGATGTTTGAAACAAATGTTTGAAGGTTTTATTGAATCTATTTGAGATCAGACATGAGACTTGGTCTATTTCATCAGTCATACCTATCTTTTATGGAGCAGGACGACAATAAACCTTTACTTAGGCCAGTGGTTTTCAGCCATGTTGATACCATGCACGGCCCACTTTATTCGACATTTTATCCACCCCCATTTGACGAAATTAAGTCCAAAAGTAAAGATTTTTGTTTTGTTGACAAGAACAATTATAGGAGGGATAATGGCACTTTCAAAATATCAATCTAGGCCTACAGTCTCGTATCTTGTAAATGACTTGTAATTCAGGTGTTTAACAATAACTTAAGACTTATGAGTCAAGGTAGTTGGGATCTGTACCAACTCTCCATCGTTTAGCTGGGGACCACCTTGAAAACCATTGAATCAGACTAATAATCCAGTCAACAGTTCCTATGGCTGGGCCATTTTCTGAACAATTTCCTGCATGGGTGGGCATGTGTCGCTCGTTTTATGTAATGCAGTAGATCTACTTTTCAGTTTTCTCCTGTAGGCACCATGACAGCAAACCGAATAGACAGTTATTGGATTAATTTGGCTGTGTTTTGTATATCCTGCAGAGGGTGCCAAAAGCTACCAAATATCCATAATGTCTGCATCAATTCTGAGGGGGAGAGAGTACAAATTAATAAATAAATCCTTTCAAATGGATTTGTCAGGTAATAATGCTAACAATTTAAAGCAGAGATTAGCCCCACCCTTCCGAAACAAAAAGTACAGTCAGTATAAAAGATTCATTAAAATAATCAAAAAGATAAGTGTGGAGGGGCATAGTAAAATGATTAACTAACCATAAATCTATTAGATTCTTAAGCGCAGTATAAAAAAGGGTCATAACTAAGCTGATATTTCCAAAGCTGGTGTAGTATAGCTTAACCAAAGATTAAAATGAGATCTAGGCCTATTTTGAGAAGCTGTCGGCTGTCTGGTAATAGCAGCATTCATATTCGATTTGTCAAAGTCGGATGCTTGCTTGACTAACTGTGGTTTTCAACGACATGTATCTCAGACATTTCTGCGTGTCTGAGAAAGTGTCTTTTTACCAGAGCATGGCTTGTTTTTTTCCTCAGCCTTTTAAGGCCAATCTATATAGAACAAAACAAATAGGCTGACCATTTCCATTTCAATTTTCTTTTAGTGGCCATTGGAGCTCATAGAATTATTTTTTATTGTTCAGAGCTGCTGCACAGTCAGAGCCTTTAGGCTGAGCAACCATTTTACAACCACCACAAATAAGAGCAAATGTGTTTGCTGTGCAGTTTTCATGTGTCCATGCCCCCCCCCCCCCCTTGAGATAATAGAGATGGCTTTCATATGTGTTCTCTTAATTTGTGTCCAGATTTGGAGAGCAGCAACAACCAGAGGGCTTTGTTTTGCTGATGGCAGTGTCTGCTGTGCTATACTCGGCTGTGCCCGTGCCTGCTGCTGTGCTCTGTGGGTGTGTTTGAGAGAGGGAGAAAGAGAGTGTGGAAGCTTTGTTTCTGTTTGCTTAATGGCATCTGTGTGTCGCACATCCCTGACCCATTGCATCTGCTATGATTGCCCCCCCCCCCCCCCCCCCTCTCTCTCTCTCTCTCTCTCTCTCTCTCTCTCTCTCTCTCTCTCTCTCTCTCTCTCTCTGTACACTCAGTCCACACAAAGCTCCCCAGCCAAAATGTGTACAGGGCCAGGGCCATCATTTATCCCTACCCCCTCTATAATGTCAATCATCATATACACAGAACTCCATCAATTATTCCACCCATCTCTCAGGGAAAATTAATCTCTAAGCCTTCATATTCACAACACCCCCTCATTCTCCCTCTCTCTCCCTCTCTCTCGCTCCATGGAGCTCTTCTCTCTCTTCACCTCCCACACCCTGTTTTCTTTTTTATTTGGAGACCAGCTGTTCCTGCACACCTGAACTCCTGAATCCCCACCCCTCCCCTCCAGTCTCTCTATCTCTCTGGCTCTTCCTCTCTCTCTGTGTTCCGTCTACCCTGTAATTTGGGGGATAGACGGGGATAAACATGTCCTTGGGTGATAGGAAGAAATGTGAGGAATGCACAGCAGCAGCTTTTTGCCATGTTTGTTCACTTGCTCCTGTTAAAGCTAATTTGTACTCCGGCACGGTGGTGTCGTTTGCACGAAGAAAACGATGATTTTTCAAGTGAAGTAAATTATGCTTCAGGCTACAACCTCTCTCTCCCTGTGTGTGCAGTGAACAGCATTCATGCCAGTATGTGTAGGCGGATGTAAATATTTATGTACTGAATACGTTCAGTGTGTTTGCCACTATGTGTGTGTCATTGTCATTGTTATGCACCGCGCCACATGTGTGCCATTGTGTTCGATGCAATTAGGCTCCCCTACTGCATTTACAGCAATGGAACAATTACTGCTTTAACTACATCAAAACAGGTGTTTTGTTTTCCATCCGTGTGTGTGTGTGTGTGTGTGTGTGTGTGTGTGTGTGTGTGTGTGTGTGTGTGTGTGTGTGTGTGTGTGTGTGTGTGTGTGTGTGTGTGTGTGTGTGTGTGTGTGTGTGTGTGTGTGTGTGTGTGTGTGTGTGTGTGTGTGTGTGTGTGTGTGTGCGTGCGTGCGTGCGTGTGTACGTACACGTGTGTTTGTGAGTGAGAAAGAGAGTGGGCGGCTGGGAGGTGGGGGTGCGTTCCTACTCTCTCTTCGCCCCCCCTCCAATTTACCTCACTTCAATCTCACTTAGAATGGATAAAGTCACATTCATCTCCCCAGAGCTAAAAACTGAAGGTCTCTCTCTCTCTCTATCTCTCTCTGTCTCTCCGCCCACCTCCATCTATTCCTAGTCTACATTGCCTCTACATTTATTGGCCCTGCTGTGTTATTGCAGTAATACAAAGTCTATTGGTTTTATTCCCATCAGTGTACTGTGAGGTGCTTTACATACAGCATCCATTAAAGAGCATAACATTGGAATGGTAACTACTAATAAACATTCAAGTACGATACAGTATATCATGTACAGTAAGACTGTGCAGAAATATCTACACACACAAACACACACACACACACACACACACACACAAGGAGGGAGGGAGGGAGTTATTGACACTACATGAAATACAATCTAAAAACCTTCAAATGTCAATGCTGTGTGCATAACAATAGGCAAATCCGCTCAACTCCAACCCTGACCTTGTTGTGATTACAACCGTGACTGATTAATGCCTTTATATACTCCCAAATAGCCCTGTTTACAAGTGAGTAGAATAATGATAATCCCTTTAACATAACTTTGCATGTGTTTAGATCACCCTGTGGATGTTATGGCCCTCACAACAATAGAGAATAGAGGTATACTATATAAGCGCAGTAGCCCACACCCTACATGCCCTGTGGCAGTGTGGCTCATCTCCTTCAGAGGAGAGTAAAGATTCCCAGCATTCCCATCTCTGGCATGTCTCGTTTTCTTTCCTGAGAATCGCCAGGTAAATCCCACTGTGTATTCCTGCTGGCTTTAGACCACTAAAACCCTGTATCTATAACTACTAAGTAAACTAATACTTGATTGACCAGGTTGGCTCTGTGGCTCTTGAGCCACTCTTTTTTTCCCCACTGTTTTCACTCTACACCAAAGCAAAAATGGCTATGCACAATCACAATGTGCATTGTGATCTTGTTGTGACATGGCGTTAGATTGTAGATCTCCTATGTTCTCCCCCAGGGCCAGATTAGTGATGCAAGGCTTCAAGCGGTAAGTTGTTTTAACACAAGTGGAGGGTGGAGTTCACTTCACATCACAAACATGATTAACATAACCATGCCCTGTGGTGAGCAATATAGTTGAGATAACTTTTGGTTAAATTTGAAACACTGATACGGCATCAAAGTCCATCCAAATTAAATATACTAGTTTAATAATTTTCAAAATGTTTGGGCACTCGCATCATTATTGTTTTAGTTAGAACCATAGATGGCCCTTTTGAGTGTGAGCTTGTAATTCTGTTCTGCACAACACTGTACAACAGAGCTAGTCAATTCAATTCAGAAGGCTTCATTGGCACAAGAAAACAAAATGTTCTCTGCAAATTTTGCAAAACACACAAGACAATACAATCAAGGCTAGCAATAGGGGTATGTCATTGTACAGTGGATGTGATTTAGTTTTCTACTTAACCATTTTAGTCAATTATTCAAATGCCTGTACAGTATAACCTTTACATTTTTCTTTTATTTATACCCACCTACAGAAAATGTCATTACAGTGGGGCAATGACCTAGCCATACGCTATAGTCAGACTCAGTGGTTAAGGCAACTACCGCATATCGGCTCCGACCGCCAGTTGAGGGTTCGATTCCAGGCCCCCATATGGACCTTTGCCGCATGTCTCTCTCTGACTCTCTCGGTTTCCTGCTCCTGCAATGTTATTATTACTCCACAGTACAATCACTTGCGTCAGAACTATTCCCCTGAAAATATGAAAAGAATATCTATAAAGACATTACATTATAGTAAGGAGTATAACAGGGACACAGAGACAATGCTAATACAGTGTAATAATAATAATAATCCTGAAGATTAAAAGCTGAGGGAAGCAGAGGCAAGGCTAAGGCGTCGGCTTAGCAGAGTTTTAGAAGGACGGATAACGCTTGTGTTTCCTTGTAAAAAACCTTGAGAAGACATAGCATGAAGCAATTTAGTCACATTAGCTGGACTTAACAGTCGCAGCACACAGTTAAGGTGTGTCTTTATGCAGCAACGCTCCGGGTCAGTGGGCCTGCCCTGTTCCGGGTGTGTTTATATAAATTAGTGTGAGGGAAGGAAAGGTCACAGCGTGTTGTTTTAGCAGAGCACTGAGCCCACTCCCCTCGGCCTTGTAAAGACCGTGTCAGCGAGGACACTGTACAAACCGCAAGAGATCTGACATAGAACCTTATCTGTCCCTACGGGCCTGTACTGGCTGACGGATGGATGAGGTGTGTGTGCATGTGCGTGTGTGGGTGTGTGAGAGATAGAGGGAGAGAAAGAGTGAGAGAGTGCAGACGCCCCCAGGAAGTGATTTGACCCTTGCCTTAGCTGACCCAACTTAGCAGATTGTTTTAATGCCCTATTTTGTTTGTATTCGCATAAGCTGTAAAACTTTGCACTGCCTTCATCTAACTCTCACCAACTCTCACATACTAAATTAACACCCAAGGGTCCATATGATTTTGGTCCCATTCTGGCGTTACACTACACACCGGTCCCTTTGTTTTAAACTGCAGTTACATTAAATGAACACTCATGATTATACTGTGTGTGTGCCTTTTAGCGTTGCTTGTCTGATTGTGCATAAATGATACGTGTGTGTGTGTGTGTGTGTGTGTGTGTGTGTGTGTGTGTGTGTGTGTGTGTGTGTGTGTGTGTGTGTGTGTGTGTGTGTGTGTGTACGTGCGTTGGCCTCTTGTGTATGGTGGTGAGCTCTAATCTGTCATCCTGTGTTTGGCTTCAGAGCAGGTGCTGTGAACCCACAGTGTGTCGCCCAGCCACCCCGGCACCACGGCGCACTGGGCGCAGTGCCCCACAGCAGGTGTGTGACTGTGTGTGTGTAAGTGAGACGCCAACATGTGTCACTGGCATATACCGGGGCCTCTGGGACTGTGTGTGTGTGTGTGTGTGTGTGTGTGTGTGTGTGTGTGTGTGTGTGTGTGTGTGTGTGTGTGTGTGTGTGTGTGTGTGTGTGTGGATGGATCACCCACCCACCTGTCTCAAAGGGTGGGGCATGAATGGGAGGAGGATAACGGGGCACAGTAAACAGATGCTGTCTACAAAGCCAGCAGGACTCACAGACTGCGAGTGTGCGTGTGTGTGCGCGTGCTTGTCTGTCTTTATACCGGTATCATCTGCCAATATGTGTCTGTGTGTGCTGAGTGTGTGCTTGTCTGCGCATGTCTTTCTTCTGTTTCTCTGTTGGTGGTGGTTGTGGTGTGTGTGTGTGTGTGTCTGTGTGTGAGTGAGTGAGTGAGTGAGTGTGCAAATGGAAAGAGATGGAAACCAGAGGTGTCAGTGGGTGTCTGTTCTTAGCCGACAGTGCATACTGTATCTCACCTCCTGGAATAAAATATCTATATCTAATATAAATTATATATTATGTCTCAGATAAAACCCGCACTCCGGTTTTCTCTTCACCACAGGTCCTACAAATAGTAGACAGATTGAAAATATAGCCACAATGTGGCATACTGGTATTTACAGCTATTTTACAGCTATTTTCGTTTTAGACGTAGAGAATTGATGTAGACAGACACAGTGAAGTAAATAGGATTTTAAGTGGTTAACCACTTTAGCCCTGTTTCAAAAATAGCGTCACCTCACAAGAAAGGTAACATTTTAAAATTGTATTGCAAATTGCTCCTCTTTCACCTATAATGATGTGGGTGAAAGTGATTTAGCTTAAAGTGCAAGAAGGAGGTGGAAGCTTGAAAGAATTAATAGGAAGTATACCGGGAATTGATATTTAGGGCAGAATTATATTTCTAGCTTTCATTGCACACAGGGCTGCAACTAACCATTTATTTGTTCATATTGAGTATGAGTAATTTATTATTAATATAGTAAATTTGATTATTCTATTAATCCATGTAATTCATTTAGACATGTTATATAATCAAAACAGAAACAGCTTAACATGCTTATAAAGATGTTTGCAAAATAGCGTTTTGTACGACCAATGACGCAAAATAGTGTGTTTGATACAGAGAAATCCACTGAAGATGAGGGTATTTTTGCCACAACATGCAGTATATTATTATGACAGAAGAATGGAAACCGAGATGTGTCTTGTTAGTACAGTATGTTTTTCTAACCGTTTCTTTATTGCCAGAGTAGTCCCATTTAATACCCCTCGATCCGTACTGTCATGTCCAGCCAACAAAATGTTTTGACCTACTTTTGTTTTGTACTTTTTACCAACTCTGACCATTTCAGTGAAATGCCTCCTTCAGGTAACACAATACAGCAATACATTACAATGGTACACCAATACATGCGTATTGTTGTACTTCGCCCAAGGTATGGGAGTTTTTTTTTTTTTTTTTCATCGGTCATGTTTTCAAAATCTCCTTGGGTGGTTGTGGTCATTGGGAAGTACAGGTATATGTCTCTGATGTCTTCGTACAGTGGACAGGCAGTTAGGAAGTGTGGCTAAGTCTCTACCTAATTTTGTGTGCAGTGGGTACATAGTGTGTCCTCTCTTGGGAGCCAAGTATCCTTATGGCGGCCTCTCCGTTCACTGAGTCTATATTGAGTTAATGTTTTTCTTAGTTTTGGATCAGTTACAGTGCTCAAGTATTCTGCTACTTTGTATTCTCTGCTTATAGAGATAAATGGCATTCCATTTTGCTCTCTCTCTTGCTCTCTTTCAAATTCAAATTCAAATATGTTCTTTTGGCACGACAAGCATCTTCTCTCTCAAACACACACACACACACATACACACACACGCGCGCACACGCACACACACAGACACACACACACACACACACACACACACACACACACACACACACACACACACACACACACACACACACACACACACAAACACACACCCTTCACCTTCTCCATCTGCTCCTCCACCAATCCAACCAACCCCACCCCACTGCACCAGCACCAAACCAAACACCCTGCTTGTCACAGACTCTCACCACTTGACATTATCTACACTCAGTCAGTCTTTCCTCCACTTCAGATTCTCATACTGTACCCCTCTTAGCCTCCTTTATCTCTGCTCTTGTATTATCCTTAAACCTTCCTTATCTGGCCAGTTCCTTATCAGGAAATTCCCACTATACCCCTATAGCTGGTTCATAAGCTATTGTACATACGGTAGTCAAAGCTTTTGTCAAAGCTATTCCACTGAATAAACTGACCCTTACTAGAGCGGTGCCTGGACATGCTGGCCATGTTTGAAGGCTATTATGTATGAGATGTTTCGTTAGAACTTTGCAGATTGCACTATATTGTATCATGGCAAAAAGACCCAGCAAGGCCTTTTCAATTATGTTTGGGTGTTATAAATAGTAGGATAAACTTATAGGATCTATGCAGAGCTGCCATACTGGAAATAAATTGTGCCTCTTCCTTACTTAACTCCTTATAGTAATTAAACAGCCAGAATACCGATAGTGTGCAGGTTAGCCCACTGGAAACACTGCGACCCCCATGGGTCTCATTGTGTGGTCCAGATACCATAATCCTAATTGTTCCTTGAGGGCGATCCAAATGGGCCCTTATGGGTGTGTAACTCTGAGAGTGTACATATGGACCCCTAATGAATTTGTTTCTTTTGGGGGAGCTTGAAATTAAAAGGTTTGAGAACTAAATGGCCTTAATGAAAGTGATACATTAGTGTAATTGGTAAGACCTGTTAAGGAAGTGAGGAAGATTCCAGAAGTGAATTCCCTGTTCATTTTCCTCAAAAGTAAGGCCTATATACAGTATATGAAGATGTTTACGCCACACACAAAGGCAACTCGGGTTGTGAGAAATCATGACAACAAACACATTTTTTCAGCCTAACAAATAATTAGAAATATTTTTGTTGTTTTTCTTTGTAATTATTTGTTTGGCCCAAAATAATGTGTTCGCTCGGCTTTGTACGACGCTTAAAAGGTATTTAATGGAATACTTTTCTATAACGAAAATGAACAGGGAATTCACTTCTGGCACAGGCGAGTGGGCGCGATGGCGGCACTTTATATAGCTGCTGCTATGCATAGAGCCTATTCTAAAGAACAAGAGGTTAGAGGATGGATGCTAATGATGAAGGGCGAGGTCACAGTCGCCACAGTAAATGTCATCCAGCCATTGCTGTGTGCATGCAGGGCCGTGCCTCCTCCTCCTAAACAAAGCGTTATCCTCTATCTTGCCCTTCATTTGCTGTGTTGTTTGCAGCGACACCACATGCTTACACTATGACCTTAAGCACAGTTCTAGTGTGCATGAATCGTGGAAACTTCTCAAGGTATTTTTAGCAGACATTTCTAATTGTTATTTGCATATAGATTTGTGTACATAAATGAAGGGCAGAGAGAGGAATCGCAGTCAAATCCCTAAGTCATTATGATGCTAATTCTTTGCATTAATGAGTAAACAGGGACTAAATAGAAAGTGATTGTTGGGTAGGTTTGACTATGCTAATCGGCAAATGTGACATAAAGGAGAAGCGACTATGTATGTCTCCAGCACAAAAACGAGGGAGTGTGTGCAGACTGTGCACGCACACATACACAGAAACACATACACGCACACTTGCGTGCATGCGCACACAGGCACACACACAGACCGACACCACATGTAGAATTCAGCCCGAGGCAGCAGATAGCAACTGGATGTCTTTCTGTTTCGGTGCGAATATAAAATTCTGACAACGTCAGACTTGGCTGCTCTGGCATGTGGACTGCAGAGCTACTGTCAAAGTCCAGCGCGTTTCAACTTTTTGCCCATCTGACTGCTGTTGGTTTCCACACTGGATGCTGCAGAGCCTGTCACAGTTTACCTTCTCCTTTCACTTTAAACCTAAACCCAAGCCTCCTCCAACATGCTATTGTGTAGACATAGCTTTAGTTGTATGAGTATGACTGTACTTCACTCCCTCATATGTTGGACAATTAAACATTCTTTAATTGAATGCAATCAGTGCAGTCAATGGAACATCGTAAAAAAAAAAACAGGCTTGGCGGATGTACTGTCACGGTCTGTGACAGGTCTGTGACGTGTTACATTTTTCTTGTGTATGTAATTGGTAATTATGTATTTTAGTGCTTTACTTTACTATTTCCCTGTGATTTGGTATTTGTGTGCCTTATTTTATATTTACAGGGTTAGGGTTATCTTGCAGTGTACCTTTATTTTGTAGTAGTGTTTTTGCTTTCCTGTCTGCCCCTGTTGCTCTGTATCTCGTTTTGTCTAATCTAGTATTTAGTCTAGTTTTTTTCCACCTGTGTTTTAATTGTGAGTCTACCAGCCTATCCCAGTGTTGATTTTCATTTGTGTTTACCTGTCACTGACTCTAGAGCAGCCCGGCAACCTTGCCGTTACCATCCGATGACTCTACCCCTGTCGCTATGTGCCCATAGTGACAATGTTGTAGCTTCGTGTTAGATTTCTGCATGCACTGCACACAGTGATATTGATGTGGCTACACAAGGCTATCAATATTGTCAATTAGTGGTACATCTAAGGTCAAGAATTTCTACAAAAAAGGGAGTTAGAATCTCAAGAAGGGTAAGTGTATGATAATAGTGTACAACAGTATCCCTTCACAATCAGTTGAAACCACCTGGTGTAGAGCCGTGATGGAGATGGGTCAATATAATAGGTATACTAGGTTTAAGTGGTTATGTGACACACAGCTCAGTGCGTGGTGGCCTGCATTGCGAAAAAAAAAAAAAAGTTCAGTAGCACATTCTGTGCTGCGGTGGGGCCATTGTCTCTGTTCCCGCAGGAACAGTTCACTCTCATAGCGCGACCTCCTCCACCCCCAGCTAATGTCATCTCCTCTCCCTTCCCCCAAGACAAATTCCCCAAAACCCCATGCTCTCCTACCCTCTACCCTCTCTCCGCCTCTGGCTCCACTCCTCCCATACTTCTCTGGCCTCACCTTTCTGCTCCACATCCTCTGTAAATGCTATTATATCTTCCCTTTGCTACCGTTTATATTAGCTTTTCTCTCTATGTTTTGACATTACATAAATGCTTTTTATACCCTAGTGGAGTACCCGTTGTTACGTCAGTCGCATCATTAACATAATGTTGTTGATATTTGCCTGGCGACACCCATCATTCACGGTCGACACCCGTCCTTTGTGCCAATCATTCACGAGCGACACCCATCGTATTTCCTTGCATTGAATTGTGGTGCATGCACTCCACTTCTGGAGAACCCGCTAATCTGACCAAATTCAGCAATGCAAACGCCGTTTATGAAGACAGTTAACAACAGTATTCCAGACACAATCTGAGAACCCATTCAGTAAATAAATATCTTTCTTTCTGTCTGCTCTCCCACCAGCTCTGTATCTTCCATCCTCTCCTTCCTCTCTCCTCTCCATTGTGGACACAATGGCTTACACAGTTTTGTGTGTCCTTGAGCTCAGGGAGCTACACTATCTGCCTGTCAATTGTCCAGCATCCGTTAGTCAGTGTATCTTACCCCCCAGTAGAGATAGATAAACCTGAGTATTCCTCACGGCTGTCAATGGAGCACTGTTCTAGTCTTGGCTTATGTTTATGTTTGGAAACGTTTTGACCCTTCCTTTATCTGTACTGTATGTGTGTGTGTGTATGGTGCCTGTGTGTGCAGGTGTGTGTCTGTGTGTGTGTGTGTGTGCTTGCAGCCTTGCAGGTGTGGTGTGTGTGAGAGAACCGAGACTCGCTGCAATGAATGGAAAACAACAAACAATGCAGGGCAGAAGGTCCAGGCGCAGACGGAGAACCCATTGGCCTTAATCAAATTCTAAGAAAACAAAAAGAAAGCTACGTGGCATTCTGGAAAGAGAGTGAGCAGTGCAAAAACCCAAAACGAAGGGAAACCTTGACTATAAGTACATCCAACACAGCCTTGCAATTAAAAAAAAATACCACAGACAGACTTCTCAAGGGAAGACGGTTCACCAACCTTCCTGCATGTTCGGAAATTCAGATCTATATGAGCAGTCCCCAGGAAGAACGACTCGACTATGCACCTGATGTAAACAAAACTACATTTCTAACCATTTCCCCACTATTTGTCAAGACTTCAGAGACACAGAGATACAACAATGTGCGAACACAGCAGCAAGAATTGCAATAAAATAATTTTGCAATACAACCGCCCTAAGTAGTAACCATTGAGTTTGCTGCACTATATAGAGTATAGACCTCTAGACTAAAAACAAAAAAACATTTCATATCTGAGGCTGTTGTTTATACTTTACCTGTTTTTGTTATATTTTGACAGTTTGCTTTGGTATTGCAAATGGTTCCTCATGCTAATAAAGCTCCTATGAGAATGTGAAATCATTGAATTGCCTGTGTAAATGTGTGCATGCAAACATGGCTGCATTTTTCACAGAAATCTTATTAGCTGGCAAGCTGCTTTCAAAACTTGCCCCTCCCTCCTCTTTAACTGGCTTCTGTCACAACAATCCAAAGACCTCCACACGATTAACAGGAGCGCTAGCCCCTCCCGTGCCCAGCTTTGTGAGTTTGTACCATGGCAGTGATTTGATTGGCTGAGCCGAAATGAGATGTACGATAAGAGGTTGAAGCTTCACACAAGTGTGTGTGTTTTTTGTGTGTGTTTTTCTTTATCTCGCAGCTGTGTCCGAATATCCACACATAACCTTGTTAGCTCTCAATGTCTCATTTTATTTCCCCCATGCCTATTATGATCGCCACGGGTGAGCAATAACTCACTTTTGATTGGGTGACATTTGGGAGTTGCCCCGGTCCGTGACTCGCAGGCCTATGAGAGAGGTGGAGGGACAACGCTCCACTTAACCACCGACGGTGATCAGTGAACCTGCACAGTTGGCCCCTGCGGCGGCGAGCCGTGTTCCAGGAGTGGGGTTTTAATTTGAGCATTCTGGCTGGCCGTGGTAGAGGTTTGGTATCACATTAGGCCAACATTATGCGCTATAGCCCCAGGGCCCGCCAAGTGCAGTCACGGAGCCAGGCAGGCAGGCAGAGAGGGTCACGCTACCCTGCCTTCTGTTTGGCTCACGCACCTTCTCTCTGTCTCTCTGGGATTGATCAATGTTTTTGGTTGTGCAGGTAAAATTGAGTGTCTGTCTGCTTGACTTTCCAGGAGGAACAAAGTTCAGGGAGCAGGGTCTGTTCTGAAGCTGAACTCATGGCAAAACGGCTGATATCAGCACGTTTCTAGCCTGGAAACCAGCCCAAAATGCCACAGGAAAAAAAAAAGAAATCCCTTGCCAGATCAGGACTGGCACTCCTCAGTTTGAATTATATTTCTCTCAGCCCAAAATAGTTGTGGACCAATCAGAGCCCACTATTTTTATTTATTTATTTTTTGCTCTGACTTTGGAATATGTTGGAACTGTCTCTTGGAAATAAAACCTCAACACAGAAGTTCCAGACTAATATCTATGCCGTATTAGCACGCCTCAGAATAGTTTTCCTAAAGTGATTTGCAGAGGCTGCCTATTTGTTGATTTGTGGGGACAAGGGAATGCCAAAGTTCTCTCTGTAGCTCAGTTCAATTCAATTCCAAGGGCTTTATTGGCACGAGAAAACTTTCTATGTACCAAGTTCACTTCTCCTGTCACAGCAGCTCACAAATCTCGCTGCTGTGTTTGCACATTGTTGTACTTTGCCCAATAGGTATGGGAGTTTCATCGGCCATGTTTTCAAACGCTCCTTGGGTGGTTGTGATCATTGAGAAGTATGTGTCTCTGATGTCTTGGTACAGTGGACAGGCGGTAAGGAAGTGTACCTCGGTCTCTACCTTACATTGTGTGCAGTGGGTACATAGTCTGTCCTATGGGAGCCAGGTCTGCGCATGGTGGCCTCTAACTGATCACAAGACTGTGTTCACTGAGTCTGTATCGGGTTAATGTTTTTTGCTAGTTTTGGAAGAGTCACAGTGCTCGAGTATTCTGCTACTTTGCATTCTCTGTTCAGAGATAAAAAAGCATTCCATTTTGCTCTGGTTTTGAGTTAATCTTTTCCAGGGTGTAAGATAGTTTTCTTTTAGTTTCCTTATGAAGTCCCATTTGTTTTCTGTCTGGTGGTTGTGATTGTGTTAGTCCTAGAACTAGCTGACTGAGGGGACATCTTCCCAGGGATTCACAGTGTCAGGGCCTTTTTGTGGAACGTGTCTGGTTCACTTTCCTTTAGGTGGTTATAGAATTTAAACGTATCTCTCTATCTCTCTCCTACTCTGTGTCTGTCTGTCTGTCTCCGTCTGTGTCTCTCAATCTCCGTCTCACCCATCTCTCTCTAGCTTTCCCTGTCTTGCTCTCCCTGCCTCTGTGTAATTCATTCCCACACTCATTTTTGTCCTGGCTGTTTTTCTGTTTCTTCTGTGTGCAATGTGCAGAACCCTCACTCAGTTGCTCTGACCTGTTTCTCATTTTATCTGTTTTTATTGTTTCATTCTCTCTTCTTGTATGCTTGTATTATTGTGTCCTTTGCCTTTTCACTTTACTACCCCCCTTCTCTCTCGCTCACTCTCTCTCTCCCTCTCTCTCTCCATCAGACTGTAACAGCTGAGACCAGTGTGTCCCCCTAGTTCTGTTCTTAACATCCTGCACCAGGGAGCAGGAATCTCATGAATAGCAATACATCAAAATGCCAACCGTCTTCGCGTTACTCTGTGCTTGTGCGTGTGCAGGGCAGGCGCACAAGTCCGTACTGTATTGAATCTATGCAGTATTCCACATGGATACACCACGAGTAAATGGCACCAACCAATCTTTTTTTCCTACCAGACACAAGAACACAATGCACGCATGCATCTCCAATCCCAAATATAATCGTTTGCACACATACCTTCTCTGCCAGTATCCATTAAAAAACAACAATCACATTTTCTCATTTAATTTCCAAACACCACTTAGGTTAAACATAAAGGGTTTGCTGTGGTTGTTGAAAGCCACGACAAGCCTCTGTGTGTCATGTCTAATGTTTCACACACAGCCGCCATTCATCTCTATATATCAGCCGGCATGTGTCTGTCTTTTTCCAGCCAGCTGCTTACTGTAGGTTCAAGCCCTGGCCATGTAGACAGGTCAGCGTGGGCTTGATCACATGAAACCTGTCTGGCCTATTAGGCTACTGTGTGTGTGTGTGTGTGTGTGTGTGTGTGTGTGTGTGTGTGTGTGTGTGTGTGTGTGTGTGTGTGTGTGTGTGTGTGTGTGTGTGTGTGTGTGTGTGTGTGTGTGTGTGTGTGTGTGTGTGTGTGTGTGTGTGTGTGTGTGTGTGTGTGTGTGCGTGTACGTGTGTGCGTGCGTGTACGTGTGTGTGTGTGTGTGTGTGTGTGTGTGTGTGTGTGTGTGAGAGAGAAATGGAAAGCATTTATGTCTAAGATTTGTGAGGCAATTTGAAATTTCTATAGGCACATGAATTTGCACCCATGTGTTTTCGAGCGTGCTTTTCCGTTGAATATAAACAGTAGCATAGAGAGTTATCACTCTGCATTTACAGAAGAATATATTTTTGGTGACATGGTTCCTCGTCACAGACGCCGATGCTGGCTGATGAAACAGGCTGCAAACCTGGAAAAGAAAGAGAGAACTTTCTGATGCACCGCATGGGGAGAGGAAAAGTTATGTTCACTGCTGCACCCAGCTCAGATGGCTTCTGATGATTACACAGTGTACACAGAAGCTCTTATACCCGACGCGGGGGTCAGGAGTCTTCCTCGAGGGTTGAACCTGCGACCTCCAGGCTCCCAGGCAGCCTATAGTAGTCCCACTCATCTCCAGTCGCTGCTCAACAGCACAGTTTACACCCATCCCTACCCCTCATCCACCGTGCACAGATTATTATAAAGTAAATGCTGGAGCTCTTCTGACATCTCCCTCACCTTTTTAAATGTCACATCACTCACTGTACATTCTGTACATTCATTGTGTTTACTTAGTTCGCTTCCACTTACTCATGCCTTTCAGTATATTTCGTTCACTCCTCTTTCTCATTTTTTGTGTGCGTCAATCTCCTGCTCTCTCTATCGCTCTCTCACTCATACACACTCACACGCACGCACACACACACTCTTACACTCACCCCTGCTATCTTTCTGTAACCCACCCCCATCTCTCTCACCACTTAACTCCCACTGCTTTCTCAGTGGCCGTTCCACATTTTCTCGTTTTCACTCCTCTCCACTTTCTCTCTCTCTGCACTTGGCTGGTGGGCCTGCCAGGAGGCAGGAGGGAGGCTTCGCGTTCGAGGAGTGTAATCTGCTCCTCGGTGCTTTTCCCATTTCCATTTCAATCCCTCGTTCACAGCTGGAACCGAGACGCTCCATATGCAGATGAACCCTGAAGTTGACTTGTTCTCTCTCTGATTTATACTTCGTCGGTGTGCAGGCATCACACTCTGTAAATAGCTGATCTACAAGCTGGCGGCACATCTCTATGCGATGTGCCGCGAGCTTGTGGATCTGCGATTTTCAGTGCATGTACGACAGAGTATAAAGAGAGAAAAAGGACATCTGCAGAAGAGATGAGATGAGTGGGATGTAGAGGAGGAGGAGGAGGGGTTCAGGGAATGTGGAACGATGATGAAGTGATAAAGGGCCGACAGTGTGGCTTTGACAGATACCGTATAGCTTTAAAGGCACCTTGTGGAATTAAAAGACTCAGAAAAGGAGATGAGTCTTGAGGAGGACAGTCAAATTTACACTCTGCCTTCTTTGGTGACACAAACCTCTGCCAGGGTGTGAAGACTGTGTTTGAGAGGGTACTGTGGTCATTTGCGGGATGGAAAGAAACGTGATGGGTGGGATATAGTGTTTCCCCTTCTTCACCTGCATTTCAAAGTCCTGTTGAGGACCTGAGAAGTTTCAACACGACTCCTTCTGAGGAAGAAAGAATCCGCCACTGCTGAATGAAGTGGACTATGGTGCCGCACACATGTACTGTAGATCCTGGGCCTGGTGAGAGCTGATTCTACCAATATCAAGCAATAATCTCCAGTAGGTCGATCTTGTCACGTCTTGTCTCATGCTGCCAGTCGACCGAGTTGATAAGCGTCCTCAGCCCCGCCCCCAAACCGCACCGCGGTGTGCTCACGGTGCAATTCGTTTTAACGCACATTCGCCAACCTTAATCCACTCGCTTTGGCCAATATCTACTAAAACGACTATCCTCCTCTAACTCTCACCCTCAACATAACCGCAAACACGTCTCAGTGGGGACATAGGGCTTAAAACAAGGTGGCCAACCGGCTGCGCTGATAGTGGATTTCCGGGTTTTCGTCGGTTCCCAAACTACATTCAGTAGGTGATAAGCAAGCTACTGGGAATTATCACTTGATAACAGTCAAAGTAGTTGGGTGAGAGCAGGGGTGGACCTGGTGAGATGTACAGGACTGTAGGAGGGTCTCAGGCAGGACAGGAAAGGCAACCCACAGAGCCTATAGATCTTCCATTTACTGGAAGCGTACCTCCCAGCCCTGGCAGAGTAGTTCTGGAGTAGTCCGGCCTTGGATTATGTGGCATTGGTCTTTCATGAGACTGAATCCCTGGCCTGAGTGAAGGGGATGATGCTCGAAACATCTGAAACCTCGATGTCATCCGGGCTATGTCACTGAGGATATGTCCAGGTGCATCCATGCAATGTTTTTTTATAGATAAATATCCAAAGTCTCGTGTTACAAGCCAATTAATGCACAGTAACTTGCAAGAGGTGATTCACCCCCTGTATGACCAGATCAATGAGCCAGTGTCCAGTTTCATAATGCTTCCCGTATACACTCACACACACACGCGCGCACACAAGAAAACTCACACAATGTGACACTGACTTATATCATCTGAGGCGTTATGATACAATCACTGTTCTTTGTGCCCCTGCGGTCAAGTTCTTTGTCAGCCCCTCCGAGATGCTGACAGCCAAGACAAACGACCACCAGTTTATGTGTGACATAACAGAGCAGGCCAGTGTTGATGACATCAGAGAGGAGCTGAGGAAAGTGGAGAAAGGAGGAAGTGCCGTGAGTCACGCAAGAGAAGAAGTGACGGGCGAATCTGCTAGAGGTTTGCGGACGGATGATGATGGTGTCAGAGAAGAAGACCTCACACAGTTGTCAGCAGTATCTATTGTAAGCCCACGCATATGCACTGCACACGCTCACGTGCTTATGACAGCAGGGAAGGATGTAACATGTCCCATTTGGGGGGGCAAGAGAACATGTTGGAGAGGCAAGAGAACATGGTATGGGGGCGGCTTCATCGCCCGTGTCGCCGCGCGCGATGAAGTTGCACCCATACCATTTTGGGTTACAGGACTTTTATTAGTCAAGTAAAGCATCAATAATAACATCAGTTGTTGTTGAAGTTGCAACAGACGCACAGCATGCATAAAGCTAAAGGTCTGACTCAGAGAGTTTTCAGTTTTTAATGATGAAATGCTGTTGGTTTAGTGGTGCCACAACTGTAGTTAGTTAGTAGCAGTAGTAGTGTTTCAAATCATTTTAAATACAAGTACTTTAATTTGAAATATCTTGGGTTGTTTTGCATGCCATCGTGTTTGAGGGGGCAGGCTGGGTATTTATGGGGCATTGCCCCCCCCCCATGCCCATGCCTAGATCCGCCCCTGTATGACAGTTCAGCGAACAGATATTATGTTGAGAGCAGTCAGTGCTGTGTGTTGCACTGTACTGTAGACCAGTTGTAGACCAGTAGACAGCCACAACCCCACCCACGCACACGCAGACACACACGTGCGCGCTAATGGATGTTATCACAGTGGGGGACCCCCCCCACCCGCCCATCCCCCCCGGTGCATTATGTTCAAGCACCATACAGCCATGAGGCACTCGAGTTTCAGCCGAATCCCATTTGTAGTGAAAAAAAAAAACGAAACAAAAAAACATCTGCTGCCAATTGATTTGGATAACCGATATTGACTTGAACGGGTGCGCTCACAAGTGCGACTAATTCACTTTACGGGCCGGCAAACAGGCGTGACACAAAATACTTTGCTCACTGACCACTTAATCTGACCCGCTTAATCATTTATGCCATTGTCCGCTCACTGAGTTGCTGCAATGTGTGTGTGTGTGTGTGTGTGTGTGTGTGTGTGTGTGTGTGTGTGTGTGTGTGTGTGTGTGTGTGTGTGTGTGTGTGTGTGTGTGTGTGTGTGTGTGTGTGTGTGTGTGTGTGTGTGTGTGTGTGTGTGTGTGTGTGTGTGTGTGTGTGTGTGACCTATGATGACGGTCAGTTTGTTCTTGTTTTTTATTCTTCGCGACAGTGAAATGAATGAGATTAAAAGCTCTCTCTGTATGTCTCCATCTCCCAGCCTTTCGTGACTCATCATCGTCCCTCCTGCGTTTTAATTCACTTGTTCTCCTCGACCTCCCGTCTCTCTCATGTCACTGGTGCTCTTTACCTCCTCTCTCTGTTTACCTCTCTCTCTCTCTCTCTCTCTCTCTCTCTCTCTCTCTCTCTCTCTCTCTCTCTCTCTCTCTCTCTCTCTCTCTTCGTCTGCATGTGGCCCGTTCTTCCAGCTCTGTCACAGTAATGGGATAAATGGCCTCTCCCCTCCTTGGCAGAGCACCACAGCACAGCAGTAAATCTCTGAACGCCAGACTGCCCTGCCTAGTGCCCACTTACTGTCTGTACCCCCGCAGCAGGTACACCGACTGGCCTCATAGAGACACACAGGTCTCACACGCACGTAGACACACACATGCACGCGTCGCACAGTCCATTTGCTGCTGTCACAAACATACCTCTCTCTCTCTATTTGCTCTCTTTCTTCTTCTACTGCAGCCTAAACTCTTCTCTTTTCTCTCAGTCGCCCACGCTCTCTCTCTCTCTCGCTCTCTCTCTCTCTCTCTCTCTCTCTCTCTCTCTCTCTCTCTTTCTCTCTTTACTGTTTGGCCCCATAGCAGACGCCTACTACTACCCCCCCCCCCCCTTTCCCCGGGCTCTGTTGTGTGTAGTCAGAGCATGTTGATGCCAGCACTCGCCCATTGTGTGTGGAGCGTGTGTCACGGTCCCTCGTCCCCCTACTGTGGCCATAATGCCATAATAACCCCCCATGATGAGGGACAGACAGACAGACAGACAGACAGACAGACAGACAGACAGACAGACAGACAGACAGACAGACAGACAGACAGACAGACAGACAGACAGACAGACAGAGGTGGTGACATGCAAGGACACGCAAGGTGAAGGTGATCAGTGATACAGATTGGGAGGAAACAGACAGGCAGTGAAAGGATCTTGGGAGGACAGACAGAGGGATGGGGTATATATAGAGGAGAGAGAGGGAGATGTTTGAAGATTAGCCTGCTGGTCAGAAGATCAATAGCACGCAAAGGATGAACGGATGGCGAGTGTCTG
Source organism: Benthosema pterotum (assembly GCA_039105355.1). Taxonomy (NCBI): domain Eukaryota; kingdom Metazoa; phylum Chordata; class Actinopteri; order Myctophiformes; family Myctophidae; genus Benthosema; species Benthosema pterotum. Next base: position 25,807,678 of record CM076967.1, read on the forward strand.
GTAAACGTCTGTCTGTCTGTCTGTCTGTCTGTCTGTCTGTCTGTCTGTCTGTCTGTCTGTCTGTCTGTCTCAGGAGAGGCCCTACCCTTGGCCCCTCTCATGGGGGGGGGGCACATCAATAGAGCTGTGATGGTTCAGGCTTCACTAGACACACACAGATGGGTCCCCCACTCAGTGTTCCATGCACACATGCACGCACACAAGCATGTGCTTGTGCACGTACACACGTACACACGCACACACACACACACACACACACACACACACACACACACACACACACACACACACACACACACACACACACACACACACACACACACACACACACACACACAGACAGGTGGACAAACGAAAAGCAGAGTGACCACAGAGCTAAAACCTGAGTCAAATTATACTGTGTCAAGACAGGTCAGACACTTCTAGAAGTGAACAGTTTATATATGTTAATTATGATCAACCCACAATAAACTCCTGTGGTCATTTAAACCAAGACAATGTCAAGTTAACTTAATGCAAAAGATATACTCTGCAATCATAATAACACAACACAGCACAGCACAGCACAGCACACAATAACAACATAACACATGGTGAAATGACTACCTTCAGAGCCAGAGAAAAAATACACGCATGTTGCAATTAAAGGACACCGGTTCAATATAAAGGCTTAAGTACAATGACATTTGGCTGCTTTTAAGATGTGATGTATACTCAGTGAAATCCTTAGCGCTAATACAACCCCAAGAGATTCAAAACGAGTCGATCTTTAATGCTTTCAGCGTTAAATTAACACTCAGGATTACACTGCACATTTTCCTGGCATTCACAAATCCTGCATCGATTGGCATTGACTCTCGCTCTCCCTTCTTAGAGACTAAGTGGACCTCTAATATGCATGGAAAATGCACATCTCAACCTAAAACTCAACCCCACAAGCCCATGCCAGCTTTCAATAACCTTGTCTTTCTTCCATAAAGTGCCTTATTTTCGTATAACACTGGGAACGGTCTTAAGTGCCCCGGGTGGGGGTCAGGGGGGGGGGGGGGGGGCAGAAGAAAATGGTAGGGTGGCGGCTTCATGAAGGCGCCCCCATACCATTTTCAGTTACAGGACTTTTATTAATCAAGTAGGTCTACGCATCAATGATAACATGAGTTGTTGTTGAAGTTGCAACAGACACGCAGTATGAATAAAGCTTAAGGTCTGATTCAGAGAGTTTTCTGTTTTCAATGATGAAATGCTGTTGGTTTAGTGGTGACACAGCTGTAGTTAGACAGTAGCAGTAGTAGTGTTTTAAATCCTTTTAAATATACAAATAGTAAATATAAGCGCTTTGATTTGAAATATCTTGGTTTGTTTTGCATGCCATCGTTTTTGGTCGTTTTTGGACATTTAGGGGGGCATTGCCCCCCCGTGCCCATGCCTAGATCCGCCCCTGGTGGGGGTTTTGTTCTTGCCCATTAGCTCCTGGCTAATATCACACACATAACACACACGCTCGTAATGCTCAAAGTACACAAGGCCAGGCGGGCGCTGAGGCGCCTGTTTAACACAAGCAGCAGAACAATGTGTTTGTTATTGTGGAGTATTATTATTATTCAAACAGGCCTCCATCGCTCGGGGGTCACACCAGGCAACCTTTTCTTCTGGACAGTGTAAAAATTCATATGTAAATGAGGATGTATGCTCGCAGCCTCACACATGTAACAGCAGCGTTTCATTCCTGTCAGCGGCCCTGCTGCTGCCGCCTCGCTCTCAGCCTCCTACTGCAACCTTGAGGCAGACACAGAAACAGAAAAGGCACTCACTGCTGCTTGGTATAGAGAGGAGGGTTTATTAATATTCCATAAAGGCGCAATATGATTTTTTGAACGCCAGTGCCAGAGGGGGTTGAATGCTGAAGCAATGCAGTCCTGAGTTTGGTGCTGTACGGTATATCGTTAAGATGAAGTCCACACACACACACACACACCCTGCAGCCATGGAGGACTGAATGCATGCACGAGAGGCTGTGTGTAAAATAGTACTGTATGTATTGTATTATATACTATATCATCTCTGACTGTCGAGGGGAAACCTCATGGCCAATGATCACAAACAATGCAGATGCAGTGAATACATTGCCGTGATTTTTCGGATACATTCTCTGTTTTGTATGTGTCTTTGAAGTTAACTTTACTCCATAATAATAATTCCAGGTGCTTCAAAACGCCACTGAGCAACTTCTATTGAGATGAACGGCAAAGGGGCGGGGCTACTCTTTATACACATTATCATGCAACAACAGCTGTGGGCGCAACCATTGTGGGCGAGGCTAAGGTGAAAACCAGGTATTTATGGGTCTCATCTGTAGTCTCCCACCAGCCATGTCTGATTAGGCTGTCAATTGGTCTGGTTAGCCTAATCAGACATTGAATCACCTGTGAGGTCCTAAAGAAGACTGGTGGAGGACTAATGATGAGACCACATCCACAGAGGGCACCTCCAGGCTTGAAGCCGGCATGCGGGCCCGCTGGTGGCCAAACTTGGCCACCAGGGCCCGCATGCCGGTGGAATTCATGCACGAGCGCCCCAAGAGCACGCACGCTGGTTTGCTTTGTGAACGCAGACAGGGCAGTTTGTGTTTGATAAGCCAACAACAAACCCACAAGCTTGGTTCTTTTTCCTTGGTTCTGTTCGTTCATGAATCCTTTCCGTTCCCATAATCCCTTGCTTGCAATCATAGTACCTGATGACCATGTTTTAAGGAAAAAGAGAAATCACAGCCCTCCATCTTTAAAATATGGAGATAAGAGGTTTCGGCCTGACGGCAGCAGTACTGCGTACTACTTTATATGGTATAATGTGTGGCATCTGCAAGGGTGTAGGATGGCATAGTGAGAAAGCACAGCTCTAAGAACAAGGGGGGTGAATCCTAATGAATATAGATTTCCTCATAACATCTACAATTCTACATTCATTAATATCTATTTCACATTCATGTGTCTGAGCATGGCGGCTTATAGCCTGGGTAGGAAAGCATCCAATTCCGTGGTAGAATTCCTACTACTTTGCAGTTTTTTGCGTTTGATCATATACAGTCGCCTTGTTAAACTCTTCACCCTGACACCACCCGCTCTGCTCCTCTCTGAATTAATGCATTAAAGTGAATAATGTTCACCTCTGTATTGGTAAGCTTATATCAGATTACTTATGGTGGGATATATGATGTGAGTGTAGACAAAGTGATATATGCCTGTCTGTTAGTTTTCAGCATTATGGAATTAAACTGTCAACGTCTCAAGTTGCACTTCTGCACATTATGCAATACATGGCGTGTGAATTTACAGAGATTGGGATCCAGGGCATTTGACTGTTTTCCTTTGTGCTACCGCAGCACGCGCACGCGCGCGCACACACACAATTTTGTTCAACACTGCAAGCACTTAATCATAACCAGCATTCACCTAAATAGTTGTGCTCATAAAACTGTCTGCTATCTCATTGTGTCTGTCTGTTATGACAGTCGCTGTGGAACAGAGGAAGAATGGTACATCTATTAATGCTTATTTACGATTCACTTTTCCCTGGTTTTCACTAACCAACCTGTCAAAGGATCATCCCGGGAGGCAGTATATATAAAGCCAATAAAATCAAATGTGAGTTATGATCCACTAAGATATTCAATGAGTACTACCCTATATTTTGAATTCAGAATTCAGTCCTTACTTTTACTTATTCTTCGACTCCTCTACTGATGTGCGCACATGGATATACAAATATACACACCACACACACAGATACAGATACACAGATACAAACACAGATTGTATACATTTTCAAGGAAATTAACCTTTTAGCATTTTGGATAGGTGTTTGTGGTTTGACAGATATCTTGTATCTTCAGATTTCATCATTTATGTTTATGTTTTGTTTTTCTTCATAAACTACATTATCGATGATACAATATAAAAATATTATACAGGGAATGAATGTGAACTACTATACGCTTGCTATTTGGTACCATTTTTAAGGTTTTTCCTATTATGACATGCGCAAAATTGTGACACCGGGTTAAAAGTGGTAGTTTGTTTTTTTTACTAATGAAAATGGCTAAATAATAAGTACACTGGAAGCATTAAAACACAGGTCCCGTATTCCCTGTCCTGAAAAGTAGTCCTATATCACAGTTTTGGACATATACAGACCACCGGCAAAAGACAGATGATATCTTATCTATCAGTACAGGCTAGGCTACAAAGTGAATTAACTAAAATGCTAGCCATGCGGTATAATACCACCAGATTCCATGTTTTTGCCGTATAACCACAAGTTCACTCTCTGACCCGATGACATGCTCTTAGGCTGAGTGACTGCCGCTATTGTTCAGGTCCATTTCCTGCGCATAGTGTGTAAATGTCAACCCCTGTGAGTTGGGTGGGTGGGTGGGTCAGAGTGGGTGGTACATTATGCCTGGCATCCAGGAAGACTGTCATGGACACACACACACACACACACACACACACACACACACACACACACACACACACACACACACACACACACACACACACACACACACACACACACACACACACACACACACAGGCATATAGGGTCTGCATTGATTATACACAGCATGCACGGTATAAATCAACTTTTATAATCGACTAAACTGATAATTCTGATTAACTTCCTAAGCCCTATAGTTCATACTTGGGCTGGGCTCATGCTTCTGAAGAATGTTGTCTGTTGACCAGGGAACTTTTAGGAGGTAGATCACCAGTACAATGAGGATCACAGCCCTCACAGTGGCTATAAGTAACCAATGAGAGAATGTACGAGAAAGACTATTAATTTCATAGCTTTCTCTTTGACAGTGTGCGATTCCTACAGTAGACTGTTGTAGAATTTTAAACAAGTCTGATCTAAAATAAAATTAAATGCATTACATCTCTTATGGGATTCCATCATATTTTGAAATGGTTGTGCTGTAAACAAACGCAGAACCCTCTTGGCTGAAACACACGAGCATTATGTTTTCTTTTATGATGTGAGTAAAATAAATGAATTGACTTTATTTCATCTGTGTTTACTTGCTGCCAATGTGTTTTGGAATATGTTTAGTGAATTTGAGTCTTTTCTCACTCAAACATCTCTGTCTACTACCTATGTGATACTTCAATTGACAGCAATCACAGCATTCATTCTCTAACACTAAATAATCCATCCACTATACCTCTCTACGTCAATGAATACTGGCCCTTTCGTAAATGATCCCAACCCCCACTATACAAAACGAAGGATACTTTCAAAACTTGAATTCTAAATATAATCCCCAAATTATAGCCCCTTGAGGTAGTGAGAGCTCCCAAGGTGTCCTCCCTTACCAGAGTTGAAGTCATCTTTCTATCCTTATAAGGGATAATCTCTGAATCACACACACACACACACACGCACACACACACGCACACGCACACACACATGTACCAGCCTTCTCCAAGATGCTATGTGGAAGTGGTGGTTGGTAGTTAATGACCGTGGTCATAAAAGCTTCCTCTAGGGTGAAAGGTGCAGACTATCTCTAAATACAGACACTTCCCTGGACTCTCCATCAATCACAACAACATGATGTAGGCCTTATATAGCTGTCAAAGACGTAAAGACGTCTGGGTTATTATCACAGAGAAGAGACACAGATGGAATGACACAGGAATGTTTGTACATTCTCACTGAGGATGTGTGATATTTTGATGTCCTTTTCTATGATGTGCTCTGTACATATAGGCACAAGAGTCATTCCAGATGTAGAGTGATGGTGACTGTAGCTCAGGAGGTACTGTACAGCAGGGCTCCCAGTGATTTGTGGGTCGGTGGTTCGAATCCCTGCTCCTCCTGTCTACATTTCAAAGTGTCCTTGGGTATGACATGTAACCTCAAATTCTTGCTCATGCGCTGGTTGTGCCTTACATGGTTTCTTTTTTTTGTAATCTGTTTATTAGAGTTTTAATTTTTCATACACAAATGAACAGTGATTTTCCTGCAAGTGTTTCAGAAAAAAAAAAAAAAACACACACATAACAAAGACAAACAAACAAGACAGACAAGAACAAGACAGACCTAGACAAAACGTGACAAGACAGGACAAGACAAGACAGGCTGATGACTATACTGCACTCCGTACACGACAAACAACACCACCATTATTACAATAAAAACATACATCACAATTTTAACCCAGTGAACAAAACATATTTGCACACTTGATAATACATACATAAAGTCACAAATATACCTTTACATGGTTTCTGTCGCAATCGGAGTATGAATGTGTGTGTGTGAATGGGTGAATGTAATGCTTTATGTAAATCGCCTTGAGTAAAGGCGCTGTATAAATTCACCATTTAGTGGCAGTGTTTCAGTGTTCTACCGCAACACAACACACACATACACACACAGATACAGACACTGAAACCACCACTAAACAGACAAAGGCAGAGAGACATAAAACACATAACCACATCTCACTTGTAGATCCCCTACAAAGCACACTCTCAACAATGTAAGGGCACCCTTCACAGTGCCAGCCAGAAGCTGGCTCATGTAATGATGATCATAAATCCCTCCCCAAAGCAATGCGCACACAGGGGCACCACACAACACGAAAACCAGGGGCGGATGTAACATTTCCCAATTGGGGAGGCAGGAGAAAATGGTATGGGGGCGACTTCATTGCCGATGAAGGCGATGAAGTCGCGCCCATGCCATTTTTGGTTACAGGACTTATATTTGGCAAGTAAAGCATCAATAATAACATCAGTTGTTTCAGACATCAGTTGTTTCAGACATCAGTTGTTTCAGACAAGTTGCATCAGACACGCAGCATGCATAAAGCTAAAGTTCTGACTCAGAGAGTTTTCTGTTTTCAATGATGAAATGCTGTTGGTGCAGTGGTGCGACAACTGTAGTTACTTAGTACCCTTAGTAGTGGTTCAAGTCATTTTAAATATAAGCACTTTAATTTGAAATATCATGGGTTGTTTGGCATGCCATCATGTTTGGTGGGACAGTCAGAGCTAGGGGGGCATTGCCCCCCCAATGCCCATGCCTAGATCCACCCCTGCTAAAAACAGAAAGTGATGGTCTGTTTGGTCACTGCTGAGCGATGCGTCTTACTGCCCTAACTGGCAGTGTGATTGCTCACTGCGGGGTGAGCTTGGCAGTGAGGGCGACGTTAAAGATCACGTCAGATAAAACAGAACACACAGAGAGCTGCTGATACTCTGGATTGTGACCATGACTCACGCAGTCGCATCACTGCCTGGAAAATAAAAGCTGAGTGATCCTTTGTAGCCATGCCAGGGCATAGAGAAACAAAGGTGGTGGTGGTGGGGGGTGCAAGGATCGATGCTTTGGCAGCATTGAGAGAGAGCGAGAGAGAGAAGAGAGAGACTCAGCTGTAAAGTCGATAAAACACATTTGATTGAAGGAAAAGGGAAAAAGTAGTTGACCACGAGAGAGAATAGATGAGAGAGAGTGAGAGAGAGAGAGAGAGAGAGAGAGAGAGAGAGACTGATGCTGTATTGACGGTGTATTCACTTCTATCATTCCAGTAAAGCACATTGAATTGAAGCACAGCGAGACACATATTTGAGAACTGGGTGGAAAAGATTATAGGTGGGCATGTGGATCAAAAGGGAAGAGAGCCAGGAGGGTGTGTGGGTGTGGGTGTGAGTGTGAGTGTGAGTGTGTGTGTGTGTGTGTGTGTGTGTGTGTGTGTGTGTTGTGTGTGCGTGCGTGCTGCGTGCGTGCGTGCGTGCGTGCGTGCGTGTGTGTGTGGGTGCGTGCGCGGCCATACATATTAACCACAGCCTAAAAAGTGAGGGACAGAGACTGAAACAAGAGGGAGAGAACGGATCAAAGAACGACAAAGCAAAGAAAGAGTCAAAAGATGTGGCGCTTCATCCCGACTGTCACTCACCCTCTGTACCATCACTATCAGACATGAGAATTCATTATAGAGAGAAGCTTCTCTGCCTCTCTCTTCTTTCTTGTCCTCTTTCTTGTCTTCCGCACACTCTTTTTTTCTTTAGCCTACATATTCCTGTTTTTCCTTGAGGCGATATTTTACCCATCCCTTGACTCCGGAATTAAATCACATTCACATCCCCCAACACACACACACACACACACACACACACACACACACACACACACACACACACACACACACACACACACACACACACACACACACACACACACACACACACACACACACACACACACAGACACACCTCTCTTTCCTGCTTCTTTGCCACGTCTAATCTGTTCTCTTCATTATTCTTTCATTATTCTCCTCTCTTGCCTTTGTAGTGGTTCCCTGTCTCTGTCTCTCTTCATCCCTCGCTTTAGGCTGACGCATCAGATATTCTCTCTGTCAGGTAACCTGATTTAACATGAATTGCATAAGAACACACGACACTGTGATATGTGTGTGCGGCGCACTGAGCCGTGACAAATTATGTGACCGAGCAGGTGATGGAAGTGTTTTGTTCAGGAAAATGACATGTATATACCCTCGTGAAAATGAATAGTGGCAGAGCATTAAAACAAACAGTATGATTATATCAAAAGTCCTTGTTTTGAATATTTGAATATTTTGCAATAGCATTCATCCATGTGCAGGATGACAGCACATGGCACAGACAGCAGCAACATACCCATCAGAGAAGTTGTAATTGCCGCATATTCTGTGTAGATACTCATTGTGTGTACACTTTTAAATGATTTGGATTGAATACTAAAATTTAAGGGATCCATCTCCGTAATTATACTGTTTTTTTCCATTCACTTGCATGGAATGTGCTCAGAAAAACAACCCCCAGCCCCCCATGCAGTATAGTCACCTTTAAGAAAACCACAGAAAGGTTTAGGACCTACAGTACAAACAAGTCTATCCTTGCAGAGCAGAGGCATGTTGTTAGGACAAGCTCACACCTGTTGCCCCAGCATGAAGCACCATACCTGCACACTGGATGACCTCAGTGACATACTGTAGGTGTGACTGTTAAGTTTATGTTTATTACGGATCCCCATTAGTCGTCACCACAGTGAAGACTACTCTTCCTGGGTGTAGGTGTGACTGTGAAGTCCACAAAAAGAACTAATGGTGGACGCTAGAAACTATAACAGTATATTTACTGGAGTACTGTACTCACATCATTTTTTCTCCAAGCTGAGGGGCATATTTTAACGAGAAATATTGCACTTTTTGACGTCCCTGCTGATCTAAATTCCATGTGTCAACATTATAATGGGCTGTATCCCAAGAGAATACATCACATGTGTTGTTGCATTGCACTTTTTTAAAATAAAAATCTGGGATCCTAATTTAAATCAAATTGGACCTACAATTGAAGAAGTGTAAAAGTATATGATGGTGCAGGCTGCAGAACCAACCGTGTGGGCGTGAGGTCACACATGGTGATTTCTGAGAATTGTTACTGTTAAATAAGGGAAACTATATCAAGTCCATAATGTACATACAGTTTGCATTGCCTATTTTCTCCTCTCATTTCATCATGGTGCAGGAAACAGGTGTCCGGGTGCCACTCCCTGTCTCCATGTTGCCATGCCTCTGCTTCAGTTGGGTGCATTGACCACAGCATCCTGTTTAAGAGCTGTAAGTGCTGCAAACAATGCAACACCTAACTTGAACTTCACAGAAGCAGTGTTGGCAACTGCCAAAATCCAAAATGCACTAGTGGCACTTCCAAAAATAACTGGTAAAACGGTCTAACTGGTCTAAATGTGTAGATTCTTGAAAATTAGGTAATTCAGATGTTTAAGTATAATTTAACTCTTGAGAGTGTAAAATGAAACCAAATGGTCCATTTGGAATCATTTTAGGATCTCAAGAGTTACAGATCTATAAGGGTCTATTTGGTTACCAATGGTCCTTTCTAGGAAGGAGGACTGTATCTGAAATAGTGAAAAGCCAGTCAGTGACAGTGGAACATGTCAGTCGTGACAGTAAAAACAAAGCTGACGACAAGGATAAGTTTAGGTTCAAACATACACATGTACATCTCTTTTTGTTCTGCACGTCCGTTTTATGTGCGATATGAATATTCATAACAATTAACCTCTTTAATTTGCTTAATTTCAATATATTATATTGAGCAGACTTACAAGCACTGCAACGCATTGTGAACTTGTAGATCTCTCTATATAACACAGCCATAGTCCACTATAGGATATGGAAGGCAGGAGAATAACCTCTCCCCAGATAACCTCACTTCAACAGGCTTTCCACCTCACAGAAAGCCTGGTCTGTGTTACTACATTGCTGTGTGGTCCAGGGCAGTACACTGGGCAGCATTCCTCTTCAGGTTTATGATGCGCTCAGGAGCGAATGATATCATTATGTCATGTCCTAGTCATTGTGTTGCAGTCATCACGCCTCAACCCTCAATCTGGTACCACCTTTCCAAACCAATTTATCCCAATAAAAGCATGACTTGTTATCTCGTAGCCGGTGGCTTTTTGGGGGAAAATCAATTTGCGGGAAAGGAAGTTCCAGATCGAGTGTTCCACCCTGATGTGATGACTGCAAAACAATGACTACAACATGATGTAATGTTACGATATCATCTGCTACTGACCATGCAGATCATAAACCTGAAATGGAATGCAAAAAATGGTACATTCATCTAGTGCCTTGTGCTTTACTTACCATTCATACACTATAGGGCATTAACCCAATGCATGTTTTGGTAGTCGAATCGAATACATTGTTTTTGCCACACCACAGCACACAACCATTATATCTCAGCACATATACCTCCTGAATCACAGGCTATACTCCCGGACAAGTGGAACCCCCCCCCCTCCCTTTAATTTGCTAATGTAGTTCCTTCATATATATACTCCCACTAGTCAGTCTGTCTGTTTTTCATTTGCTTCAAGCCAAGTTACAGCAGTCACTGTTCGCCATTCACTAGTGTACATGGTAGACAAGTCACTGGTAGTTGTTCAGAAGGCAGCGTTCAAATTACCTCTACCTCCCTGACCTCCTCCCTCTCACTGGGGTATTTAGTTCTGTGACAAATCTGGGTTGGTTCTGGACATCCAACGGACTTGACACAGACACTGCACTCCCTGTGGATTACATAGATTACAGACACACACCTGTTGACCTGGTGCCTTTAAATATACAATTTTGGATGGTTTTATATGTAATATGTATCATGTTGTGTATCTATGGGGTATGGAGGTCCTCTAATCTTATAGGCAGGCTGTGATCTAAGATTGTGTATGTTGCACTGGACAGGTAATGTGTAAAAATCACATGAATAAAGCCACACTGCCAAGCTAAATGCGATAGCTGGTGGTGCAATAAATGGAAATGATCAATCCTGAGCTGAAGAGTCTTATCTGTTCTGTTCTGTCCTCTCTTCACCTCTCCTCCTCTCCTAGACTCCTCTGCTCTCCTCTCTCCTGTAGGAATCTTACATAACGAACCAATACAGAAGAATCACATCCGCAATTCAGTTCTTAGTTACATAAGGCTCTGCAAGATATATATACAGTATGCTATGCATGATGAATATGTTTGAGCTACGTAGCTATGCACCATGCATTATACTGTAAGGATTATGTAAGGCATCGCTATAAGGTTAAGTTAGGTGATCTAAGCTAAGCCCCATCCACTGGGGGATGACTTGTTAGTGGATCTCTCCGGTCTCCAGCATGGGAAGATGATTAGGGCTTGGGTCGATAGCCAGGATGAGTGCCTGCATTGATGTCAGATCACTGGTGCCCTGCATGGACAAGAACAGGCAGTTAGTGCTGCTGCTGCTGCTGCTGCACATCATCTGAGAGAGAGAGAGACAGAGAGAGAGAGTCAGAACTTTTTTTCTATTAAAAGGCTTTTTTGAATAATGACAATCCATTATCCATGCCCATATCCATCTATAATGTCCATAACACAATTCTCTGGTGCATTTTAAATGTACATTGTGTGTGTGTGTGTGTGTGTGTGTGTGTGTGTGTGTGTGTGTGTGTGTGTGTGTGTGTGTGTGTGTGTGTGTGTGTGTGTGTGTGTGTGTGTGTGTGTGAGAGAGAGAGAGAGTACATTTCACATGAAAGCACAAGTCAATACATAGACTTTTTACTGTGCTTTGGATGACACAGTCAGACACTGATAAAGCATCACACTTGTTTACAACAGGGTCCACCATTTTCAATTCATCATAACATGTAGAAATGTACACTTCTAAAAAAAAAAAACAGGAAATCATGTAAGGAGGTAAAAAAAGGGAAAAGACCCATAGTATGGGGATTCCGATTTAATGGGGGGAGTTTTTAATTGCAAATGACAATAGGTGCCATTTGAAAGTGTTTTGAAGGAGTCACGTTTTCAGTGCACATTTGGTGGCATAGGAGCTAAATTAATGAAGTACATTGTTTGTGCTGAATTTGGGTTGCATGTTGTTAATGCTGTAGTTGCTTGCTGATAAAGTTTATTGTAGCTCATCATGTTCAATGATTGCCTGTCTAAATTGGAAGTGCCATTTATTAAGCTGATGCGGAACCCTTTATAGGGCAATCTGGTTGCAGGAAGACGGTAGGCACGGTCGCACACCTGTCTGTTGACAGGGCACAGAACTCATTCCCTTAGCTTGTAGAGGAGCCAGTAAGGTATGTTAAATGTTTTTGAATGTTGCATTGTATTCATTTACTGTGATTATGTGCTTTGGGAGTGAAACACGTGCTTTGTTGAACTCCCTCCGGTGTTGTTGGACTGGACTTTGATGGACGTTGATATTAAGGAACTAGATCAGCACTCGGTAGAGTGCATAGCGGCTATGTGTAACGCCCGGGATTCGAACCTGGGTCTCCCACGTGAAAGTCCAACATCTTAACCACTAGACCAAGAGGACATCCCCTTGGTCCGGGGGCAGATACTAGACTTTGGAGGCCATCACGACAGAGGCTGTAGCCACCTGCTACATATGCACTCTACCGAGTGCTGATCTAGTTCGCCTACTTGCATGTTGCGCACAAGTAGGCCATGGCCTACTTGCATATCTACTTACATCACCCCCCAACCAGCCAATTGGAGTGCCATGAAGGACGACTACAACTGTCCGTGCACCACCACCGCTCATCGATGGTTGTGTAGCGATTCATGTGGACCAGACCCATTGCAAGATGCTATCAACCCTAAGCCGTTCATTTGAGCCTGTCAAAGTGGGCAGGGGTGAGGTGCATGCAAACCTTGTACTAACAGGGGCTTCTGTTAGGGGTCTTGAATGTGTTTTTGTTAACCATTGAGGAGATCCTGTATATGAATCTTGTTCTTTGGTTGAATGTGTTGACATTTTTGCCATTCTATCACTGGAAAGATTTGCCTCCAGGAGGTCATTTCATATTTTCTGTGTGATAAGATTGTCACCCACTAGTTGTCTGCCTAGCTGAGATTACTATTTGACCCAGTTGAAAAGGTTTGTTATCAGTGAGCCACGTGCAGATTTTACTGAGTTCAGAGCTGCACTTTTTGTCTCCTGTCCGAGACCAGCAGTGCCAAGTCATCTGTGAATAGGAACAAGTCGCAGTCACCAGCTGATGTTGTTGTTTTTTTTTGTTTTTTTTTTTGTTTTTTTTACAGTTGTCTCAGACAGTAATGTTTTTATGTATGGTGTCATGATCCACAGTTAAGTTTTTGTGTTGCTTGAAATGTACTGTAATTCTCTTAAGAAAAAACACATTATCCAGCTGCTTTGGTTCAACTATGCCAGGAATGTGTATGCTAAACGCCACCAGCCCCTGCAAAGGGAAACTATCATTACCTTCTGGGTGTGTCTGTTTATTAAGTGGCTCTCAACAGCCAACCAGTCTCCATCAGAGCTTCACTACAATGAGCACACGTCAGCCTCCTAAGGGCAATATACAGCAATTAAGCCATCTCATAGTCGACTGGCTTGTATTATGCTCCGGGCTTACCGGATTTGGTCTGAATCAACTCCATACATCACAGAATAGGCTACCCACTTCTCAAACATCCAGTAGTCTGGTATTACTGCACTTACAATAAGCCACTTACAACTCTGTGATAATTCAACAAGGGGAGCTGTACTCTAACCAAACAGAATATGGAAGGATTATATTGTCTAGGAATGAATGGCATGTTGCTATTATCTGTCAATAAAGTAGGGTTATTCAACTTAAAACAACAACATCAACTACATTATCTTTCTATGGCCCTGGGGCCGGCCTAGAAGGCTCAATGTCCCTCAGTGACTCCACTGAATCCCCACTGTTGAAACATGCATTACATGATAATCACTTGCCTGATTGATTTCAAATGAGAAGCGTCCTCTTTCATGCCTACATAATGTCACTCATGCATATGTCTCTTGCCAAACCATGGTTGCTAATTTGCTATCCATCCACCCTGCTCTCCCATCATGGACGGGTCTAGAAATATTGGGCCCCTGGGCCACCACCAGCACCCCCCCCCCCCCAACCTCAGGGGCCCAATGTGCCCATTGGATAAGTCAACACAAAGGCTATAGGCTATGTATATCATGTAATGCTTTTAGTATTCCTGCTAGCAAGGAAACAGATCCAGGCAATCCTCAACATTTCTGAGCCGAATACCATTCCGACGGCCCATTACATTACTCTGAAACCCCAATGAATTCACTGAATATAAATAAATAAATAAATCAGAGACAAAGAAATAGATGTCCAGAAACATAGAAACACACTGCCTATATTTGAACTTGTGTATCTATCTATCTATCTATCTATCTATCTATCTATCTATCTATCTATCTATCTATCTATCTATCTATCTATCTATCTATCTATCTATCTATCTATCTATCTATCTATCTATCTATCTATCTATATACAGTATATCTATTTATCTGTCTGTGTGTGTGTGTGTGTGTGTGTGTGTGTGTGTGTGTGTGTGTGTGTGTGTGTGTGTGTGTGTGTGTGTGTGTGTGTGTGTGTGTGTGTGTGTGTGTGTGTGCGTGTGTGTGTGCGTGTGGGTGTGTGTGTGTGCTTAAAATTAACAATACAGTATAACAGTATAGGGACTTTTTAAAAGTCCTGCCTGGCTCCTCGCCCATGCACAATTAGTCAAGCTGGTCTTCTTAGAGAGAGAGGGAGAGGAAGAGAGAGAGAGAGAGACTTGGAGGGGCGGGGCGGGGGTCACCTTTTGTGCAAATATATCAACCAGCCTACCAGGACTGCCAACAGCAGCATCAGATTTCTCGCTGTGTGTGAGTGAGTGTGTGAGAGTGCAGTGAAGGAAGGGGCCATTCGCTTTAACGAGACAGAGAGAGAGGGTCGCTGTGTGTGGACTGTGGAGCTCTGAAGGGAACACTTGCTGCCAGATTGAAGCGCACACTCTGTTGCACCGCCGTCGGACCTCAACACAAGACACACATCTGCCAAGTAAACTTGGGGAAAAAGGAGCCATCATGGACCGACTTGGACACGCGTCGCTTTTGTGCACCTTGCTACTTTCGGCGCTGCAAGGTAAATACTTGAACATTCTGCGCGCTTTCTTGCATTTTTACAGAGTAAAGTAACTTTTATGATCCCGTGTGTCTGAACTGCTGAGTTGCTGACTATTTTAGCCCCTTGTGTGTGTGTAGTGGACATGCATGGTTCTCCCATGCAGCGGGACAGGACTCACTCCGGTCCGCGGAGCTTTGGTTAGAAGAGGATGATCAACCTGTCCTGTCCGTACATGCCTGAAGAAAATCCATAAACCGCAAGGCTAACTTTGACTCTCTCTCTCTAATTGGTTGCTGCACCTTATTCATTTATTCGTCGTTTTGAAGTTGTTGTGAGGGGGAAAAAACAACTTGTTTACTACTACGAGCGAAGCTGAAGTGGGAAAAGAGATGCCGATAGTAGTAGCAGGTGGAAGGAAAGTGTAGCCCTAAAACATCGGTTCGATGTATGGTAGATTCTTCATCAGATCAACTGGAAAACACTAGTCGGGAATGTTAGTGTTATATAGGCTAGATTCTTTGTATTGGCGGCTTATTCCAAGGGTTTTTAAGCCCCGACTTGCCGTGTCTTTGTAGTTAGTTGTCCGTCCGGGAACCCCCTTGCTCCGCACTTGAGTGCACTTGTGCGCGTCCATGGGGGACTCACTCACTCCTCCTCCTCCCCCGTATGTGTGTCACTGGACGGACACACTGGGCTGCAGGCAGCGCTTTGATCACTCAGCTCCACATAGACACGCGCGCGCGCACACACACACACACACACACACACACACACACAC
>CM076967.1:25828977-25843977 GCA_039105355.1 Benthosema pterotum
AGTTTTCTGTTTTAAATGATGAAATGCTGTTGGTTTAGTGGTGCCACAACTGTAGTTAGTTTGGTGGGGCAGTCTGGGCATTTAGGTCTCACACAGGCCTCACAGACCATGCAGCGAGGGAATGTTTCTTCTCGTTTACAAGGTGCTTTCAACACCCCGCTTCTCACTTTCATCCCCCGGCAGTTAGTTTCCGGTGAGGAGGTGTCTGTGCACGGTTAGCACCGGTGTGTGCAGTGGGTTGATGGGCTGGCATAGTGTACTATAGGCACCGCCGGGCAGGCGGGCATCTTCATAGGCTTTAAACGTGTGGGCTGGGAGTGGGACTACTATGTGTTCAAGCCCCCCATCGGTTTTTGAAGTCTGTTATCCAGAGAGTGCTGTGTTTTTTAACGGAGGAGACTGCAGGGAAATTCGTGGCTCTGCGACTGTTTTCATCCTCTCTCAAGGTCTTCAAAAGAGCAGCTAAAGCTGTGATTACCGCCGGGCTCGAGTGCGACGTGAACACAGACACACACAGACGGTGCCACATTCATGCACAGACATGTAGGCCCGTGTGTGTATGTGCGTGTGTACACGCCCGCACACAGACACACAGACACACAGACACACAGACACACACACACACACACACACACACACACACACACACACACACACACACACACACACACACACACACACACACACACACACACACACACACACACTACAGGTCCTCCTAGATAAACACAAGTTGCATTACCTCAGATTAGCTTTGTCTATGTTCCTATCTCTCTTATCCTGCCTGTCTCCGCACTCGTCTTTCGTCAGCCAACCCTAACCTCTGTGAGTCTCTGTCTGACTGAATCTCTCTGTCTCTGTCTCTCCCTCTGTGTCTCTCTCTTTCTGTCTTTCTGTCTCTCTCTCTCCCCCGCCCTCCCTCCTTCCACTGTTTCCTTCCACACACACTGTGTCATTTTGTCCTTTCAAAGTGATACCTCAACAGACAGAAGCCAAGGTGTGTGTCTCTGGTGTGTGTGTGTGTGTGTGTGTGTGTGTGTGTGTGTGTGTGTGTGTGTGTGTGTGTGTGTGTGTGTGTGTGTGGGGGGGGGGGTGTGTGTGTGTGTGTGTGTGTGTGTGTGTGTGTGTGTGTGTGTGTGTGTGTGTGTGTGTGTGTGTGTGTGTGTGTGTGTGTGTGTGTGTGTGTATGTGTGTGGTGTGTGTGAGAGGTTTTACTGTGATTTACCCCGTCATGTCCTTGTCTAGTCCATTCCGAACGGCCTGTCTTTGTACGTGCTTTACAGTTTTTCACAGCCCCGCCCCCTGTTAGGAAGGAAACATGCTCCCACCCGCTGTGGGTGACGGACAGACGGAGAGGGGAGAGGGGCTTCTGAGCCACCCCCCAGCCCAGGAGCCTTCCTCCTACAAACAGATTTATGACCTCTGTTGATATTTCTAAATAAATAACCCTAACGTTCCGCCCCTTCCCCAACCACACATACTGTACACACAAATACCTTTAGTCTCTGTTTCCCTGTCTTGCTCTCTCTCTTGCTCTCTTGGGCCTGATTTATTTACACAGGCAGCCAAATACAGCCTGAATCAGATTTAAGCTACTGTACATTGAGCTTACATTGAGCTTGGGAATCTGATTTGTTTAAATGAATCACGTGACCTGTTAGACCAATCAGAGTTCTATCTTGAAGTGACACAGATCTGATTCAGGCTAGGTTTGGCTGCCAGTGTACTGTAAATCAGGCCTTAGTCTCCCCTCTCTCTTTCCTCCATTATGTCTAAGCTCATGTCACACCAGGCTTTCCACTAAGGAGGAAAAGCCTGCAGGTCGGTGTTCACAAATCGCTGTGTGAACCGGTCTGGAGTGGATGGTAATTTACATCATGCTCTAAATTACCCATTACCCAGTAACCCATTCATAATACTTATTCCGCCTTATTGCAGCTTTCCTGCCTGTCTGTCTACAAATCCTGACTACTACGTGACGTAGTTCACCATCCACTTCAGTTCCTATACACGCAAAAGGGAATAGTGCCTAGTCCACAATCTCAGTGATGGTTAAGATGAGAGGGAGAGAGAGAAAGAGAGAGAGATGAGGAGTTAGGGTTCTTTTGATTGGTCCAAGGCCGGTGTTTCAAGGCTGTCTAGTCCTAGTCCTCAGTGAGCGTTCTGAGTAGTAGATGAAGGCAGGGGCGGATCTAGGCATGGGCATGGGGGGCAATGCCCCCCCTAAATGCCCTGACTGTCTCACCATTTTCTCCTGCCCCCCACCCCCCCAATTGGGAAATGTTACATCCGCCCCTGGATGAAAGAAGCGGAAAGGGAGTAGAGAGAGAGAGAGAGAGAGATGAGAGATGAAGCGATGGGATGAGAGGTGATTAGGGATGACTACCAGCGTAGTAGTGCATCATCTACACGCTGCACCCCGTGTTACTGCTGTCTCAGGGGACGCAGAGCAGAGCAAGCCTGATAGCGAAGAGAAAAATGGGCATTATGGGTAATTTGAAGTGCCGCTTTTCAAAAGAGACAGGCTCGATTATACCCTGTGCATGGGTGTGTGCGTGTGTGCATTTGCACGTTTTGTAGTGAGCATACGTACTGTACTTGCGTCTGTCAATATATGCCCGTGCCTTTGTCCTTGTCTGTGCCTCTGTCAATGAGTGTGTGTTGGTGAATGGGATGGGAGGGTGGGTTTTTCTAGGTTTGTAGGTAAATTGAAAATGCAAAAAGCCCTTTTAGGGAGACAAGGTTAAGTGCTGCCAGTGCATTTACTGTAGATGGGGGGGTTGTAGCTAACATCCTCTATTTGACAATCCACAGGGGGTTTGCCTGAATAATAGACAATACAGGCAGATATGGACTAACAGGCTCCTGTACAACTCCGACATGTACAAATCTGTGTCACAGACTGACGGGGAAGAGAGAGAGAGACGCTAGAGAGGAAGTATTGCGGCCATTTTGTCTCCACCACAAAGTCGAACCCTTCCCCCCTCTCCTCCTGTTCTCTTCTCCATCCCGTGTCCCGTCCAGTTGCTCTGATCAATCAAATAAAATGGAGACGAAGGCAGACGAAACACACGACAGCGATGGAGGGAAACGGAAACGCCGGGCGGACATGCAGCGATCGAGAGCAGACAGTCAATGACGGGAGGCGGGGGCGATGCGAGTGTGTCAGGATCGAGGAGATACCAATTAGGAACGGGTTGGTGGATAAGGGGGTGAAGGGTAGGGGGGTTAGTCACGGAAAATCTTGGATCGGCGGCCAAAAATATAGGGATCATTTTCCCCTGGCAGGATTGGAAGTAAGGGGGGTTGGGGTTGAGAAATCCTAACCTCCATCCATCTTTTAAAACCTTCATCTGTCCCGCTCTGACTGACTGGCAAAGGGTCTCCTCTGGGAGCTGCACAAGCTGTTGCTTCCCAGACGTCAACAGTTGCCTGAACAGCAGTTGTCGAACCGAACGCACCCCAACCCAACCCCCCCTCACACAACACTGGGGTTCCATTACCACCTCGTGTCATTCCGCACCAGCGCTTTGGCCTGGCCAAAGGGGGCAACAGGGAGTAGACGTTTTTGCTCTTTTTTTTTCCTCCTCGTATTTATTTTTATCGAAAGTGTTTGGAACAACTTAAGTGCTTTGTCTGTTCGTTCGGTCAGTGAGTGAGTGAGTGGTTGTTGTTATATGGGCTTCTTGGGTAGAGGGAAAAAAGAAAAACACAGCGGGGGGAAAAGTCATTGTAGCGAGCAAGCACAAGTATTTTTTTTTTTTACAACCGAGTGCCATTCAAGTTACAGTTTAAAGGTTTTGAAGCCCCTCTGACACGGTAATTCTCGTTTGCTAAGGAGTGGAGCCTCGGAAATATGATGGCATGGAGAGGCTAGAGAGATTCTTTCTCCGTCTTATCTCCTTCTCATAATGATAGCTATAGACGACGGAGGGGTGGCTGGGAGGTCACTGGGCTAGGGAATGTCGTCCGTGTGTTTAGTCACAAACTTTAGAGAGAGAATGTACACTACAGGGCACTGTACAGAAACCGCCGTGATCATTCTTCCTCGCTCTGTTATTTTTTTTTCTCCCCCCTCCTCTCCTTCCCTAACCACTTGTCACGCTTCAATCTCTCCTTCCTATCAGCCCAGAAGAACATTCCTGCGTTCCCCTGTCTCAGCCCGCTCGTTTTTAATCTAGTTAATGGTTAAACGGCGTTGGGTTAACCTCCTCCCAGTGGACCTGGTCACTGTTTGACAAAGGCTTTTCATTGTGTTAACTGGGCCGGGGGGAGAGGAGCCGCTCTGCATGTGAACATTAATTCTCCACGCTGGAGGAGGTGGAGGAGGTGGTGGAGGGTGGTGGTGGTGGTGTAGAGGAGACAGGGTGGCTCCTCGCTGTGTGTTCAGTATGTACAGTGTCTTCTTGTGTATGTAAAGCCCCTGACACACCAAGCCGACGTCGCGCGACGTCGGCCAACTGCTGTGTCGCCTTGCGTCGCCTTGCGGCGCCTGTGTCGGGCCAGGTCGGGCTCCTTGGACACACCGCAAAGACGACACACGACGGTCAACTAGCCATATACGTATACCCCTCCATACCAGTAGGTAGCGGTAGTCTGCATTCACTGAAAAACAACAGAAAACCGGAAGCTCTGGGCCGTTAGCTTAATTAGCTTAAAATGCTAACGGTTATAATCTGATAAGTGCCTCTAGTATGGTAAATATGCGATGCCCGCCGTCATCAACAGAACGCGGACTTCGCGTGATTTTGAGCTCAAATAACAGCCAGGTGGCATTCCACATAACCTATTAGTAGCGACGTTCTGTTAGTAAATCATGTATAAAATATCAAAACATTGGATTCTTCTTCGTGGCGTTTTTTTTAAGAGCCGGAACTACGTCACTATTCTCAGAGGAAATACAGAAAGGGTTGCCATGTTGGCTTGTTTTCGGTCCGTGTTAACCAACATTTTATTGTATATTATGGTCATCTGATTCTGGTGATTCTGGCCGCTGGCGATTGTAATGAATTAATAATGGCAAAAAAAAAATCACCCTAGATACATAGTATTTATAATGATAATGCATCACAATTACTGTTGTTGTTGTTGTTGTTGTTCCATTCATGCATACAACAATGGACTGTGGGGGTGATTATCTAAAATAAAAAAGTGTAGTACCTGCAAATTGGCCAATGTGCTCAATGTCCATAACAATTAAACTCGAGTAGGCTCGAGTAGTACTGTTGGCATTCATGCATAGCACACTATTAATCAGAGACATACAGTACATATGCCTAGCAGGGTTTATATAGATATGGATTTTTCATTGTCCTTTAGTTTTAATTAGTTTTTACTCTTACAATAAAAAAAAAATGTTATCGTTTTTTTCGTTAGTTCTAGTTAATTATAAAAACCCTGATGCCTAGTATTATTTATAATCCCAACTATACGATATTATTGGGCTTTTTGGCGTCATTAGCTTACTTCTCTCCAAATACTTGGCAACAACAGAGAAGAGAAGAGAGAAGAGTCACGACATAGAGGGGTCAGCTCTATGTCAGCTGTTCATGCAGCCTGAATAGGGACAAGTTGGGAGTTGGAAATACAACGAACAACTAAAATCTTTGGATGTTTATCTTGTATTATTACTGCAAAACGATCTAAAATAAAGAGATCTAGGTGGACCGTTGCTGAGTTTAATGCATTTCTGCATAGACCTATGGCCATGGCGATGCCAATCACAGAGTGAGCTGTTCCGCCGACGGCCGACGCCGATTCAACATGTTGAATCGGCGTCGGAAAAGCTGAAAAGCTTCCGACGAGGGGGCGACGTGCGGCGACGTGCGGGACACACCGGGGAAACTAGGCCGGCCGACGCCGACTGACGGCCCGACGGCCGACCGTCGGCTTGGTGTGTCAGTGTCTTCTTGTGTATGTAAGACCCTGCTGGCCTCTCTCTGGAAATGTTCAATTGGTTGCAGATCACCTGATTTGTGGAGCTACCTTATAGATTACCAAATAACAGCCCTCACTCAAATAGCCGACCACTACTTAAAGGGGAATTCCAACCATTTTCAGCATTTTACTCATGTCATTAATATACCTTAGAGATGTTGTGTGGACATGATAAAAACATTCCCCCCCATTCCGTGTTTCCTAGTTATGGAGGTCTGAAAAAAAAATACGTGGGTGAAACACAACTTGATGACATCATCAAGTTGTGCTTCACCATGTTAATGCTTTTTCTTTTAGGACCTTTTTTTCTGAGAATGTACAAATGGAACCAAATTGGACCTGTTGGGGTTTGTTTAGTTCCATTTGTATGTTCCATACAACAGCCCATGTCACCCTACTACTATACTATCTACTATTTGGTAAAAAAAAAAAAAAAAAAAAAAAAAAAAAAAAGTATGATAATATGAAATTATGTCTTTGGTAATGACTTATGACTTATGTGACTTGTATGACTGAAACAATGGCTTACAATTACGTTGTGTAGGTATGTATGACTTGAGCCTGATTTACGCTGACAGCCAAATTCAGCCTCAATCAGATTTGCTTTGTTTAAATGAGTCATGTGGCCTGTTATACCAATACAGATTTCAATCTTGATGTGTCACAAATCCGATTCATCTGTGGCCAGATTGGTCTGCCAGCGTAAATCAGGCCTTCAAGTCTGTGTGTGTGTGTGTGTGTGTGTGTGTGTGTGTGTGTGGGGGGGGGGGTGTGTGTGTGTGTGTGTGTGTGCGTGCGTGTGCACACGTGCGTGCGTGTGAAAAAGGGGGTGTCCCGCTGTTAGCCGAGAGCTATGCTAGCGCAGCATCGGGTGACAGATAGATCCTGTGTCATGTGCAGGACCGGCTGGTCAGGTGACTGGCCCAAGGATACCGCGCGCCTTTGTTTTTGGATACGGAGGTTTCACTTACCTCACCAGTCCTCTGCAACAAGGACCACGGCAGTAAAAGTTCCCCTTTTTCTTACCTGCCTGCCTGCCTGCCTGTCTGCCTCCTAACAGTACCTGTGTGAACTTGCCGTTGAAAGAGGAGAGAGAGTGCTGGGGTTAGAGTTACTGTGCTGCCGAGGCCCGTTTTAATGTGCTCTTCAAGTCCTGTCCTGTTCCGTTGTCTCCGTCTCTCTCAGCCTCATCATCTCCGTCTGTCTCTCTGCTGTCTGGTTTTTGCGTTAGGATCCCTCCATGGTGTTTATTGCTGTCGGACACAACTCTCGCACAGAATCTTCGTCACCTTCCTCTGTTATCTCTCCTTGGATTCCTACATCAATCACTCCCACGGCGTTCTTGACATCATGGCGTTGTTTGTCCTTATCTTTTCCCCCCCTCTATAAAGCCACTCGTCTCGACGTCTCCCCAGCTCTCAACCCCTCCTCCCCAGCTCTCCACACTATAAACTTGTCTCAGATTCAAGGGAATAATACTTTTGTAATTGGCCGAGGCGGTATGTTTTCACATGCAAGGAATTTTGCCTGGGTTACATAACATTGCAGAACAACAACAAAAGGTGTAATATTGATGCGAGACAAAACAAAAGCACGAAACAACAAACATAGATAGGATAATAAGCGCCATCCAGCGTCCGACAGTCACGGTCCATGGAGCATCCGTTATGTTTCTGTGCACACAAGTGTGTCCCTGCGCCGCCATGTGTCTCATCATCATCACAATAGCGTCAACAGAAGGAGCCTACCGGGGGTGGTCTCCCGTCCCTAGGGGGCACCACTGATTTAATCTCCTCCTTTATTTATTCTTTGACAGACAGCTCCGCTAATAACTGCAATCAAGCCTGAAAACTGGCACTGCATGACACATGGTTTGCTTTTTCCCATGATAAGTCATTCACGTTTGTTATGTCTCAGTAAACTCTGTGTGCCGAACAAATCCGTGCCGTTTGGGACGCGGGTCTTAAATTACCTGCGGAAGAGAAGACTCTGCCTGAGCCTGTTGCTGCAGATCCGCCGTTAGGTTGATCCGCTTTTCCATTTATCTATTCTCATGCACAATCCCCTCCCATATTATTAAATAGATAAAAAGGGCTTGAGTGCACTAAGCTCTATTCTGTTACGTACTGCAAGTTATTTTCTCTCCGTATTCTGTATTTATGACGTGAGCAGAGTCGAGTTTCATAGCATTCGATCTCGCAGGATCGACGTACAAGCGTCGCCGCCCGCTCTAAACTAATCTCTAATACTCAATCAATGGTATCCAATTGGGTTATGACTCCACGATGCTAACTGATACCCAATTACACGTCTCTGTGTCATCCACGGTACAGGCAATGTGATGGACGGTGATTGTAATAATGTTTAACTTAGAGACTACCTAACTCATTTAGCGTCTTGTTATTTTGGGGCTAAAGCAATTCCGACTCCCCTGTTACGGTTACAGTTCCACAACAACAAGAACAAGAGCAAGTTCAGTTAATGTTGAGTGTAACGAAAGGACATGGCCTTGAAGCTAATATTTTGTGACTCTCGGGTGGCTATTCTGTGGCAGATGTGAACGGTGGGGATTACGGGGGGGGACGTTTTGGCCCTATTAGGCCACCGTATGTTTGGGGGTGACGGGATGGGGCACAGTCACAGAGGTCTAGGACAGGCAAGGTTAGGCTAAACCAGATCGGGGGAGTCCCCTTTGATCTCGCTCCCCCCTCTCCCCCTTTCTCTCTCACAGTTTTGAGGGGTTCCCGTGGAGAAGTGATGAAAGATACACAGGCCCTTCATGTCAATTAGCAGTCGCAGTGCATGTGTGTGCGCACTTGCACACATGTATGTGCGCTCGCTCTCACGCACATACATGCACACACGTGCACACAAGTGTGCAGGGCGGCACTGCTTAATCACGGGGGAAGGGAGGACATATGTTCAATAATAAGGCAGGACAAAGGAGGACAGGGAGAGGGGGTGACGGAGCGTTGGACAAAGGGAGGATGATTAGGCCATCCGGGGAGCCACCGATTCTCCATCTCTGTCATTCTTGCTCTTATTAAAGCAACACATCGCTCAATTGCATGGTAATTTGTCACATGTGACCTCTCTGTCTGGGCGCTACTAACTATCTGCGTGTGTGTGTGCGTTTATTTGTGTGCGTGTGTTTGTGAGTGTGTAAGACGCAGCAGAGAGAGAGAGAGAGAACGTGAACAAGAATGAGACAGAAGGAGTCTGCTGAATGTACACACATGGAGCGGTAAAGAAAGTAATGTCTCTGGTAGAGAGCTCTTGAGCATGAAGCGGATATTGAGAGATGACAGCGATAGACTTTGAAAGTGCCTCTCCCAACAAGTACACTCCCTCCATAGCACAGAACAGCGGCTCTACATTTATAGCTTTCAGCTATGGAATGGCTGTATGGCGGTTTGTTTATGTACGTTGAATGAAAGCAAGAGTGGAGAGAAAAAAGAAAACACAATGCATAGTTCAGGAAGGCCCTCTCTTCCTGTCTGCATTTCCCAGGAATCTCTCTCTCTCTCTCTCTCTCTCTCTCTCTCTCTCTCTCTCTCTCTCTCTCTCTCTCTCTCTCTCTCTCTCTCTCTCTCTCTCTCCTCTCTCTCTCTCTCTCTCTCTCTCTCTCTCTCTCACCAGGCCTGCTCTCTAACATTTGCCACCGCGATGCCCCCGGCCCCACGGCACTGCTGCCCCACCCCACCTACCCTTTCTCTCTTTCTCTCTTTACCTGAACAGGGCTACATTGTTAAGACATTCCTGTAGGCTGTTGGAATGCAGGTATTAATGCAGGCCTGATTACACACAGCAAAGAGAGAGAGAGAGAAGGAGAAGTAGGGAGGTGAAGAAGGGAGGGAGAGGAATGGAATGGGAGGGGAGGTGTGGAAAGAAGGGAGTTGAACAGGGAGGTAGATTTGGGGCACAGGGAAGGGAGAGAGATGGAGAGAGACCCACCAACGGGAGTACTTGTTGACATTTCAATGTCATGCGTGTACAAATGTACAGCATGTGTGTGTATGTGTGTGAATGTGCTGTACGTGTTGACATGCCTCTTGTGTTCCTGCAGGTGTCTCCGTGTCGAGGGGGGAGAGCTTCGGGCCGTGTGTGTGTGTGTGTGTGTGTGTGTGTGTGTGTGTGTGTGTGTGTGTGTGTGTGTGTGTGGTATGTGCGCACTGGAATGCATTTCCAATTAGCTGAAGCTAAGAAGAAAGAGAGAGTTTTGGAACACAGTGTGGGACAATAAGGCTCAGCCGTGTGTGTCTGTGTGTGTGGCCTTTTCGTCACTGGTAGTGTTGCGGGACTTCAGTAGCATGTGAACATTACGGCACTAAACCGCAACCTGAACTGGAATCCGGATTTAACGGGGCTTATAAATAGGTGTGTGTGTGTGTGTGTGTGTGTGTGTGTGTGTGTGTGTGTGTGTGTGTGTGTGTGTGTGTGTGTGTGTGTGTGTGTGTGTGTGTGTGTGTGTTGTGGACTCCCACAGAGATGGCAGTACCAGCTGGGGACAGAGGTTAGAACTAGAGAACATGCACAGTGATGGATGATGATAACTCGGGGCCCCAGTAAACGCTGACGTATAGGGAGCAGCAGGCCTAATTATGGCGCCTATCGCAATGCGTCTGCTTTTTGTTTTGTCCTCGTTTGACTTCAACGTCCATCTTTCTTTGGCACTTTTCTGGCTAGAATAAACAAAAACGCGAAAAAAGAGCTCGAATGTAAAATGCAGGCAATATTTAATAATAGTACAAATAGGATAAGCGTAAGGAGTCCATGGACGGAGGTGGTGGTTGTAAATGGTGCTGCGGTTGCGCCATGCGTTTCAAACTGCTGCATGGTGTTCAACCTTCCTTCGGGCTGTGTTGACTCACTCTCAGCCTCACTCGTTTGCTCTTCTCTTCTCTGTTCCTCTCTCTGTCTCTCACTAGTATTAGCACTATTCAAGAGAGAAAGCACTTCCCTCATCTAACACAGTTTACCTTATTTCAACACTGCCTTTTTTATTTACTATTCCTCATGCAGTCTTTTCATTCTCCCTTCTGCCCAGACGTTTTTTGTGTGTTTCCCTGCAGTCAGGGTGTACCCTACCCTCCCCTCCTCCTTCCCTTCTGCAGTGCTGTAGTAGTAAGAGGGCACAGAGTCACACATGCAGCGCTGCCATGGTTTCAGCTCCTGGCCGCCTGCAGCCGGCCCAGTTGGTGGTATATGATCCAGTCTGTCAGAGTGAGGGGAGAGCCTGCTCTGGCTGGCATGAAGCACATGCACTGAGCACTGAGCACGCCGGAGCCAAAAAAGAAATCTACCATCAATCCACCAACCGTCCGTCCGCCCATCCGTCCGTCCTCCCACCCGCCCCCACTTTCTCTCTCTGTAGCAGGCCCCTCACCCACGCACAGACCCTGACTCGCACCTCCCCATGATCACCCCATCTGCTGTGTGTGTGTCTGTATGTGTGTGTGTGTTGGTTTGTGTGTATATCCCCACTGCCGCTTGTGGAGTGTGGGGCCAGTTGGTGTAACGGTCCAGGACCATGTTCAACGCCAGACCCACTGTCGGCATGACAGGACGAACCGGGCGACTTCCAGGCCAAAAAATCCTTGTTTGCCACCACTAGCCATGTGGCTGTAACCCACAGCCCCAATACAACGTCAATGACAAAATAAGCTGCATGCATGCATTATGTGAAGGGTGTTTCCGGAGCCTTATGGCTACTGAGGTTTACTAGCCAAACCCCCATACTGTAGCTCACTACCTGGGGCTTCCCCATCCGTTCAACTCATCGCTGGATTCCTGTCTTTTTTGCATAATTCTCTGTAATATCTCTTCTTGTCACTCTCTAGTGGTCTCTGTGGTTGTCAATCAGATACTTCTCTTCTCTTCTCTTCTCTTCTCTTCTCTTCTCTTCTCTTCTCTTCTCTTCTCTTCTCTTCTCTTCTCTTCTCTTCTCTTCTCTTCTCTTCTCTTCTCTTCTCTTCTCTTCTCTTCTCTTCTCTTCTCTTCTCTTCTCTTCTCTTCTCTTCTCTTCCCTCCCATGGGTAGTTGTACAAACAGTCGAGGCAGAGCAGGGTGGCAGCGATGGAGTGGGACAGCTGGACGGACGCTGCCTCCGTATCAGGTTGCAACGCGTTTCACTGACAACACCGTCTGCACCTCTTTCCCCCCATATCTTTTCCCTCAATCGTCACTGGAGTTTTGTTATTTTTTCTTTTCGCTTCCTTAACCCAAACTCACCTCATTGCTCTCAGCACTGATTTGTTTTCACCTTGCTATCGCTTTCTCTTGCCCTTTTTGCCTTCTCCTGTTCCCGGCCTCTTGAACCCGCTGTTGTGGCACTTTCTTCACTATCTTTCAATTTATTTGCTGTCTCTTACTCTTCTCTGTTTCCCTCCCTCCCTGTTTCCTCCCCCTCTCTTCTTCTCCTCTCCCCGCGGTCCTACCGTTGTACAGCCCCCGCCAGTAGGATTATCAGTCAGTTGACTTGGTGAGGGCAGCCAAGGCCGGCAGAACAAACAGCCAAACGGTATCCAAATGATTGGCTGGGCGGCCTGCTGCGGACCGTGGAAACAAGCCTCCCCTATCAGGCTGAGCCAGGCTCAGCCTGCGCATTAAAACGGGGTTTCGCCAGCAATGCGGGGCAGCCTCCAATGTTGATTCAACACAGTACTTTTGTTTTGTTAGTAGCAGCTGGTCTTTCTGTTACGGCCCACCCCCCCACCGAAAAAATGAATTATCAGATCAATGCCGGAGCAGCCTGCCATCATTTGCCAATCATTCGGTGGCACAGGCCTCAACTGCCGCGGTCATTTTCGTTTCCGTCCATTTTGGATTATTCCCTGGCAAGCGCCTATAGTTTAGATTACAACAGTTATGCAGCATGCTATGAATGGAGTGTAACCAGTTGTTGTTTCACTGTATAGGTGTAACACATGTGTCCCTGGCTTGTGGCATTTTAAAATGACATAATGTTGATGTAATGCAGAACACATTGTTGACAAGTTAATGTTTGTTTGTTTCATTCGTGGAGGCCGTTGGCGGCTTGTCCCTCCCTGCTGCTACCCAAAGAACCAATGCTTCCTCTAACATCTAAACACATGCACATGCCAGGGTGGGAGCGACACACAAATGCAAGATATTTTGTGTCTGCAGTTGCAACACCCGTTTGTAGACTTAATTTGTTTGTTCGCTCTTGGCATTGGGAGTAATCGAGTCAATACTCATTTCATTCTTTAGGTGTGGTTGTTCTCTTGTTATGAAGAGAAAAACGGTCCGTTCACCAAGTCGTAATCGTTTGGTCGTTAAATTACCCATTTGTAACTCAGAGGGAGAGAGTACAAACGGCTCCATTTGGGGTCCATCCATCCGGTTAGATTTTGTACCAGGGGCGGATGTAACATTTCCCAATTGGGGGGGCAAGGGAAAATGGTATAAGGTACCATTTTCAGGTATAAGGACTTATACTCTGCAAGTAAAGCATCATAAAGCTAAAGGTCTGACTCAGAGAGTTTTCTGTTTTCAATGATGAAATGCTGTTGGTTTAGTGGTGACACAGCTGTATAGTTACTTAGTAGTAGTAGTGTTTCAAATCATTTTTAATATAAGCACTTTAATTTGAAATATCTTGGCTTGTTTTGCATGCCATCATGTGTGGTGGGGCAGACTGGGCATTTAGGGAGGCATTGCCCTCCCATGCCCATGCATAGATCCGCCCCTGTTTTGTACTCTCTCAGCACTTTATGGTGAACCATTAGTATTACAATAAGTCAGAGGGCCTGGACAGCATCGCTGTGCAAAAGCCACAGAGGACAAGTCACACTCCTCCTCCAGCTTGCAGTTCACAGCTCATTAGGGAGACAGTGCAGTTCACCAGGCGTTGCTGTCTCTCTCGCCCTCCCATGCCTGCAAGTCATGGAAAATTTTGCAGAGAGACATTGGCTGACTGACAGCTCCCACATCGGCTGTCCATCATCGTGCTCAGGCGCTTCTACCGCCCCACTGCTCCTTCTCCGTTACGTTCCCCAGCTCTTCTCCACTCTCACCGGTTCCCACGTCTTCCACAATCTGACAGATAGTACCCGGTAACAATCCCCCCTACCACTGCTACCCCCTGCGCGCGCACACACACACACACACACACACACACACACACACACACACACAACACACACACACACACACACACACACACCACACACACACACACACACACACACACACACCTGGCCTCTCCCCTTTACCGCCCAAAAAACTCACGAAAACCTCACTCCCCTCCACCTCAACTCACCCAACCCTCCCCCTCCTGCCGCTCTCCTTCTCTCTTGCTCTGTCCTGTCTAACTCTGGTACCTGTACGAACATGCCTTACACTCTCTGATCAGCCATTACTTAAAGACGAGTCAGGACCACCCCCCCTTCTCTCGCTTCTCTCTCCCCCTCTCTCTCTCAAACACACACATCCATTCTGCACTGCCGTAAATGTCAAAAAGTGCCCCGAGGGCCCCCCCGCCCCATTCGCAGAATGTGTGTTTGCGTAAACTCCGCGAAACCTCCCATTATAAAAAACACAGCATTGCTCCAAATGCCATTTTCTGACACCCGGGGGCAGGCGGTGTTCTTCCTGACACGCTTCACATTGGCGACTCACATCTAAACAGTGACCACACCGCCGCACCACCGCATGCAGGCACAGAAACGACACAGACACACTCGGAATCACTTCTATCAGCGGATGTCGTCCGTTCATGTCGGCTTTATTGTGACAGTGTGGATGTGGATTCATTCAGCTGGTGGATTGAATATTAATGAATAATGAATGGTCACTGTCACCGTGGGAGGTCCAGCCGCACCTCTCCTGACTCTCTGTGCCTTTTGAAATGGACTAATTGAAACGAGTCCAGCCGCGTCTCATCCACTTTTATCTGTGTCCTCATTACATACCGTATACGCGGACACACATATGCACTGATATGGAAATCATAGGGCTATCTAACTGTAACAGAACAGGTCGCCCTTGTCTATCTAATGATGATTGTATGCTGCATATTTCATCTCAACCCTTTCATTTTTT
>CM076967.1:25853977-25858977 GCA_039105355.1 Benthosema pterotum
TACATCAGGCCCACGTCTTGACTCAGGTGTCCCATATCTCTCTGCCATGCCCCCCCCCCCCCCCCACCCCCCCCCCCCCACACACACACACACACACACACAACACACACATGCTGTTACCACTGTCAACACGGCGGAAGACTGTTTGTCTTTCACAGTGGGGGAGGGAGAGAGAGAGACAGACCGGGAGGAAGAGGAGAGGAAAGGAGGGCAGGTGCAGGCAGGGGCCAATATCCGTCATGGCAGTGGATGTGGGAGGCTTTAGCACAGCCATGTCTGGCAGGGCAGTGACCCATGCCCTCTTTTTACACCCATGCCCCACCATCTCCCTGTCTGTCTCCCTGTCTGTCTGTCTCCCTGTCTGTCTGTCTCACCCCCCATACACCACCATTCTCATCTCCTTAATAAGTACTTCGTCTTTTTGGACTTTGGCCTCAGTGTTCCTGCATTCTACTGTCCCTGCTAGCATGACCTCTCTTGATACCACACACACACACACACACACACACACACACACACACACACACACACACACACACACACACACAGCATGCAACGCACACCTTTCAAGTTTTCCAATTCCATACCCCCTTGCCCTCCCTTGGTCTCCCATCTCTCTATCTTTGGTGGTGTGCTATCCTCGCTCCCTTGTAGCAGCTCTCTCTCTCTCTCTATCTCCGCTCACACATGCAGGGCTTTACCGGCCCACTGAGCACGGAGGCCTCTCTCTCTCTCTCTCTCTCTCTCTCTCTCTCTCTCTCTCTCTCTCTCTCTCTCTCTCTCTCTCTCTCTCTCGGAAAAAAGGAAACGGAACACAGCGAGAGTCAGAGAGAGAAGAAAGAAGGGATGGGACGGATAAGAAAACAGCGGAGGGGACACAGAATGAAAGGCACATTGGGGCTGAATGACGGCGTGCACCAAGTGGCCTGTTATCTCATTACAGCGGGTAGTCGGGGCCCGTCACGCCTGGCCGACTGTACCCCCCCTGCCCCGCCCGCCTGCCCCGCCCCACCCAAACCCCATCCTCACCCCCTAAGGAGTGCCCTTGGCCCGCATCTAAGAACCCCCCCCCCCCCTCTTTCATATAGCCGGCGGTCTCATGTTTCAGCTACAGTGCACAAAGAGGGACAATTTGCCTGGCTTTTCACAAGCTGTCCGCACCAGATTTGTGTGTATTTCAGTCATGTTCGGTTCCACGTGAAATAATATGCGAGCCAAATACCCTCGTTTTTTATAGCGGCTTATTATACAGTGATATTGGTAAACAATGGAGAGATTAGTGAGCTATATTTTCTCCTGAATTTTCCGTTCTACTATTCCCCCACTCTTCCTCTTCCTCCTTCCTCCTCCTCCTCTTCCCATATCCCCATGTGGGGTTTTATTATTTTATTCTTTTTTTACGGTGGAGGGTTTGAGAAGAGAGCTGCTGTCAGCTAACGGAGTAGAAATAGTACTCGTCTCTCTCCATTTCTCTCTCTCTCTCTTTCTCTGCCTCCTGCCAAAATGAAGGCTCATTAGAAGTGAAAGGAGGGCTGAGTCTAAATGAGAGCGCCTGAGTGCTACTCAGCACTGCTGAGATGGAGGGAGAGAGAGAGAGAGAGAGAGAGAGAGAGAGAGAGAGAGGCAGGGGCAGGCAGCAGAAAGTCCAGAGACAGCAGGTAGAGAGATACAGTAGAGAGGGAGAGAGAGAGAGAGAAAGAGAGAGAGATATACCTAGGGAGGAAAGAGACAAATGGACATCAAAATTGCCAGTGAAGAGGTAGTAGTCTACACACAGACACAAAAAAAGAAAAATGTGTGTGCGTCGTCAAACTAAAATATGAAATCGGGGAGCAACCTTGGAAAGCCTGTTAGCAGCAGTCAGAGAGAAGAAGTGAGAGTTATAATGTGTTATATAGAGCCAACGCTGGTCCGTCTATCACCACCAAGCTCCATAGGAAGCATGGGAGAGAAGGTTGTGTCCCCGTGCTATTTACCCACAGCTGTGTCTGTTTACCTCCCAGCCCTGTGTGTGTGTGTGTGTGTGTGTGTGTTGTGTGTGTGTGTGTGTGTGTGTGTGTGTGTGTGTGTGTGTGTGTGTGTGTGTGTGTGTGTGTGTGTGTGTGTGTGTGTGTGTGTGTGTGTGTGTGTGTGTGTGTGTATGATCAGTCTACTGAGGAACAGGGCCCTTTGTCAGGCAACAAAGCACCTGGGTGTGAGAATTCAGGACCAAAGAATGGGCATCAGGGGGAGAGAGAGAGAGAGAGAGAGAGGAGGGAGGGAGAGAGTAAATGGGGTAATGTTGGTTGAGGTAGTGTTTGTTTGCGAAATTAATATAGTGCTGTCGAGATACAGATAGCAAGCAGGTGCGTTTGCGTGCGTGCGCATGTGTGTTGTGTCTGTGTGTGTGTTTGTTTGAAGGTTGTTACTATGCGTGAGACTGTTAATGTAAAAGTAATCAGATCATAAATAGCCTACTGTAAATAGAACATGAGAAGAAGTTCATCTCTCTGAGTCATTGATTCGGAAATATATTAACCTTGGCAGGCAGGCAGGCAGGCCAGTGCACCGCAGTCATCCATGTGTGTCCTGTCCGTGCATTAGTGTTGGTTTGTGTCCAGTGCACGTGTTTGTGAGCGCTGTGTGTGTGTGTGTGTGTGTGTGTGTGTGTGTGTGTGTGTGTGTGTGTGTGTGTGTGTGTGTGTGTGTGTGTGTGTGTGTGTGTGTGTGTGTGTGTGTGTGTGTGTGTGCGCACGCTTGCCAAGTTCCAGAAGGGAAAGTGGACACGGCAAGAGGGGGAAGGACTCACCTTTTCCTCTCCTTATTCCAAATCTCTGATTCTCATATCTCTACATCGCTGCCCTGCTTCCGCACTAACACAATGCAACTCTTTGTTTTGATATCTAAAACAAACCCGTGACCATCCAGCCACCGCACAGACCCGCACAGATGTTACTTTGATGCTAACTTTGAAGAAAAAAATGGCATTCTGCCTAGGTTAGCGTGCGTGTGTGAACAACAAACACACTGGATCCATTGGATCCGCTCCAGCGTGTGTTTCGCTGCCAGTAAATGGAAGCAAATCGAGTCATCTTACAATGTTTTACCTATGCAGCACAAAACAAGGAAAATGAATAGCCTCGTAGTACAACTGGCAGATTCCAGGATGGAGGTGGACATCTCAAGGAAATGACTGAATAGAGAGAGAGAGAGAGAGAGAGAGAGAGAGAGAGAGAGAGAGAGAGAGAGAGAGAGAGAAAGCATGCGGCACTTTGTCCTAACCCTTTTAGCGAGATTAGCTGTAGCCTTAATGTCTCCCTCTCTCTCTCCTCTCCCCTTATTTATCCTCTGAGTCAGCTATCCCCCTCCTCGCCCTCTCTCTCTCTCCCTTTGACATCCTGTCTTGACTGTAAATCGTGTGTGTGATGATGACATAACAGAGGTGCCCTGCCTGCCCGCGGCAACGCCAAACATCCAGGATAAAAACCGGACGCCATGTCATAGATGAGAAAGCAACATCTTGGGAAGTCGCAACGGGTGTCCTAGGACTAGGACACTGTAGAGATGACATAATGTCCTACTCCTCTCGTTTTTGCCCCCGCCCCATCAGATTCAGCCCTCTCCCATAATCCCATTATTGGTGAAATGTAGGTAGGACTAGTGGAAGAAAACGTTAAATAAAACCCATATTGTTTACTGTAAACGGTCGATAAAACCTTGGGTCTAGCCGGCATTATAAGCAATGACACGCATCGCATGTCCATTTTTGTTACGGATCTTGTGACTGTACAGAGAGGAAATGAAACTCTTGGCCGATTTCATGGATTGTTTTCTTGTAGAAGAGATTTTAAAAAATGACACAGCATGCTGACCTTTAGTACACTGTGCACGGCTGCAGCAAATAAAGTTACTAATGGTTGTTATTAGATATAGGTGTGCATTGGTGCAAGCCTGGAAAATGCTGTTGGCTAGTGGCTACCCATAACGTATATGCAATGTTAACTTCAAATATTCAAATATTCATAGGGCACTTTGCAAAGTCAAAGCATTTAGAAGTGTGCCCACAGCCACAACACATCTTGGTTACTCATCACTCTCCATCCATCTCTCTCTGTCTGCCCATTCATCATTGTGTGTATTGCCACTCTCCGCCGTATTGATGGTTCTCTCACTGTTATAAACTTAATTAGAAGGGCCCATTATGGATGGCAGCGCCGGTCGCAATATGCAGACAGAATGCCTCCAATGCATATCATTCTGATCCATTAGGGCAAAGTCATTTAGTGCGGTAAATAGACAGAAAGGGGGGGAGAGAGAATTGAATAATGCTGTTTTCCCTCACCAAACCATGAGGGTTTCTCTTCCACTCGTGTTTCTCTCAAGCGATTTGAATCCCCTCCAACTTTTGAACCCTCCGGCCTTCCCATCTTTGCACAGATCTTAGTTTGTACCATATCAATAAATTGTATGTCCCCCTCTGTCTTGTTTTTCTTTTTACTTCTGACATCTTCTCCCCCCTTTTCTGTGTTCCTCCCTTCCTCCCTCCATACTCCTCCTTTTTTACAAATTTCATTTTTTTTCCTTGTCCCTGGGGCTCCTTTTCAATGCAGGAGGGAAGAGCTAAAGAGAGAGAGATTGGACGAACGAGAAAGACTGGGGTGTATTAATTAGAGAGCCTGGGGCAAGAGAGAGAGGGAGAAAGAGAGAGAGAGAGATTGGGAGAGAGAGAGGGAGAGAGCAAATGGAAAAGGAGAAGCAGTGGGGTGCAGGGAGGGGGACATTCGGGAGGCCCCCTGAAAACATTAAATATTAACACCTTTTCTCATCTTTGGCCCTGTAGTGTAGTCACACACACACACCCCAAATTGAGTTCACCCAGAAAAATGAAAGGCAGGCCGTGGAAGGGACAGATAGTGTGGGTAATTGGCGGCTCCTCTCTGTTTTGTGAGCCTTTGAATTCACAACGTAATGAAATTCCGCTTGATATTCTTCTCATCCAATCTCACACGTCATTCACCGGT
>CM076967.1:25863977-25878977 GCA_039105355.1 Benthosema pterotum
CCTTAAATAATGACATCCATAAGGTCATGTGACATTTCATACAACAACAATACTAAACATGGAGAAATAACAGACTAAAATACATCAAGTTGCCAGTACATGAAGATACACTCTAGAGGAAAAGAAGGATTAGAGCAGCGGTTAGAAAAAGTGAAAATAAAATGTATATACTGTATACAGATAAATACATAAGCATATACAAATCTAAAACCATTTTAGAGGAAGGGAGAGTAGTCGACATCGTCGTTCAGACCAGGAAAAACTGTAGCTTTAAGTGTGACAATCCAGAATGTCTCTCGTTGGAGGAGTTGTTTCAATCTGTCTCCACCTCTTACAGACTTAGGGATTGTTTCAATCACCCTGATTTTGAGTTTGTTTGGATCTGAGTGGCCTGCTAATCTATAATGTTCTGCCATGGGGTAGGCTGGGTTGCCGGTTCGTACAGCGTACTTATGTTCAGCCAGTCTATCTCTCAATCTGCGCTTTGTGCGCCCAATGTAGAAGCATCCACATTCACAGTGCAGTCTATATACCACATAAGTGGAGTTGCAGTTGGCGTAGTCTCTGAAATGATAGATTTTTTGGCTAGATGGATCAACAAAACCTTTAGCCTTGTCAATATTAGAACAATGGTTGCAATTTCCACACATGAAGTTTCCCACAGGGCGTTGAAGCCAGGTCTCCTTGAGAGGAGGGGGTAAATAGCTCCTCACAAGTTTGTCTTTAAGGGTCGGGGCCCGTCTGAAAGAAAAAGAGGGGGAGTCAGGAAGAACAGATTTTAAGTCAGGGTCACTCATTAAGATTCCCCAATTGTTCTTGATTATACGTTTTACATCATGAGCCAAGGTACCATATTGGGTAGTAAAGTAGATCTGTCCAGACTTTTTTGGGCGGGTATTTTTTTGAAAGAGAGATTTCCTTTCCAGTGTTTTAGCTCTATCATAGGCCTGGTTCAGTGTGTTGCTCTTGTAGCCTCTCTGTGTGAATCTCTGATGCATGATCCTTGCTTGCTGTTCGAAATCACTGTCTGTGTCACATATCCTCCTCAGTCTCTGAAATTGTCCAAAAGGTATGTTGGAAATTAAACTAGAAGGATGGAAGCTGTCTGCCCGTAAAATAGTATTGCGATCACTACTCTTCCTGAATATGGTAGTGTGAATATCACCATTGTGGTCCTTTGATATTTTTAGGTCTAGAAAGTTAATTTCCGATTTGCTATATTCCAAAGTGAGTTTGAGGTTATCATTGGTCGAATTTATGTATTTGTGAAAGTCAAGCAGGTTTTGTTCACTTCCAGTGAAGATGAAGCACAAATCGTCTATATATCTTCCGTACCATTTTATCATGTCCCGGAAAGGGTTGGCTTCGCTGTAGATGACACGTTCCTCCCACAGACCAAGGAATAGTCCAGCGTAGCTAGGAGCATAGGCTGCGCCCATGGCGGTGCCTTTTACCTGCCTGTAGAGTTGATCCTGGAATAGGAAGACATTATTTTTGAGTGTCCATTCTGTTAGAGAAACAATGAAGCCACTAGGGGGCATGTTGTCACCAGGTCTTTGTTGCAAGTAATGTTCAAGTGCTTCAAGACCTTCTCTGTGGTCAATGTTTGTGTACAATGATTCCACGTCCATGGTGACTAGGAATGAAGGACCAATATTCTGCAACTCATCCAATTTTTTAAGGACATGTGTTGTGTCTTGAAGATATGCAGGTAGTGTGGAGACAGAAGGTTTGATAAAGTAATCAATGAATTTAGAAGAAGGCTCCGAAAGGGTTTCATTGCCACTGATGATGGGTCTACCAGGCGGATTGACATTATCTTTATGGATTTTAGGTAGCATGTAGAAAGATGCAAGTCGAGGGTTTTTTGGCAGTAGAAAATCATGTTCCTTATCAGTTATCCACCCCTCATTTTTAGCATTGTCAAGTAATTGTTTTAAATCTGTGTACATGCGTTCCAAGGGGTTTGCTGTCAGTGGACAGTAGTAAACAGAGTTATTTAATTGCCGTAGAGCTTCTTGGATGTACTGGTCCTTACCCCAAATCACAGTGGCGCCTCCTTTGTCGGCCATTTTAACCACCAAGTTGTTGTTGTTTTGTAGATCTAGAATTGCTTGGTTCTCCTCCCTGGTAATGTTGTATTTCCGTTGTCTTCTGGTCGCATCCTGAAAAAGTTTATCCACATCATGTGTCACTTTCTTAGTAAATGTATTCAGGCAAGCGTTGTTGTTAATGGGAAAGAAATTAGATTTTGGTTTAAAAGGGGTGGATGTTGTAGATTGCTCTGTGTCAGATGTAGATCTGGAGGTAATGTTGTGAGGATTGTTGTTATACCATGCTTTTAAATGCAAATTTCTATAAAACTTGAACAGATCAACTTTTGTTTTGAATTCGCTGGTAGCATGCGTGGGTGCAAAAGAAAGTCCTTTTGATAGAACTGATATGCAGGCATCTGGGAGGATCGTACCTGATATATTGATCACCGTCTGGTTCACCGTGTCTGTCTGGTGCTGCGCAGTGGATACCGGTCTGGATTCCGGACTCCCTGATGGGGTTGGGTGAAGCGTCCGCTTCCTCCTGCTCCTCCTCGTCGTCTTCCTCTTTCTCTGTAGTTCTTGGTGCGGTCGTCTAAAAAATCAGCCGTGCTGGTGCTCGTCATGGACTGAGAGTCGCTTGTGACATCATCATCGCTGCTAGGCAGGCTAAAGGAGACCGAACGTGTGTGTTTGTATTTGTTCTTGCGGCCACCATTGTTGTTCTGATTCCATTTGTAGACATTTCCATCCCTATAATCTTTTGCATGTAGTTTAAATTTTTCCAGTTTGCTTTCCAGCAACTCCATGGAGAACTTGTGCATGTCCTCCTTAAGTTGTGTTTCCAGTGCTTCTTTCTGTTCCCCAACATCATTTAAAGAAGACAGATTTGCCCTTGTTTCCTCGATCTCCGTTTTTATCTCCTCCCTCCGTTTTTTAGCTTCCTCAATGAGGAGTAATATGAGGTCGAATGAGCATTTATTCAGTATTGCTTCCCATTTGTTTCTGAAGTCTAGGTTGTCCACCCCAGCTGTGGGGAATTTTTTTATCCTTAAGCCTCGAGGAATCATGTCTTTTCTCCAATAGTCAGACAGAGAGGTTGACTCCAGTTCCAGTTTTTTATCCTTTTCCAATAGTTTCCTTAGATTTTGGAATTGTTTTGAAAGGTCGACGTCCGTTTGCTGTGTTGCTGACGTTGCTGTATCGTTCCCAAATATTGTATCCTGGACAATGATATTCCTTCCTTGTTGCTCCGTAAAAGAGAATGTATTGTTTGTCATCATGATGAGGTGAGTGGCCACAACGTTCCCAGCTGTTGGATCTTGGCTAATGAGAACGGAGCTGCTTCCTTTAGACAGACTACCCCGGGGAGTCTCAAAGTGATCAAAGAAAAAAGAGGACAAAGAAGCGCTTCGTGGGTCCCTTGTAAGAGTGGTAACAAACTGCTAACAGGTGCTCTTTGGAGAGGGTATCTATGATGCAAAACAAAAAGATCTAAAAAAGTTCAATAGTACCTGGGATAGTAAAAAATAATGTTGTAAGACGGTGAACCGGTGGTGAACTTTTGAAGAAGATAGTCCAAGGCAACTCTGTGCAGTAGAAGTATATTTATTTATTTTAGTTCATTGGAGCAGCAGGAATTAAAAAAGACCAACGCGTTTCAGCCCTCTAGGGCCTTCGTCAGGGTCAAGTGGAGATGGCTGTGTGGCCACTCCTTAAATAATGACATCCATAAGGTCATGTGACATTTCATACAACAACAATACTAAACATGGAGAAATAACAGACTAAAATACATCAAGTTGCCAGTACATGAAGATACACTCTAGAGGAAAAGAAGGATTAGAGCAGCGGTTAGAAAAAGTGAAAATAAAATGTATATACTGTATACAGATAAATACATAAGCATATACAAATCTAAAACCATTTTAGAGGAAGGGAGAGTAGTCGACATCGTCGTTCAGACCAGGAAAAACTGTAGCTTTAAGTGTGACAATCCAGAATGTCTCTCGTTGGAGGAGTTGTTTCAATCTGTCTCCACCTCTTACAGACTTAGGGATTGTTTCAATCACCCTGATTTTGAGTTTGTTTGGATCTGAGTGGCCTGCTAATCTATAATGTTCTGCCATGGGGTAGGCTGGGTTGCCGGTTCGTACAGCGTACTTATGTTCAGCCAGTCTATCTCTCAATCTGCGCTTTGTGCGCCCAATGTAGAAGCATCCACATTCACAGTGCAGTCTATATACCACATAAGTGGAGTTGCAGTTGGCGTAGTCTCTGAAATGATAGATTTTTTGGCTAGATGGATCAACAAAACCTTTAGCTTTGTCAATATTAGAACAATGGTTGCAATTTCCACACATGAAGTTTCCCACAGGGCGTTGAAGCCAGGTCTCCTTGAGAGGAGGGGGTAAATAGCTCCTCACAAGTTTGTCTTTAAGGGTCGGGGCCCGTCTGAAAGAAAAAGAGGGGGAGTCAGGAAGAACAGATTTTAAGTCAGGGTCACTCATTAAGATTCCCCAATTGTTCTTGATTATACGTTTTACATCATGAGCCAAGGTACCATATTGGGTAGTAAAGTAGATCTGTCCAGACTTTTTTGGGCGGGTATTTTTTTGAAAGAGAGATTTCCTTTCCAGTGTTTTAGCTCTATCATAGGCCTGGTTCAGTGTGTTGCTCTTGTAGCCTCTCTGTGTGAATCTCTGATGCATGATCCTTGCTTGCTGTTCGAAATCACTGTCTGTGTCACATATCCTCCTCAGTCTCTGAAATTGTCCAAAAGGTATGTTGGAAATTAAACTAGAAGGATGGAAGCTGTCTGCCCGTAAAATAGTATTGCGATCACTACTCTTCCTGAATATGGTAGTGTGAATATCACCATTGTGGTCCTTTGATATTTTTAGGTCTAGAAAGTTAATTTCCGATTTGCTATATTCCAAAGTGAGTTTGAGGTTATCATTGGTCGAATTTATGTATTTGTGAAAGTCAAGCAGGTTTTGTTCACTTCCAGTGAAGATGAAGCACAAATCGTCTATATACCTTCCGTACCATTTTATCATGTCCCGGAAAGGGTTGGCTTCGCTGTAGATGACACGTTCCTCCCACAGACCAAGGAATAGTCCAGCGTAGCTAGGAGCATAGGCTGCGCCCATGGCGGTGCCTTTTACCTGCCTGTAGAGTTGATCCTGGAATAGGAAGACATTATTTTTGAGTGTCCATTCTGTTAGAGAAACAATGAAGCCACTAGGGGGCATGTTGTCACCAGGTCTTTGTTGCAAGTAATGTTCAAGTGCTTCAAGACCTTCTCTGTGGTCAATGTTTGTGTACAATGATTCCACGTCCATGGTGACTAGGAATGAAGGACCAATATTCTGCAACTCATCCAATTTTTTAAGGACATGTGTTGTGTCTTGAAGATATGCAGGTAGTGTGGAGACAGAAGGTTTGATAAAGTAATCAATGAATTTAGAAGAAGGCTCCGAAAGGGTTTCATTGCCACTGATGATGGGTCTACCAGGCGGATTGACATTATCTTTATGGATTTTAGGTAGCATGTAGAAAGATGCAAGTCGAGGGTTTTTTGGCAGTAGAAAATCATGTTCCTTATCAGTTATCCACCCCTCATTTTTAGCATTGTCAAGTAATTGTTTTAAATCTGTGTACATGCGTTCCAAGGGGTTTGCTGTCAGTGGACAGTAGTAAACAGAGTTATTTAATTGCCGTAGAGCTTCTTGGATGTACTGGTCCTTACCCCAAATCACAGTGGCGCCTCCTTTGTCGGCCATTTTAACCACCAAGTTGTTGTTGTTTTGTAGATCTAGAATTGCTTGGTTCTCCTCCCTGGTAATGTTGTATTTCCGTTGTCTTCTGGTCGCATCCTGAAAAAGTTTATCCACATCATGTGTCACTTTCTTAGTAAATGTATTCAGGCAAGCGTTGTTGTTAATGGGAAAGAAATTAGATTTTGGTTTAAAAGGGGTGGATGTTGTAGATTGCTCTGTGTCAGATGTAGATCTGGAGGTAATGTTGTGAGGATTGTTGTTATACCATGCTTTTAAATGCAAATTTCTATAAAACTTGAACAGATCAACTTTTGTTTTGAATTCGCTGGTAGCATGCGTGGGTGCAAAAGAAAGTCCTTTTGATAGAACTGATATGCAGGCATCTGGGAGGATCGTACCTGATATATTGATCACCGTCTGGTTCACCGTGTCTGTCTGGTGCTGCGCAGTGGATACCGGTCTGGATTCCGGACTCCCTGATGGGGTTGGGTGAAGCGTCCGCTTCCTCCTGCTCCTCCTCGTCGTCTTCCTCTTTCTCTGTAGTTCTTGGTGCGGTCGTCTAAAAAATCAGCCGTGCTGGTGCTCGTCATGGACTGAGAGTCGCTTGTGACATCATCATCGCTGCTAGGCAGGCTAAAGGAGACCGAACGTGTGTGTTTGTATTTGTTCTTGCGGCCACCATTGTTGTTCTGATTCCATTTGTAGACATTTCCATCCCTATAATCTTTTGCATGTAGTTTAAATTTTTCCAGTTTGCTTTCCAGCAACTCCATGGAGAACTTGTGCATGTCCTCCTTAAGTTGTGTTTCCAGTGCTTCTTTCTGTTCCCCAACATCATTTAAAGAAGACAGATTTGCCCTTGTTTCCTCGATCTCCGTTTTTATCTCCTCCCTCCGTTTTTTTAGCTTCCTCAATGAGGAGTAATATGAGGTCGAATGAGCATTTATTCAGTATTGCTTCCCATTTGTTTCTGAAGTCTAGGTTGTCCACCCCAGCTGTGGGGAATTTTTTTATCCTTAAGCCTCGAGGAATCATGTCTTTTCTCCAATAGTCAGACAGAGAGGTTGACTCCAGTTCCAGTTTTTTATCCTTTTCCAATAGTTTCCTTAGATTTTGGAATTGTTTTGAAAGGTCGACGTCCGTTTGCTGTGTTGCTGACGTTGCTGTATCGTTCCCAAATATTGTATCCTGGACAATGATATTCCTTCCTTGTTGCTCCGTAAAAGAGAATGTATTGTTTGTCATCATGATGAGGTGAGTGGCCACAACGTTCCCAGCTGTTGGATCTTGGCTAATGAGAACGGAGCTGCTTCCTTTAGACAGACTACCCCGGGAGTCTCAAAGTGATCAAAGAAAAAAGAGGACAAAGAAGCGCTTCGTGGGTCCCTTGTAAGAGTGGTAAAAAACTGCTAACAGGTGCTCTTTGGAGAGGGTATCTATGATGCAAAACAAGAAGATCTAAAAAAGTTCAATAGTACCTGGGATAGTAAAAAATAATGTTGTAAGACGGTGAACCGGTGGTGAACTTTTGAAGAAGATAGTCCAAGGCAACTCTGTGCAGTAGAAGTATATTTATTTATTTTAGTTCATTAGAGCAGCAGGAATTAAAAAAGACCAACGCGTTTCAGCCCTCTAGGGCCTTCGTCAGGGTCAAGTGGAGATGGCTGTGTGGCCACTCCTTAAATAATGACATCCATAAGGTCATGTGACATTTCATACAACAACAATACTAAACATGGAGAAATAACAGACTAAAATACATCAAGTTGCCAGTACATGAAGATACACTCTAGAGGAAAAGAAGGATTAGAGCAGCGGTTAGAAAAAGTGAAAATAAAATGTATATACTGTATACAGATAAATACATAAGCATATACAAATCTAAAAACATTTTAGAGGAAGGGAGAGTAGTCGACATCGTCGTTCAGACCAGGAAAAACTGTAGCTTTAAGTGTGACAATCCAGAATGTCTCTCGTTGGAGGAGTTGTTTCAATCTGTCTCCACCTCTTACAGACTTAGGGATTGTTTCAATCACCCTGATTTTGAGTTTGTTTGGATCTGAGTGGCCTGCTAATCTATAATGTTCTGCCATGGGGTAGGCTGGGTTGCCGGTTCGTACAGCG
Organism: Benthosema pterotum; assembly: GCA_039105355.1. Classification (NCBI taxonomy): domain Eukaryota; kingdom Metazoa; phylum Chordata; class Actinopteri; order Myctophiformes; family Myctophidae; genus Benthosema; species Benthosema pterotum. The sequence continues at coordinate 25,871,917 of CM076967.1, forward strand.
TACTTATGTTCAGCCAGTCTATCTCTCAATCTGCGCTTTGTGCGCCCAATGTAGAAGCATCCACATTCACAGTGCAGTCTATATACCACATAAGTGGAGTTGCAGTTGGCGTAGTCTCTGAAATGATAGATTTTTTGGCTAGATGGATCAACAAAACCTTTAGCTTTGTCAATATTAGAACAATGGTTGCAATTTCCACACATGAAGTTTCCCACAGGGCGTTGAAGCCAGGTCTCCTTGAGAGGAGGGGGTAAATAGCTCCTCACAAGTTTGTCTTTAAGGGTCGGGGCCCGTCTGAAAGAAAAAGAGGGGGAGTCAGGAAGAACAGATTTTAAGTCAGGGTCACTCATTAAGATTCCCCAATTGTTCTTGATTATACGTTTTACATCATGAGCCAAGGTACCATATTGGGTAGTAAAGTAGATCTGTCCAGACTTTTTTGGGCGGGTATTTTTTTGAAAGAGAGATTTCCTTTCCAGTGTTTTAGCTCTATCATAGGCCTGGTTCAGTGTGTTGCTCTTGTAGCCTCTCTGTGTGAATCTCTGATGCATGATCCTTGCTTGCTGTTCGAAATCACTGTCTGTGTCACATATCCTCCTCAGTCTCTGAAATTGTCCAAAAGGTATGTTGGAAATTAAACTAGAAGGATGGAAGCTGTCTGCCCGTAAAATAGTATTGCGATCACTACTCTTCCTGAATATGGTAGTGTGAATATCACCATTGTGGTCCTTTGATATTTTTAGGTCTAGAAAGTTAATTTCCGATTTGCTATATTCCAAAGTGAGTTTGAGGTTATCATTGGTCGAATTTATGTATTTGTGAAAGTCAAGCAGGTTTTGTTCACTTCCAGTGAAGATGAAGCACAAATCGTCTATATACCTTCCGTACCGGAATCAGAACAACAATGGTGGCCGCAAGAACAAATACAAACACACACGTTCGGTCTCCTTTAGCCTGCCTAGCAGCGATGATGATGTCACAAGCGACTCTCAGTCCATGACGAGCACCAGCACGGCTGATTTTTTAGACGACCGCACCAAGAACTACAGAGAAAGAGGAAGACGACGAGGAGGAGCAGGAGGAAGCGGACGCTTCACCCAACCCCATCAGGGAGTCCGGAATCCAGACCGGTATCCACTGCGCAGCACCAGACAGACACGGTGAACCAGACGGTGATCAATATATCAGGTACGATCCTCCCAGATGCCTGCATATCAGTTCTATCAAAAGGACTTTCTTTTGCACCCACGCATGCTACCAGCGAATTCAAAACAAAAGTTGATCTGTTCAAGTTTTATAGAAATTTGCATTTAAAAGCATGGTATAACAACAATCCTCACAACATTACCTCCAGATCTACATCTGACACAGAGCAATCTACAACATCCACCCCTTTTAAACCAAAATCTAATTTCTTTCCCATTAACAACAACGCTTGCCTGAATACATTTACTAAGAAAGTGACACATGATGTGGATAAACTTTTTCAGGATGCGACCAGAAGACAACGGAAATACAACATTACCAGGGAGGAGAACCAAGCAATTCTAGATCTACAAAACAACAACAACTTGGTGGTTAAAATGGCCGACAAAGGAGGCGCCACTGTGATTTGGGGTAAGGACCAGTACATCCAAGAAGCTCTACGGCAATTAAATAACTCTGTTTACTACTGTCCACTGACAGCAAACCCCTTGGAACGCATGTACACAGATTTAAAACAATTACTTGACAATGCTAAAAATGAGGGGTGGATAACTGATAAGGAACATGATTTTCTACTGCCAAAAAACCCTCGACTTGCATCTTTCTACATGCTACCTAAAATCCATAAAGATAATGTCAATCCGCCTGGTAGACCCATCATCAGTGGCAATGAAACCCTTTCGGAGCCTTCTTCTAAATTCATTGATTACTTTATCAAACCTTCTGTCTCCACACTACCTGCATATCTTCAAGACACAACACATGTCCTTAAAAAATTGGATGAGTTGCAGAATATTGGTCCTTCATTCCTAGTCACCATGGACGTGGAATCATTGTACACAAACATTGACCACAGAGAAGGTCTTGAAGCACTTGAACATTACTTGCAACAAAGACCTGGTGACAACATGCCCCCTAGTGGCTTCATTGTTTCTCTAACAGAATGGACACTCAAAAATAATGTCTTCCTATTCCAGGATCAACTCTACAGGCAGGTAAAAGGCACCGCCATGGGCGCAGCCTATGCTCCTAGCTACGCTGGACTATTCCTTGGTCTGTGGGAGGAACGTGTCATCTACAGCGAAGCCAACCCTTTCCGGGACATGATAAAATGGTACGGAAGGTATATAGACGATTTGTGCTTCATCTTCACTGGAAGTGAACAAAACCTGCTTGACTTTCACAAATACATAAATTCGACCAATGATAACCTCAAACTCACTTTGGAATATAGCAAATCGGAAATTAACTTTCTAGACCTAAAAATATCAAAGGACCACAATGGTGATATTCACACTACCATATTCAGGAAGAGTAGTGATCGCAATACTATTTTACGGGCAGACAGCTTCCATCCTTCTAGTTTAATTTCCAACATACCTTTTGGACAATTTCAGAGACTGAGGAGGATATGTGACACAGACAGTGATTTCGAACAGCAAGCAAGGATCATGCATCAGAGATTCACACAGAGAGGCTATAAGAGCAACACACTGAACCAGGCCTATGATAGAGCTAAAACACTGGAAAGGAAATCTCTCTTTCAAAAAAATACCCGCCCAAAAAAGTCTGGACAGATCTACTTTACTACCCAATATGGTACCTTGGCTCATGATGTAAAACGTATAATCAAGAACAATTGGGGAATCTTAATGAGTGACCCTGACTTAAAATCTGTTCTTCCTGACTCCCCCTCTTTTTCTTTCAGACGGGCCCCGACCCTTAAAGACAAACTTGTGAGGAGCTATTTACCCCCTCCTCTCAAGGAGACCTGGCTTCAACGCCCTGTGGGAAACTTCATGTGTGGAAATTGCAACCATTGTTCTAATATTGACAAGGCTAAAGGTTTTGTTGATCCATCTAGCCAAAAAATCTATCATTTCAGAGACTACGCCAACTGCAACTCCACTTATGTGGTATATAGACTGCACTGTGAATGTGGATGCTTCTACATTGGGCGCACAAAGCGCAGATTGAGAGATAGACTGGCTGAACATAAGTACGCTGTACGAACCGGCAACCCAGCCTACCCCATGGCAGAACATTATAGATTAGCAGGCCACTCAGATCCAAACAAACTCAAAATCAGGGTGATTGAAACAATCCCTAAGTCTGTAAGAGGTGGAGACAGATTGAAACAACTCCTCCAACGAGAGACATTCTGGATTGTCACACTTAAAGCTACAGTTTTTCCTGGTCTGAACGACGATGTCGACTACTCTCCCTTCCTCTAAAATGGTTTTAGATTTGTATATGCTTATGTATTTATCTGTATACAGTATATACATTTTATTTTCACTTTTTCTAACCGCTGCTCTAATCCTTCTTTTCCTCTAGAGTGTATCTTCATGTACTGGCAACTTGATGTATTTTAGTCTGTTATTTCTCCATGTTTAGTATTGTTGTTGTATGAAATGTCACATGACCTTATGGATGTCATTATTTAAGGAGTGGCCACACAGCCATCTCCACTTGACCCTGACGAAGGCCCTAGAGGGCTGAAACGCGTTGGTCTTTTTTAATTCCTGCTGCTCTAATGAACTAAAATAAATAAATATACTTCTACTGCACAGAGTTGCCTTGGACTATCTTCTTCAAAAGTTCACCACCGGTTCACCGTCTTACAACATTATTTTTTACTATCCCAGGTACTATTGAACTTTTTTAGATCTTCTTGTTTTGCACCATGTCTTATGTGCTTATGACATTGTCTCTATTACTCAGTTAACTTGTCTGTCTGTCTGGGGCTTGCTCTCTGTTGGGTGTTTCCGCATGCGCGCATGTTTGTGTGTGCGTGGTGTGTGTGTGTGTGTGTGTGTGTGTGTGTGTGTGTGTGTGTGTGTGTGTGTGTGTGTGTGTGTGTGTGTGTGTGTGTGTGTGTGTGTGTGTGTGTGTGTGTGTGTGTGTGTGTGTGTGTGTGGCACACTGTCTGTGTCAGGGAGGGTCTATGTAAGGTCTGCTGTCCGTCATCACCAGGCTGATGAGAGAGGAACAGGTGCAGCAGAGTAACAGCAGCTGCTGGAACACACACACACACACACACACACACACACACACACACACACACACACACACACACACACACACACACACACACACACACACACACAGTCAGAATGGACGTTTTATAGTTAATTGTCACACACCGTTAATATATAATGACCCACACACACACACACACAGCCAAACACGGCCACACACACACACACACACACACACACACACACACACACACACACACACACACACACACACACACACACACACAGCCAAACACGGCCACACACACACACACACACACACACACACACACACACACACACACACACACACAGCCAAACACGGCCACACACACACACACACACACACACACACACACACACACACACACACACACACACACACACACACACACACACACACACACACACACACACACACACACACACACACACACACACACATACAGGCCAGCATGCATTTCAAGTATTCAAACTATGACAGGGAATGGTGAAAAATAGAGTGCAATTTCACACTCCAGCCAGCCTCACCAGACAAGCTTTACTGCGGCCAACACTTCCCATCATCCCCTGCTGCTCGCAGCACATGTGCAGCTGCAACCGCCGCATTTTCTAGTAGTGGATAAAACATGCACCCCGCCTGCGTTCAGCTGGCGCGCTTTTAAGTCCCAAGAGACTCGCGCCATCTCTCCTTTATTCTCTCGCCCTTCTTGCAATTTTGGACGCTTCTTCTGTCTGTACCCCAGAGTGGACAAGTGGACAGACATGTTAGCTTTGATTTCATATTTAGTAGAGATTCGAGGGCACCCTCTGGCCTAGTGGTCCGGGCACATGCCACATATAGGCTGCGGCCTGTTGCGTGTTCGAGTCTTGGCATAATGACCATTTCTGCATAACTCTCCCCTTCTCTCAGAAGAAAGAGAGAGAGAGTGTTACTAATCTGCTGAGAATCTGATTTGATTTGATATGGCTTCTGACTAAGCAAACCTCTCGCCTGAGTCACCATTCATCACGGGCCAAATGACGTGACTTTCTAACTTTCTTTTTCCATCAGAGTTTGATTACAAAGCAGCCACAGTTCTTCCTGAAATGTTAATTCCGGTGACCTCTGCAATCATCATCGCTCATGCTCTGTGTTCACATTCTATTCCTCTGCCAGAGACCAGTCCGTTCTTTAGCGCTCAGAGAGGTAGAGGTAGAGACAGTGTGGCCTTTGGACCACAGCATACCTGGCTGCACTACTAAACCATATGCTGGGATGATATGTGTCAACAAGAGCTCCAGCTAGCTAGGTCAACTCCGCTGGGCTGGGAGGTCTCTGTGTAAATGTCAGGCAGTCTGCGAAGGCTGCATGGGGCACCCTGCCACGCCCCTGGTATGACTGACACACACACACACACACACACACACACACACACACACACACACACACACACACACACAGATACCCCCCTCTTCTTGCCTCGTGATGCCTCCCCTCGCATGAGTCAGTTACATATCTGCTGTATTGTCACTGTAGTGATGGTGTCCGTCACAACAGCAGATGGATGATGTTTTGGTATTCGAGTCATATTTAGTAATATCATCACTGGATGTGTCTGAAAAGCCGCTGACCAGTGGAAAAATAGCGAACTCTAAATAAAGAAGTGAAAGGATAGCATTTGTCTTCTCTTTTTTGCCTGTGTATACTAGTGGCTCCAGCATTATCATACTCTATGCATCGCATGAAGAGAAGTGGTTCCAGAGGTCGCTGTGGTTAAGGTCAGGGCTAAGTGGTTAGCCTGAATGTGATTGTGGATTGAGCTGTAACCTTTATTTTTTTTTCAAGGAAATATGGTAGGGTCATAGGGTGCGTCTGTGTGCGACGTGTTTCCTGACTGAATGCTATAGGACAGGTGAATCTGTGCCGCTGTCATTTAGACTCACTGTGTGTCCTACGGTGCGATGGCTGTTTGTTTTGCCAACAGTTCTAGTACACTAGTACACAATCCTGTTAGTGGCCAAGGATGTCTTGGCCACACACGCACAAACGCACACACACACACACACACACACACACACACACACACACACACACACACACACACACACACACACACACACACACACACACACACACACACACACACACACACACACACACACACACACACACACAAACAAACACACTGAGCGACCTCCCTCATCAGTCACCTCACTGTGTACAGCACGTTTCGCCCTCTACCCACAATACAGCGGGCGTTTACTCCATTTATCATAACACACACACACACACACACACACACACACACACACACACACACACACACACACACACACACACACACACACACACACACACACACCCAAGTCACCTACAGTAGAACGTGTCTCACTGCAACTCCATCATGGAGATCTGTATACAGTTAGCTTAAACCTACAGCGCACCAATCCAGCCCATCTGTCATGCTACCCTGTGGGTCCAGGCACTGTTTGGCTTAGACTGGGGCGACTGGCCAATATTATATCAGCGATAGGGGAGGGGTGTGGGGGTGTTCATGGTAGATTTGAGTAGAGAGGCCGTCGTCGGTGGATATAGGGGGGGCGGCTGGCTGGCGCACGTAGGCTTATAGCTCCCTCCCACGCTGTTTGTGGGATGCTGGTTTGCACGCAGCACACAAATGTATTCTCTCATACCGTACTGAACATTCTGCTCGTCCTCTGTCCTCACTGAGGCATTCACTTTGTTTCACACACACAAGCACACTCACTCACTCACACAAGCGCATGTGCGAGGCGAGCGTGTGTCGTGCCCAGGGTATTAAACAATGCTCTTTGAGAGCGAGGGATGAAAAG
>CM076967.1:25883977-25908977 GCA_039105355.1 Benthosema pterotum
GCACAGCATTTGCACGGAGCTAAGTATAATTCGGCATAACTCCACCCCTAACCTCTAAAGGCCTCGTCTGAATCTTAACCCAAAACCCAAATCTTTTCCTAATCATAAGCCTATACTTGTGTGGCCCTCACATGCACGCACACACACACACACACACAACACACACACACACACACACACACACACACACACACACACACACACACACACACACACACACACACACACACACACACACACACACACACGTAAAGTTTCACAGCCCCCCATGGGAGCGCTGCCTGTCTGTCCCACTTATTTCTCTTCCTAGTGGCTGGTTGGCTCACTCCTGCCCGGGACACCGTGTGCATCTTAATGTGCCTGTTTCAATGGAGTTGTTCCACTCCGTGTCAGCCATAAGGAGAGGGTCTCTCTCACTGTCCCACAGGCCTCTGTCACCACTGGGACGCATCATGCATTGGCAGGACTCTGGAGGAGCAGGTTATGTGCCGCTACGCGCGAACAAAAGGCACCATTGAAAACGGCAGCAAAGCTCTGTCTCGGGGAGGATGGATTTTGTGGCATATCCTGTGTCGAGTGTGGGTGTTTAAGGCAGTGCGTGCGTGCGTGTGTGTGTGTGTGTGTGTGTGTGTGTGTGTGCGCGTGTGTGTGCGTGCGTGCATGCGTGTGTGTGTGTGGTCTTTGTGATGATCCTCTTGGCACAGCCTTGGCACCGCCGGCTGTTTATGTGCCATTTTTACCGGCTTAAGGTTGTGCGTCTGTTTTGTGTCTGAGCGTGCCTGCAGTGCAGTGCCGTAGTTGCACATGTGTATGTGTGTGTGTGGGTGTTCATTTAGAAGTGAGGCTTTATATGAGGGATGTCTCCTTGTGCGTGTGTGTGTGTGTGTGTGTGTGTGTGTGTGTGTGTGTGTGTGTGTGTGTGTGTGTGTGTGTGTGTGTGTGTGTGTGTGTGTGTGTGTGTGTGTGTGTGTGTGTGTGTGTGTGGTACGGACTGATGTGTGTTATCAGCAATTGGCATCACAGGAAAGGGCGTGCTCTAGTCGTGATGCTGTGATAAGGGTCGGCCTTGGACAGCACAAGGCTGCTACTCTCTGGTTAAACAATAAATGATGCCCTGGGGGAGGATTACATGTGCGCACACACACACACACACACACACACACACACACACACACACACACACACACACACACACACACACACACACACACACACACACACACACACACACACACGCCCGCACACTCTGTGTCCCTACAGCATGTAATAATAAGGGACCTGTAGAGTGGAACGCCTACAGGTGTACCGTGTATGGTACAATGTACTGTTATTTTTTTTTTTTACCTCATTAAACAGCCACTACTGAATCGTCATGGAATTTACAGAAGTGTGCCTGTGACTGGAGTGTTGCCAGGCCAAATTCAAACTGCTAACAAATTGATGATATCTAGCCACTTGTGTTTATGATACAATACCATTCCACCCTAATCATATTCCTCTCTCTCTCTCTATCTCTTTGTGTCTACAGTGTGCAGTGGGGCAGTCAAAGTGCAAGTGACTCCTATGATTGAAGTGATCAAGGGAGAGACGGCCGTTCTGCCATGCTCATTCACCGTGGACACTCCCTCCAGCAACGCAGTGGTGGAGTGGTACATTGTAAGTTCCCCCTCCTGAATCCAATGATTTTTTAGCATTCAGTCTTCATGTTTGCTGTAGACCTCATGTTGCAGTCCTCCTGTCCTCCTGAAACCCCGTCTGAATCTGTGCTGAAATCCAGGGATGTCACTGGAATAAAATAAAAGCAATGAATGTGAGACGTACACTCACTAGTTGCTTGCGTGAGTAGAGTGGGCGCAAGGTAAATGACTGGTTTGCGGCTGTTGGTCGTCCCTTAAATTACTTTGATTGGTTTAGATGATGATTTAATGGTGACGTAAGTAAGTATTGTCATGAGTATTATCTCCTGTAGGAGTATTATCTCCTGAAGGAGTATAGTTGCCAGATTAGACTGCAAGGAGGTGAATTGTAGCAACACAAAGAATGGCTATTACAACGTATATCTCATAGTGATTAATCCGACTGTCTAAACGAGGGGCTTCCTGCAAAAGTGAGAGAGATTTTTCTCTTTAACAATGGTAGACGCAATTTGTTATATGAAAGACATAAATATTAATGTGCCATTATGTGTCTTGTCATTTATATGGAGGGTGGATTATGGGTTCCTCTGAATTCAGACTTTCAGCACAAGAAGATTTGTCTCTGCACGTGTCCCTCACCTCCCTCCTTACTGCTCTTCCTCCCTCCCTCCTTCCCCTATACTTCCTTCCTTTCCTACTCTCCTCCCTCCTGCTTCCTTCCTCTGCCTCCTTCTGTTCCCTCTCCCTCTCCCTCTCCTCTCTCTCTCTCTCTCTCTCTCTCTCTCTCTCTCTCTCTCTCCAGGATGGAGTAGAGAACAGGAAGCGCGTGGCGTTCCGCTACCAGGACGGCAGCTCTGCCACCATCGACAAGGACTCCCCGCTGTTCGACCGCGTCAGCATCGGTGACGACTTCTCCCTGACCATCACCTCCACCATGCCCACGGACGAGCGCAACTTCTACTGCCTGGTCAACGCCCTGGTGTCCGGCACGGGCGAGGACACCACCATGCTCAAAGTCTTCTGTGAGTTCAGTCACCTGGTTATTCAGTGCCTCCTTCAAGGAGGCTCCATGACCTCTGTTTTTGGTTGGATCAAGCACATTCATTGTATGGTCAAAGTTTGAACAGTGAATTTATGAAGAGTGGTTTACATAGACCGTGGCCTATGTGGCCGTTAGGCCACAGACCTCCATTTGACACGTATCTCTATGTAACCCAGTCAACGCTATAAAATGTACTGGTCTGCCTCATTTTAACTCTCTATCTTTTTTTAAACACTCTCTGAGTTACAGTCCCTTAAGGGCCCTTTGGTTCCTTCCTATTCCCAGCGATGAATAATTTAGCTGGCGACGCCCTCAAGGACCCCTGGGATTCCCCAAACCCCAATTTGAGAACCAGAAAACACCTGCTCCAATTACTTACTACTTAATTTTGTTATTGTTATACAGAAAGGCAGGCAAATACTGGCAGGAGTTAACTTATAAACCAAGTGGAAAAAGCGGCACTCCAAAATAAAAGTTTATGTTTATTTGAGAACATTTCGTCAAACAGCCTTCCTCAGAGCAGGAGGAACCCCTTCCTCCACCCGTCCTGTCCTGACAGGCCCCCTCACTTTCTGACTGAATTTATGACTTGTGGTGGTCCACCCATGGCCCCTTTTTACACGTTAGTTATATTGAGACAGTAGGAATGCTGACAGAGACAAACAGGATAGAAAGGGAGACCTGTGAAAGCACATTCCCTTCAAACCTATGACCTTTTGGTACATAGATACTCAGTGGCACTCGCTTCGCTTGCTCACGTGAATAGCCCTGTTTTTTATGGATCGTATATAGAAAAACACACTTCAACCCTGGTCGTGCGTATGCATGTGCACGCCAGTTTCGTGGCGTTGGCTGTTATTCCCTCCGAATGTCTGAATCCCTGCCCTACTCAGCTCTCACCTGAAATGACTTGCTTCCTGTATATGAACTCATTCACTTCCAGAGTAGGGGTGCTGGTTATAGCACCAGAAAAGTACAAACTTTAACAAACTTCTCAGGATTTCAAATCCATAAGAAAGGACTGCAGGAAATGTGCTTCGTCAGGGTCATTTGTAATAGAATTGAACCTGACTGAGCACATTTTGTGAAATGCATTGTCGTTTTTTTTTTTTTTGTGCATAGGTGGAACTAATGAAATAAAGATATATTATTGAATCAAGCCAGTCCAAACTGAAAAGTTTTGCAAAGTATGCAGTCCTTTCCCCATAGATGCGAATCCGGCATGGGAAGAAGAAGCTTTAATCCTTAATGTTCCAAACAGCCACTTTGCTGTGTTAATTAGTTTAGGCACGGTTTAATTATATTTAATGCATCCTAAATGCATTAGGTCTTAGCAGAAATGTACATCTTGCAAAAAGCAAGAATTCACTTATGCCATCATCATCATTGGTCGCAATCTTTTGAGGAGCATATTCATGCTATTAGAGCAGATTTCCATCTTACACTAGGATTAAATTCAACTGACAATGTATGGATAATTTACAGTACATCACAGGGATATTTCCCTCCATCGTACAGCATGATGAGAATGATAAGAGCCCCCCCTAATTTCACACAGGCGTGATTTAAAAAAAAATCTGTGAAGAATTATTGAACAACTAACTGTAGGTCCACTCCATGGAGTTTACACAGTTTCGTTGATGAACTCTGTGGAAGGTCAATTAATGGTGGCCAAATCACACTTGACACAATTGATTAACAGTTCACTCGCACCTGTCATGTCTAATAGATCTCACCTTAATGAGAAGCCGCCCTATTTATTGCCACTGCAACGAGTGCCGACACCCCAGTGTGAGTCGTGTTGTCCTTGCCTCTCTCTCCCGTGGCGGACCCCCTACCCCCCCACCCCCCTACACCCCCCACCAGACGGACATCAATCTTACTTCCACCGTTTAGACACTGCACCTCGCAATGAATAGCGGCTATTAGCATATCTGATTACACAGATCAATCACTCACACTGGAGAGGGAGAGGAACTTGTTCACAAATTAACCCTTTAATAAGTTACTGGTAAGTTGAGTGCTTTTTTGTGGGGTAACTGAGCTTGTAAGTCATCCATTTCATATTATGTGAGCTGAATAGGGCACCGGAGTTTAAAAAGGAATCTTTGGGGGGTGGCAGTCATAAAAAATGGCATTTAATTGTAAACTAGACAAGCCTGTTGTGAAGAGGTGCCAGTTTGGACAATGCTACCAATGAAGTGCTGCTTCACAATTGGTGCTGGGGGTTAATGATGGCTGGCAGCTCTTAAGAATGCTGCAGCCTCCCCAGGCTTCCCCTCCTTCCGTCTCAATGGGGATGATGAGCTACAGACTGCCTGTCCCGCTTGGATGTGAAAAAAAAGGACATGAGTTATGATGGCTGGGGACTGCGGACTGGTTGACGTACGCTGATAGGCCTGGTGTCTCCCTGGGGAGAGCCAAAGAGTGTTTCTCAATCTCCTATCTCTCTGCATTGTTTTCTTGCTCTATCTTTCTCCCTCCCTCCCTGGCCTCCACCACTCCCTCCCTCCCTCTCTGGCTGACTCTCTTGGGAAGGTAACTAGTAAATAGTAAATGCGTCATGCTCTCTATCTGCCACTCCGTATAAATATCTCTGTCCATTATGTGTGTCTGCTTGGTCTCTCACCCGTGTCTCATTGTGTGCTCCCGCATCTCTCTTTAACCTCCTGCCTCTCCCTCTGAACTGTATGTAATACTACTATTACATTGGGCACTTTACTTATGACCCCTTAGAAAAAGTAATACTATTACTATTATTTCTTGAATCAAAGAATTATATATTACAACATTACTTTCCCGAGTCCCCCGCCCCCCCCCCCACCTGTAAAGGAATAGAGATGTACAACACAATCTGTTTAGTGACAACTTGCAACAACTGCGATAACTCGTAGAGCACGTCATGTGTGCAGAATGCTGCGGTGGATATGATCTACAAACTACTGTGCATTTACTGTGCAACTCAAAAGTAATAAGTAATGAGGCATTACTGTGCTTACACATTTTGGCAGATTAGTATCTTTACACTACTTTTTCTGGAAAAGGTAAAAAAATAATAATTATTATTATAATTATAATAATACACCAATATGCAGTAAATTCTAACATTTAATTAGTTACTGCCCAACACTGCTATTACTACTAGTAGTACTAGTACTAGTAATAATAATAACAATAATAATAATAATAAGTGATTCAGACAATAAAAAGACAGGGGAGATAAGGTTGTGCTGAAAGGCGTATTGTCCCCCAGGGGCTAATATACAGCAGCTGGCCAATCAGCACAAACTACAGTTCCTGAACCTTCACTGCGTGTGACCTTTCTGCTGCAGCACTACTCTCACCATGCCAGACATGGCTGCTCATGTACAATAGGTGATGGTGTAAAACTCACAGCTGACTCTGAGGAGCACGCCAGAGTGGAAAACTGTTAAACGGCTGTGTATCGCTGCAAAGCCAGCCGTGTTATTAGCCAACTCCCTGCTCCCAGTGGGACTGTACTATTTAGTTTGCCGAGGCAGTTGCCATGCGAACAGTAATGTTAATCTATTTATTCAATTAGTGCTTTTCAAATGCTGCTCGTTCTTCCTCTCGCTGTTGTCTCGTTGTCGCCGCTAATAGATACCGGTACGGGTAGGACGATGTGATAAGCTAATTATCACCTTCGCGTTTTGTCTAGGCCTTCGTTATCCAACCTCACAACAAAACTAAACCCCTGAATGACTGGGGGATTCTTTATATGCACATGGTGGGATATTTTCCTTCCTTTCTCTGTTCCTGTTTGTCTGCCTGTCTCTCTGTGCTTAATGACTCAATTCAGTTGAATGTATTAATGATTGTTATGGTTCTCAGAGTTGTCTTCAGGGGACCCTCAGAGTTCTCTGAGGTTGGTTTTAGTCCATTTCGTTTAATTTGTATACTCTTAGAGCAGTGGTTTTCATTGGATTCCAGATGGTCCCCAGCTAAATGATGGACAGTTGGTAACCAAATGGACCCTTATAGATCTGTAACTTTTGATCTGTAACGCTCTCAAGAGTGAATTACTTAATTCTCATGAATCTACACATTTACTGTAGAAAATGTAGAAGAATTGTTATTTTGACCAACATTTTGCCAGTTTATCTCTCCAAAATTGTGGTCACAAATGTGAAAATCCTTGGTTTTGGGACCAAGAGACTAAACTCAACATCAAAGGTGGTCTAAATCCGTGGCTAAAATGCAGAATAAATAGTGGGCCCTGGTATGAAAAAGGTTGAAACCCCCTAGTATTAGGCGTTCCTTGAAATGAAAGAGTTTGACAAAGCAAATAGAGAGCCAAAGCAAACAGCGAACAGTGGAACAGACTTTCAGCCTTTCTAGTGCTGTATAACAGACAACATGCTTTAATGCATGATGGAAGTGCTGATATAATCTCCTCTTTTATCACCAAATAAATCAGCCAATCAATCAGTGGTCTCAGTGCATGCTAATGAAGAATACGAACAGAGACTGGTGTGATTTATTAGGAGATGTAATCCTTGCAGGGGAGAAGGGAGGTCATAATGTGGCTCTTATTTGCTGATGCCTCGCGGGTGTCTCACTGTATCCATTTCATACCCTGAAAAATAGCAGATCTACAAGGTAGACATTACAATAAGGTCTGCTATTGGCACAACTTTTCACAAAACCCACCAGGGTTAAAAAAAAAAAAAAAAGAAGAAAAAAGAAATGCTAAATGGAATAGCAAGACACTTCTTTCAAATCTTTAAATATGCAGGAGCAGGTGTCTCTTTCTCAAATGGAGGATATTTCATCATATCTCATGATTCTGAGGTCAAGGCTTCAAGATCCTCAAGGTGTTGATTGTGCAGCTCCCATATGGCTGTACAGCAACCGTGTGACCGGCGGAGCGAAAACACTTGCATATCATTTAGGAGAGAGAACAGCTGAACGTCAGAAACAATAGCAGAGATAGAGATAGGAAATGGAAAGACAAAGTACAGTAGGTTAGAGAGAGAGAGAGAGAGAGAGAGAGAGAGAGAGAGAGAGAGAGAGAGACAGAGTGCTGTTTATTTTTAAAAGCAAACGACAGCTGTGGTTAGTGATAGTATGACCTTGCATGCGAACCAGAGGGCGTCAGAAACGGAGGAAACGCTCACACCTACAGTATGTGTGTGAGGAGCCTATACGTGTGTAGGGTGTGTGTGTGTGTGTGTGTGTGTGTGTGTGTGTGTGTGTGTGTGTGTGTGTAAGAGAGTCAGAGAGCAGTGTTTCCTCAGGAGGTTTTGTCCTGAACCAACATACGTGAGGTCACAGTGTCACATGAGAATAGAATGTACCTGGATAATGGACCATTTACCGTAATCACCTAGGTCAACGCACCTGTGAGCTACAGTACACACTGTATGGTTTAGAGTAGCTCTTTCCTATCAGTGAATAATAATGACAAGTGAATAATAATGACAATCTTTCTCCCCGTCTCTCTCAGATGCCCCTGAGACTCCAGAACTCACCAGGGCAGCCAGTCAAGCCATCACTGCAGATTCAACCACCAGCTCTGAGGTGTGTGTGTGTGTGTGTGTGTGTGTGTGTGTGTGTGTGTGTGTGTGTGTGTGTGTGTGCGTGTGCGTGCGTGTGTGTTGTGCGTGCGTGTGTTTGTGTGTGTGCGTGCGTGCGTGCGTGTGAGCGTGTGTGCATGTACTGTATGAGAGCGTGCCTGCATGCACGCAGGCACACTGTTCATGTTCATATTCTACGTATTAGCTTATTTTTGAATACATATACATCTGGTTACTACTCTGTTTTATGTGTGTGTAGTGCATGTACTATTCAGTATATTTACTATACTCATACAATACTTGAGATGTAAGTAAGTAGAAGCATGTTTCCATGGCATTAAAGACCAGTGAAACACAGTGAAATAGTTCTGTTGATTAACCTATTTGTAACTCTCTGGCATACTGTATTAACTATTTGAACAGGGATGATTGTACGCAGAACCTTGAAGCGGGAATTGTGTGTCCATCTCTATAACTGCCATAGAGTTTGGAAAAAAAAATGGCTGGGGAAGAGTTAAAAAAAACATCTTTCCCAAGACACAATGTTCTTGTGTCTTGTGTGATCTTGTAGTGTGCGGAAGACCGTCTCTTTACGTTGCGGTGCTGTCTCTGTTTCTCTGTCCATATCAGATCGGTGAATGTGTGACCAAGAACGGCCTCCCACAGCCCAGGATCATCTGGTTCAAAGATGACAAGCCTCTGCCCGAGGTTAAGGATACCAAAGAGAGTAAGAGCTCATAGTCTCCATTCACATTGATTACCTCTGAGAGTAAGAGCTTATAGCCTCTATTCCCATTGAAACTGTGCTGTTGTTGCCTAAACATGGCAGGGTCCAAAAGCTTGACCTTACAGGGTTCCCACAGACATGAAATTCCTGGAATTATTTTGACATTAGGGGAAAAAAAGAAAGAGAAATCCAGTACTGGAAAAGTTTTGAAATGGATCAAAGGTCTTGGAATTCATCAAGGGTCCTGGAAAACTATTTGACTAGATATTATTTTTGGCTATTTATTTAGTAAATAAAAAAAACATTTCCAATCCACGTATAACATTACACAAATATGTGCAAAGGTTCATCTCCGAACAGGCTGCATTATTTCAGTAGCTGCAGCTGTGTTGCTTACTAGCCTGCCTGTTTTAATTGTATTTGATTTATTTTTACTGCAGTAAATCATGCTTTATATAACTCCTTTATCCAAGGTGCTTTACTCAGATACACCCATACACACACACTTGGTTTCGTGCCCATCTAAAACATCTCTCAGATCTTCACTCCTCCCCACCAGTCCATACTGCTTATTCAAATGCTCTGCTGGGTAGAGGAAGAGCTCTCTCTGTGATCAATGATTCAGTGAGCCGATCAATTCATCCATCACTCTACAATGCACAAATCAATTCAACCCACTTACTTAAATTATCTCCTTTGCATCCACTGATCACTTAATGATGCTCCTGATCCTTACTGACCAAAATGTACTGGCTTAAGACTGTGGCCCACCGGTAGCTAATTAATTTAGTTATTTGTTTTATTAATTCCTTTTTATGGGATTTTGGCTAAACACTGTTCTCTTTAATCAATAAACCTTAAACCACATAAATTGCTTCATGTCAAACAACTATTTTATCGAACTTGAGGACAGACACCATTCACACAATTTGAAATATCTTTGAGATCATTTAGTGCTTGCAATATATTTAAAATGATTTGAAACACTACTACTGCTAATAACCAACTAATAACCAAGAATTTCAATGAAAATGGGGGCGGCACCATCGCCCGTTGCGCAAAGCGTCACATAGACACCCAAAATGCCCTCTCTGACCTCTGACCTCTCCGCTTGTCTCTCTCTCCCACTCAGGCACCTACATGCTCCCCGCAGTGACCAAGGAGGCGTCCGGCATGTTCACCGTTAAGAGCACGCTGTACATGCGTCCCACCAAGGCAGACAAGGACTCCAAGTTCCACTGCATGGTGGAGTACAGCATGCCAGGAAAGGCCATCGACAAGAAGCAGTCTAACACCATCAGCATCAACCTCAACTGTAAGTGGGAGAGCGGAGGAGGACGGAGGAACTCCACCACCCTATCACTTATTCCTGTATTCTAGTACCGGTACAAGGGTTCCCAAAGTGGAACCCTTGTCCTACAGGGGTAGGCCTACTTGAGGGAGTTCCAGGGGGGACCTGGATTCGGGATGATTAGGAAACGAAATGGAACCTTGTGGGACTGTATGGGTCTGTAACCAAGTGGAACCGTAACCGGTCCATTTGATTTGGACATTCTCCGGGTTACGACGTAAATAGACTAATGCATGTGAAACTGCGAGAAGTTGATATGTTTTGGAATCACTGCTAGATCCATAAAAAATCCTCTCTTATCGGGGCGAGGTCCCTGCATTACCGTATGTTTTTCAATTTGGAGGTCCTTGACATGAAAAACTACTGTTCTTGTAGATGAATTTTTGCAGTTTTGGTAAATCAAATATGTTGATTGTCTCTGTCTGTCATTCGATTCATTCATGATTATTTTTCATCATGTCTCACCTGTTGTCTCCTTGTCCAATCAGACCCCTCAGAAACGGCGACCTTCAGCTTGGTCAACACTGGGCCAATCAAAGAGGGCGATACTGTCACCATGAAGTGTGAGACAGACGGAAACCCTCAGCCTGAGTTTGAGTTCACAAAAGACGATGTACGTTTGTGTGTGTGTGTGTGTGTGTGTGTGTGTGTGTGTGTGTGTGTGTGTGTGTGTGTGTGTGTGCGTGTGTGCGTGTGTGCGTGATGTGCATGCATGCCTGCGTTACTGTGGGGAAAATTTTAGCATGCATATAGCAAATAATGACATATGACAGATGAATGGATGAATCTAATATGTGACCAATGGCATTTATTGAAATTTTGTTTTTGTTTTGTTCCTCCACTTAACCCATCATGTCTTTCCTGTCCAGAAACCTGTTACTGCTGAAGGCGGTCTCCTGGTGCTGAAGTCAGTGAAGCGTACTGATGTCGGTGTGTATAAGTGCACGGGTATCGACTTCGATAACTTGGATGCTGACCTGACCGGCGAGATCAACTTGTCTTCTATCAGCTGTGAGTAGGAGACACTCACACACACATGTCACTGTTCCAAAAGATTTCAGGTCGAGACCCAAAGGAAGGATTGCATGCCTATTCTTCAGTGCCTCAATGTCTTTTTAATGAGTTTGTTTATGCCATGAGCTACGGACCCCCTTTTATTACACACCGCATACAGTGTTTATCTCTGTGACCCCCTGAGTATAACACACACACACATACACATATGCCAGCACTCACACATCAACACAAGTTGCCAGAGTTTTCTCCTTAGCCCTTGCCGCCTGCCACAATTTTGCCCTGTAAATCGCTGAAATAAAAGGTTTGGGATCGAATGGAATGGCTGCTAATGGAACCCACGGAGCAATATTCAATTCAATTACTTACGGTTCATCTCTTGCTTTAATGTCTTCCCAACCACGCTCCGCAATTTGATTTGAGCATGCACAGTTAGCAGATACAGCCTTGGAATAGCATTGCGCGGGGGACATCAAAAGCGTGTTGACTTTCAGGCTAAGAGCATTAGTCTTACAGTAAACAGCACGCACATGCACATGCACACATGCGCGCGCCACACACACACACACACACACACACACACACACACACACACACACACACACACATGCACGCACACACACACACAGGCGCACACAAATTTGCACGGCTCCATGTCTCTGCACAGCAGCATCTAAAATGGATCTCTAAATTTGCCCAACTCTTTCCCTGGGTGTCATCACCTAAAAGTGTTTCGCATCCGGAGGAGTTTAGATCAAACAGTGAGATTCAAGTGAAACATGGAGACAGCCAGGACTTCAGAGAAAAAAGACTCATTGAGTTGAAATACATACTTTAATAGAGGCAGATGTGGTTAAATGAATAAATAACCACTCACAAGTTTAGTATGCTTTATTTGAATGGTTGCTCTGTAGGCCTACAGTATTCCATCTGGTACATCTGTGTGTTACGCTTATACTATTTGTCTAATTGTATCTCCTCTCTCTCTCTCTCTCTCTCTCTCTCTCTCTCTCTCTCTCTCTCTCTCTCTCTCTCTCTCTCTCAGACATTGACCCAGTGACCGTGACGCCCGCTGGTCCCCTGTCTGCCAAGCTGGGAGACATGGTTGAGATGCAGTGCAACACCAAGGCCTCTGAGGCACACACTGTGGAGTGGAAGAAGGTGTGCGTCTTACCCATTGTTGTTGGTGCAGTGATAATCTGCCACTGGCTCACTGTGTACTTCTCCCTGGGTCACTTCAGTTGTGTCTGCTGAAGGAGGGTGGGGTGGGGGGTGTTTTGGAAACATCACGCTCAGTGTCTTTGGGAGTGAAGGTGGCTATTACTAGACAGAGGCATTCCTGTGAGAAACGGTACACAGTGAAATGCTCTGTGTTAATAGAACTCTGTGTGTTGCGTGGGCACTGTTATCGCAGGTTGTTTTGAACCAAGGACCCCGACAGTATCACAACAAACACTAGTTTGTTGTTTCTCAAGTCTAATCTGCTTGTGTGTGTGTGTGTGTGTGTGTGTGTGTGTGTGTGTGTGTGTGTGTGTGTGTGTGTGTGTGTGTGTGTGTGTGTGTGTGTGTGTGTGTGTGTGTGTGTGTGTGTGTGTGTGTGTGTGTGTGTGTGTGTATGTGTGGGTGGGTGCGCGCGTGCATGTGTCCGTCCACAAGTACTGTATGCTGTTGCAAACTTTGAATAATAGACCATTTTCCTGGTTCTCACAAGATAAATCGGTTGTTTTATGGTTAAACTATATTTTTAAAAAGAAGAAACTTCTTACTGAGGATAAGGTTTCATGCATAGCAAAAATAGCTTGAAGATCTGATAATCCTTGCCTTTGTTTGATGCTGAAATAAAATGTTGATGTGTCCTCAGTGCAAATGTGTGTGTTGTTCACCCAGGGGTCTGAGGTTCTGGGTAACAAAGGAGTGCTGTCCATCAAGTCTGTTACCTATGACAACGCTGGAGAGTACATGTGTGTCGGAGCTGTGCCATCTGTACCAGGACTCACCGCCATGGCCAGCCTCAACCTCACTGTTACAGGTACACACACACACACGCACACGCACACACACCACACACGCACACGCACACACACACTTCCTTCTGAGGAAGGATAGTGATGATCTGATCACCTGAGAGGGAGTATTACTTCCTTCACTGTAGATCAGGGGTTTTCAACCTTTTTCATCCCAGGGCCCACCATTTATCCAGCATCTGAGTCACCGACCACCATTTGACAACATTTTAGCCCCACGGACTCCCAAACTAAAGATTTCTTTTGCTTCTGTCCATGACCATTAATCCTCTAGTCGTGTAGATTTGGACTCTTGAGAACGTAAAAACGAAACCAAATGGACCCGTTACTGGTTAAACAACTTAGCTGGGGACCACCTGGAACCCTCTCAGGGACCACTGGTGGTCCCCCGACCACCCTGCTGTAGATTATTGCACGTTTCCTGAACCTCGTGTAATAAGTACTCAATGGTTCAATAGGTTGCTGTGTTTTTTTCCTTCTCCTGCTGATTAGGGCAGGAATACAATATACCTCTCAAATAATTATTTTGACCACATATTTTAAGAATGCAATTTAGGGCAGATGTACAGATTAGGTAGAGAGCTTTAGATAGAGGCTAGTTTATTGGTTTATTGGTATCCTTGTGTTGTTTGAGGCACTACAGTTCACGCCATCTCTCTGCATTCTACGTGATTAAACACCCAGCTAATTGTAAGTCGATCTGGATAAGACCCTCTGTTAAAGGTGATTTAGATGCCAATAGAAGTGCTTAGGCCAGGCTGTGCTGTATTGTGTCGCATGTACAGTAAAGCTGCAATTATACGTTGTAGTACAACGTATCACTTGTGGTGCTTTATTATCTTGATAATCTGTTTTTCTCGAGGTAAAACAGGCTCACCTCTCTCACTCTCTCTCTCTCTGTAGGAAAGCCAATGATTGACACACCGGTCAATGGTGAGGTGATGAAGAAAGGAGAGTCAGTGACTCTGAAATGCTCAGCCCACGGTAACCCTGCTCCTCAGTTCACCTGGAAGCCCTCAGGGAAAGAGGTATGACTGCAGAAAAGACGAAACGAAAAGTAAACGTTTAGTGAAAGATCTTATTCCAAAATGTTGGGAGTCTCAGTTTTAACTAAATTAATTTTAATGCCACAAAACTAATTTTCAATACAAAGCAGCATATAGTAAACCCATAATAATAGTAATTAGTAATGGTCTTTTTTAGGTGTTACATTTTTTATTAAAAGCTTTTATTAAAAGCTTATAAATTATTTATTTTCAGCATGTAATACTGTTGTAAGACATTGTATCAAACAGGGAATAAGAGGCTAATTATATCTCTGTGTTACAGTCGGTGGAAGTGCAAGGCAACATGGTGGTGAGCACTGTGACCCTGGAAACCACAGACGACGTGATGGCGAACGGCGTGATCTGTGAGACGACAAACGAACACGGGACAGACAGCAAGACATTCGCTGTCACACTTAAAGCAGGTTGGTCTGAGGGAGCCAGGGTGCCTGATGGAGGGGAAAGGAACTGGTTTTACTTCTGACTGAGGATCTTTGATGTTCCACGTCATCGTTTTTCAGTGTTGCTTTTATTGTCTTTATTGTCATAAGTAACAATAACTAGAAACAACATTTCTAGGAAATGTTACTGTGTGCCTGCAGCTTGCAAAGTCTCAGGAGGTATTTATAGTCGGTTGTTTGGTAGTTGTAGTCATAGACATAAAAAGGTAGACGCCTTTTCACCCTCTAGGGCGTGTATCTCTGTTGAAGGCAACAGATTTAATATCAAGTATACCAAAAACAAAGTCGAAGCTTGCGGAAGGAGACGTTCATTAGGCTAATCAGACGCAAGGTAAACATTAGATTGGATTGATAAGTCCCAGAAAGGGACTTATCGAAAAAATACTTAGGGTTAGCTCCAGCTTCATCCGGTATTTGTTGGATAACTGCGCAGCTCATACACCGAGCGGGACAAGTTCCTACGCGCTACAGGAACCTTTCCTGAGTGTGAGGAGGATTGTTAGACAGAGCATATGCAATCACCGGCCGTAGCAGCTGCCAAGGAAAAGCCAGTGCAGCCGCTAGTGTTTTATTGGGCAAACCATACCCTTACCCTAACCCTAATGTTAACCAAACCTTACACTAACCATAACCTCAATCAAACCCTTAACCATAGCCGTAAGCACTGCTCAATGTAGTACCGCTGTGGCAGGCGCCGGTCTGGCACATTGCCAGTCCCCGCCGGTACGGTAAGTGTTGCGATGGCATTGCCGATGCCGGTGAATGCATACGCTCCTTCTGGAGGATTGTTCCAGATTGTCTGCTTTTTAAATTCTTTGAGTCTGTCTTTCTTTCTTCTTGCTTTCTGGTTGTTGTCTTATCAGCCAGTAATGCAAACTGTAACCTAATGGTCTCTCCCTCCCTCTCTCTCTCTCTCCCCTTCTCTCGGTGCAGGAACCAACGCAATAGGTAGAACCTCCCTCCTCCTCCTCCTCTCCTCCGTCCTCCTCTCAGGACTCTTTTCTGTACAGAACCTGTGATACGCCCTCCCCTACCCCCCACCACCACCCTGCCCTGACCCCGACACACACCCCCCTGCCCCTGCACGCACACACACACACACACACACACACACACACACACACACACACACACACACACACACACACACACACACACACACACACACACACACACGCACACACACACACACACACACACACAGCACAGCACAGAAACTGTACTGTAACCTTGTATATTCCCCCTCCCCTCTTGCTACCAAACACTGTGGATATTGTATATTGTTATTGTTCTTCTTGTTTTTTCTTCCACTTCTCCGCGTTTTGCCATCTTTGTATGATGTTCGTCCTATATTTTGTGGATGCCACTACTACTACTACTACTACGACTTTTTTCTGAGCCCCTTCAGGGGATAATAAAGGATTCTATTCTATATTCTATTACTCCTTCTCCTCTCTTCTTTTCTTCTTCTTCTTGGTGTATCGTCTGACTTCCTGTCGCCTCCGTCCTCTCCCGTCTGCGTTTGGCCGTCTGTACTGTCCGTCTCGTGTTTCTGCACTGCCTGTGTGTTACCTGTGGTGTGGCATTAACACCACTGTGTGTGTTACTGTAGTAGCAGACCTGCTGCAAATACTGTCAGCAAATATTTACTGTTATATGGTTGCTGCATCTCCATAGTTTTGGTTTTGGTAAATGAACAACATCACACTACAGCATCAGAAAATGTGTCAAAAGTATCAGACCCAAGGCTGGAAACACATGTTTTGAGGTTGAATCCTTGAATTTGAAGTCTGAAAACTGTGAAAAGTAACCATTTTGGAGGTTTACTCCCGACAGAGACGATATTTTTTTTTTTGCCAGATTGTTTCACAACAGAAACATTTATACTACTACTACTACTAGTAGTAGTAGTAGTACCAATAATAATGAAGGTGAATTAACTACTATAATAATCAGAGTGGATCAGAATCATCAGCTATTGTTTCAAATCATCCAATACCGTGGACTTCAATTTAAATAATCGTTTTTGCAATGTTCGTTTTTGCAACTTAGCTGTACTGTTTGCAACTGTTATTTGACTCAGGTCTGTGTACTAGCGGAGTGCATAGCTGGTTACTGCGTGTGTAGTTTGTGTGTAGTTTTTGTGTGTGTGCGCTGTAAGTGTTGTAGCTTTGTTATGCCATGGGACTGAGCAACTTTCTCTCTTTCAAAGTGCTGCTTTCGGAAAACCCTGTGCTTAAAGGTCTGTAATGGCTAACCCTTTTGACTGTGTATGTGTTGTCTGTCTAACACTGTACGTGTGAGTGCGCGTGTGTGCGTGCGCATGTGTGTGTGTGTGTGTGTGTGTGTGTGTGTGTGTGTGTGTGTGTGTGTGCGTGTGTGTGTGTGTGTGTATGAATGGGCACAGTTGAATGTGCAGGTGAGTATTCGTATTACTATAGTTGTGAGGACAGGATTGAAATTTCACCAACATTACATTTAATTTCAAATCAATATGTCAACTTAAACTCAACTCAAACTCAAACTCTTTAAAGTAACGAAAACATGCAAGAGCTTTGATTTGAGCAGAACTACTGCTGTACATGCCAGACGTGCACAAATGTAGTAATACATTTGTACTGTATATCGTTTGGAACAGGGAGTGGTTCTCAAGGTGGGGTCCAGCTAGGGACCCCCAGAGTTCCTTTTGTTTAGGAGGAGTGTAACACACTGAGAACGTGGGAATGGAACCAAATGGATCCGTATATTGGTCCCTTTGGTTCCATGTGTACACTCTCAGAGTTATGGGTTCCTTGAAATTAAAACGTCTTGAGAACCACTGGCATATACTGTATACTGTAATGATGGATGGATGGATGGATGGATGGATGAATGAATGCATGGATGCCTATGTCATGTATATGTACTGTATTTGGGTGGGTTGGTGGGTTGGTTCTGTTGGTTGGTGTGTTGGTTGGCGGGTGATGTTGCCTGGCTTTGTTTGCTCAGGCTTGTGCAACTGTGCATAGGTCCTCATGGGTCCCATCACATTTCAGCCATTGCAATGGAATGTTGTACTAACCCCACATTCCACTTCCCCTTGCCCCCCCCCTCTCCACCCACCCACCCATCCATCCGATCCCTCCTACCCTGTGTACTACCCCACACACCTGCTCACTGATCCACCCATGATTACCACCTCCTGTCAATCAATTCAATCACAACCCCTCACCCCACTCCCCCCACGCCCCACCAATCAAACCCCTTCCCTCCGTCCACCCCCTTGCGATCATTCCTCGCCCCTCCGACACTCTCCCCCCTCTCCATCCCTCCGTCCCTCCGATTATTCCCTGCCTCCCTCCTTCCGTCCCACCTCCACCCCTGCCCTCCACCACCATTCCCTCCATCCATCCCTCCGTCCGTCCGCCCCACCTCCCCTCCTGCTCCACCGTGGCTGTTGGTGTACAGCTGACGCCCACCAGGGTACAGGCTCCAGCGGAGTGGTGATCGCCGTGGTGGTGTGTGTGCTGCTGCTGCTGCTCCTGGTGGCGCTGCTCTACTTCCTCAACAAGAAGGACAAGCTGCCATGCGGCAAGAAGGACAAGAAGGACATGTGAGTGGACAATGAGACCATTCAACCGCTTTTTGGGGAGGAAGGCATTCTAGGCATTATGTTATACTTCAGCTACTGAAAAACAGCAGCTCTACAGAGCTTGTAGGTCTGCAGCTTTTGACAAATTGTGAAAATGTGGCACTCTGTCTTAGATGTGCTTCCCATAAATAGAAGACATTTGTAAAATCCGTTTTTAGGTCAAAATGGGTTACGGGAGGGAAGGGATTGGGGGAGGGATTGGGAGGTTATGAAGTCTACCAGGTTGGAATTGGGTGGATTTTTTTCTTCCTAACCACCATATTAGTACCTTTTCAGGTCCACGACACTCTCGCAATCGTGTCACTGTTGTTTTTATATACCTGCGTAGTCAGAAATAGGAGTCGTAGCCAGTATAAAGTCCTGGGAGACCTCGGTCAACGAACCATATAGCTACTTCATTGTTCATTGTGTGTATATAGGGTCTAAGTGGTTAACTTAACCCCGAGTTTGAAGTTGGAACAAAGGGATTGTGAAGATGGATGGGCAGGGCAGGGCAGGGCAAGGACAGGAAAGGAAGGCAGGAGAGAGCTGGTAGAGAGGGGGAGGCAGATGGGATCACTATGGAAGGAGAAACGGAAGGGAGTGGGTAAGATTAGAGAGGAGGGTGTAGGAGGAGGAGGGCTGGAGTGAAAAGGGAAGAAAACAAACATGAAATAACTTCACACCTTTTCTTCCTCTCTCTCTCTCTCTCTCTCTCTCTCTCTCTCTCTCTCTCTCTCTCTCTCTCTCTCTCTCTCTCTCTCTCTCTCTCCAGGGCCACGGGAGAGGTGAACAACCACGGTGACATTGTGGTGGAGATGAAGACAGAAAACCCTACCGAAGAAGCCGGGCTCCTCAAAAGACCGGCAAATGAACAGGTCAGCCTTATTGATTACACATAGACTGGACATAGGGGCTATGGACAGACAGACAAGTGAATGAACACAACGTGCTCATCAATTTCGATAAAAGGGACCAAGACATTAGACAGGTCAACAGTAGCTGCACACACAGTGCTGTGTATGGGTCAGCATGGTCCGTTAGAACCAGGTGGA
The DNA here is from genome assembly GCA_039105355.1 of Benthosema pterotum. Lineage (NCBI taxonomy): Eukaryota > Metazoa > Chordata > Actinopteri > Myctophiformes > Myctophidae > Benthosema > Benthosema pterotum. The sequence goes on from CM076967.1 coordinate 25,903,482, forward strand.
AGAGTTTCCGTGACGTTAAACTGTCAGGCTAGATTAGCCTGTAATGGAGCAACCGTGACACTGGCGAGTTAAGTCGACATGACCGCACTGTCACACCCACACAACTGTGTTGATACCTGTACCTATTAATAGGCTCTCAGAGTAGCAGTGGGGTGGGCTGGAATTTGAGGAAACTGTCCACTAATCCAGTGGTTCTCAAAAATCATAATTTTGAATTGTGGATCCCCCAATAGAGCCCCCCCACACACACACACACACACACACACACACACACACACCTTTTTTAAATAAAAAGGTTTCATAGTGAACAGCAGCAATCTTTTTAGGTCTTAAAAAGGTCTTTAAAGTCCTTGAATTGTCACTTGTCACTGTCACGAGGGGACCTCCAGAAATCCTGTTGAGCTTGAGAAGTGCTGCAGTGACTCAGACATAAAAAGTGGTCTCTACACTAGCCAGGATATTATCCATTAATAGCCATGTATTCCACTGAGTCACATATCCTTCTGCAGCTGTTCTTAAATCTCCATGTGTCATGCTAGTGTGAGCAGCTGTATGACAAAGCCACATTACTTCATTATTATGTCACAATCCTATTATATTACTGTAGACAATTTTCACATGACAAATCATCTGTATTACATCATTGCAATTTCAAAAGTGAGATGTACCACCGTTTGATGTTGAGTTTAGTCTCTTGGACCCCAAAAGTTTGTGTCGATTTAGGAGAGATAACTGGCTGAACATTGGTCAAAATAACAATTCTTCTACACATTTCCTGAATGTGTAGAAGTAATTCAGATGTTTAAATATAGTTACAGATCTATTAGGGTCCACCTGATGTTTGTCACAAATGTAATTTTATTTAAATTCTGAGGACTGCCCCCACAGCTAATGGTATTAGCTACTTGCATTTTTGTTAAACATACTGTATATCCTACAGAACATGTTCTGCTAGGACTTTCACAACATACAGTATGTCATATGAAGTGTTTTTCTATATTAGTTTGGCACAGAGAGTTTCTCATAGCAGTACTTTTATTTGGTGTGATAGGAAGAAATAGTCACTACAACAATACCTGACATTCCCCTCTCCCAATCTGCCCAACAGTGATGACAGCAGAAGAGGAGGATTGTGAACGACAGAGGGATGAAGGGAAGGAGGACAACAGTCTCAAATGACTGCAGGGCTTATTTTTATTTTTTTGGGTGTTATGGAGGTTCGGGACCTGGGGAGATAATGGATGGAGAGTAATGGATGGATAGGTATTTTGAGTAATGTGGAGTTAATATGGGGAAAGGGGTTTACGTTGGGATGTGTATGTATGTACTGTATGTATGTGGTCTATGTATGTTTGTATGTATGGGCATTAAAAGTGCTAGTTTTGGAACAGGGAGCGGGACTGTTAGGTACAGTTGGGCTTTTCTTTTTGCCCTATAAAGTAGCTTTGCCCTGAAGGCTCAACTGCAGCCATAACAGGCTTGTCCCGGCTTCCAAATCCTGCACGCCCTAGAACCGTTACCCTGCGTTCACATGTGCAGCGACAAGAAAGGAAAACCATAGCCACCATAGCGACCATCAGTCTCTATGGCAGCTAGTGACAGCAATTGACCCCGTAGGTCTTCTCATGATGAAAAAACATTGTGTTTGTGCTCTACTGCATATGTTAACGCACATTCAAATAGTGATACTGCCTGGTTTACTAGTTCTGTACATCATATCTTTATATTGTTACCATGATGATTTACCAAGCAAGATTTACAAAGCAAAACACAGTTTGGAAAAGTGTTGGAAAAATCATTGCAGATATCATCAGTGCAGATATCATCAGAGTCTCTGGTATAGCTCATAAGAGAGGAAGCTAAATTGAATTAACATTAGATCACGGCGGTGTCGATGCACATGTGAACGCATACTAACCACGGGACATGATTGAATCACTGCAGATGTCATGTTTGTGACATTGTCTCCTCAATCCACCAATCGTTGTTTCGTCGTTCGACTCCACTGCCGAGTAGCGCTGTAGTTGCACAGTGCGACGTGGCTGTGACTTTACAGCCGAGCACAGTGGCAGCCTATATCTACCCCAAATTAAATAATGCCATTATGCCACTGTGCTTCACTGGAGAACTGTGTTCGCACTATTTGAATTGAACACGTTTCGTTAGTTCCCCCGTGCAAACACAAGTGAAACACTGTAGTGACCGTTCTGCGCTGGAGTCTGCACTTACCCCATTCTCTGCTCTCGTGGCTCTGTTGGAGGTTTAAAAAACAAATCTCAGTTTGGCATGCCGTGTCTACTCAGCTGATTAGCAAGCAGTGATTGTAGTGTGTTGTTCAGTACACCATATTTAATCCCTGAAAAGGAAATCGTTTGGCACAATGCTGCTGCAACATCCCAGCTAAGAGACCCAGCTCCTGTTTGCTTTTCGTTGCTGTTTTACCATCTGTGAATGTCTAGTCCGTTCCCATACTGTAAGCCTGAGTAGGCGTTGCCTTAGTAACAGCATTTTTAATAATGTCAATCCTTTCTGGAGCGCTCTACCTTTTTTTGTAAATCGAACCAAAAGAAAAAAAAAAAAAAAAAAGAGGCAAGCTATTTCGGGTTGTACAATTTATGTATTTTTTTCGCCGTTCTCCACTAAGTCTGTAGATTATGGTTCATTATGATGTTTGTTTATTTCCTTTTGCTCACTGGTTTTTCCCTGTAAATGCTGTATACTCTGTACCCCGTCTCTCTCTCTCTCTCTCCCAATGTGATGCAGAACTTACGTGATGTGGAAATCAATGCGTGTGTGATTACTGTGCCACTAGGTCTGATAAAAACAAAACACTTCCTCACCTCTTCTCTCACAGCCTCACCTTTAAAGAAAAGCTAAAGCTGTTTTTTTTATAGTGTACGTATATTTTAAAACAAAAAAATCAAAAGACCTCTCAGACATGGCGGTTCCGCTCCTAAAGCCCCAATTACAGGGGCTTCTCTCACTGGAAAATTGGAGTGATCTTATGAATTGGACGAACGTTTTCTGGCACTTCTTTTTGACAATCTCATATCACAACCTGCCACACCTGGTTTGCCCCAGCCCCCCCAGGTATCCCCATCATAGAGGCTTTCACATTCACCTGTATAAACTAGTGGCGGTTTCCCAACAGTGTCCTCTTTGGAAGTCTCGAAAGCATTCTCGTGTTGGACCCGTCTGACCACTTGATCTGACCATTTACCTTGGTAACACAGCAGCCACGTTAATCGGTCCTATGGCTGGGCCGTGTGCCTCGTATGTTTATTTTAAAAGAGATGTACGAGAAAATATATCATGTCATTTTTTCCCACATTATTATTATATTAGTCATTAGTGTTTTGCCAGTTATTTGGGGGCTGCTTACAAATATCCTCACGGAACAAGCAGCACATACAGTAGGTTGGGAACCGCTGGTACTGTATAGGTCAAACCACTGCCACAGGTTCAGCATCATGTTGACACAAGCAGGACGGAGGGAGGAGGAGGAGATGGATTTATGGAATTATTATTATTATTGTTTTGCCTTTGCTTTATGTTGTAATTACCAAAATGCATTGAAGAGTTCTTGGGTGTCTAGTTTCAGTAGTGTCCAACATTTTAGGTTTTGCGTCTTCATTCATCTCGCCATCTCCCTGTTTTTTATTTTATTTTCTTTGTATTATTGTTATGTAATACTATCAGCAACAGATCTGGAGGCGGGATAGGGTGTCCTTTGACTTGCTTTGAACACTGGAACCAATGGCCTTGATTTGGAAAGACAAAAAAGTCGCCTCAAACCACTATCTACTTCCCACAAGGCTCCTTTGTTTATTCTGACGTCCGTCTACTGATCTCGCCATAACTTAATGACTGTTTGCAAGCCTGTGACAGAGGGAGGACACAGATAAGTGAACTTTGAACTTGGAGCATCTTTTTGTTTGTTCTGTTTGTTTTATATGAAAAAAAGAAAGAAAAAAGATATAAAGTGTTTCTTGTATTTCTGTATTTTTTAAAGGGGGATTCTTGTACTTTTTTTTGGAAACTACTGATGTGTCTGTTTTGCTCTTCCTGGCTTTTTCCAATCTGGTTCTATATGAAAAGAGAGAAATGTCTTTATTTAGGATTCTTGTTTTCGAAGATATTCAGAGTGCTTCACTTCTCTCGCTGTATACTGTATATTTTGTGGTACGCTGTTGTGAGCTCTGTGGCGTGTTGATGTTACCTTTTGTTTTTCAAATTTGTAGAATTTATAATGACAAAAAACCCCAAGAAAAAACAACCACACCCCCACTATCTCTTGTGTTTTTATTTCTTTTTACTCAGCAAAGGTGTCTGATATCACTCACTTACTGTATGTCGTTTTGCAAACTACCAGCAATTACTTATTACTGAAAGAAGTTGAACTTTAGCTCAGTAAAAAATGCCCAGAAGAACTAGCTCAGTGCACAGAAATACCTGCCCAGATGCACAGCCATGCAATCTGTCTGACTGACTACAGTATACAAACATAACAGAATATATTCACATGGCGGCCATGTTAGCACTGCACTGAATAGACTGGGTGACAAACGGGGTGGCATTTGCCCTTTGCTAAGTCCCTCCAGAATCCATCCATGTTGGCAAGCTGTCCTTCTCATTGAGATGCTGGTTAAATGACAGGAAGGAAAAACTAACTGGGTCCTTGTGGGCAAAATGCTTCACGCGAACAATCATGACCACTCTGGTTATAAGTTATAAATGGAAAACTTTTACTGAATACATTTTAGGCATGGTTGTGGTTTCACAAGAGGGGTCTACTGTCACTTATTCAACATGTACAAAATTAGAAGAAACAATCAGGACACTCCATCTTTATTCTTTAATTAGTAAGTTGGTCACTACCGCCCTGCTGCCAGACGTCACTTTATCTCTACTGTCACTTCATAAAGTTGTTCTGTGGAATATTAGCAACGACCAAGTTCATGAATTATGTTGATCAAAGCAGCCGTAGAACAGACACTTTGTTGTTGGCGTTTCAATTAGCGATTAATTTATCATAGTAAAATACACACATTTGGGCATGCACATGCAGATTATGCACACATTGCTTGTAAACACACTTACGCGATCGATCATTCAAAGTGCAGACACATGCACGCGCGCGCGCACACACACACAAAATGCTCGTACATAGTCATCATTTTTATCTCTACCATCAGCAAGAGCATCATTTTTCTAATTATTATTTCAATGACATTCTCCATCCAACAAGCGCTTTCATCGCTATCATGAAAGGATAGCGTGTTCCTAAAAAAAAATAAAAGCAAAAAAAGAGCTAATGGGATTATAGGAGCGGTTCTGAAAATCCACTCTTCATTCCCATTAAGATGCATAACGACGTACGGAAACGAGGGAACGGCAGCCAGGAAGTGTCTAGAGAAATGACACGGCAAGTCCCAAACGCATGCTCTCTGCTGGTAACTGACACATCAGAGCTGGAGTGTGGGCCCTACAATAAAT
>CM076967.1:25913977-26006477 GCA_039105355.1 Benthosema pterotum
CATTGAAAGGATCCCTTACTTTGCAATTTGTCTTAAACAAGCAACACATTTGTGGTTTTCTTTTGGTCTGCAATACAGTTTGGTCACAGTGAAGAATTATATTGCTGTAATATAATCCAGACATGCAATTTAATGGTTGTGATTGTGGGGAAAGTGACCTGGATATTGGATAAGGGACCCTGCCACAAAAAAAGTTAGAAAAACACTGCTCTAGACGTGATAAGACTGAGATGGCTCTGGAGAATGTAGCTTTTTCCTTCTATACCAGTGGTTTTCAACCATTTTGACACTATTTGACTATATAGGGCCCACTATTTATTTAGCATTTGAGGCACGGTTCACCATTGGATGACATTTTAACCCCACAAACCCCAAAACTAAAGATTTCTTTTGCTTTGTCCACAATTCCAGGCTGGGTTTTGTAAACAAAACAGGCAAACATATTATCAAAATGAGCATTCTTCTACATTCTGTAATTGTGTGGACTTCTTAATAAACTGGTGCTAATTCAGATGAGGAATATTCTAACTCTTGAGAGAGTAAAATGAAACCAAATGGACCCGCAAGGGTCCATTTGGTTCCATTTTTACACTCTCTAAGAGTTACATCTAGTTAACCAACTCCCCATCAACTGTGGACCACCTGGAACGCTCTCAAGGACCACTGGTGGTTCCCGGAGCGCTGGTTGAAAACCACTTTTCTATACCAAACCTCTTTGCTCTAATATGGCAGATCTACAAGCTTGTGGATCATATGCAATTTTGGGTGAACATGTCCTCCCCAGAATAATGGTATGCTATGCTGACATTGAAATAAAAAACAAAGGGGTCTTGTTGAGACGTGATAAATCACCGCAGGCCCTCAACTGTGAAGGGAGGCTAATGGTGTGATTGCTTGGGTGAGTGGATGGAGGGAGGATAGGAAGGAAGGGAAGATGGAGGAGGAGGGAGGGAGGCAGGGCTGTGTGGTGGAGGGAGACGGAGGCACAGATAAAGAATGAAAGCGCGTTTGTTTGATTAAATGTGTTTATCCACTTGATTCCTCTGCTTTAATATCCTGCACTACTGGCAGGTCGCGTGCGTGTGTGTGTGTGTGTGTGTGTGTGTGTGTGTGTGTGTGTGTGTGTGCGTGTGCGTGCGCGCGTGCACGTATTGACATTCATTATACATTTTGCCAACAGTCATGATATCTTCCTCAAAACAGCTGATGTGTTGTATGTGTTTAATGAGTGGTAACCAACTGCCTGTGTGTGTGTGTGTGTGTGTGTGTGTGTGTGTGTGTGTGTGTGTGTGTGTGTGTGTGTGTGTGTGTGTGTGTGTGTGTGTGTGTGTGTGTGTGTGTGTGTGTGTGTGTGTGTGTGTGTGTGTGTGTGTGGCTGTATTTGCTTATTATGGCACAGCTGGATACATTTGAATAGTAATTGGTTAGTTTGGTGCTTAATTTTAACCTTTCTACCTCAGAGGAAGCCTGCAGGTTCGTGTTTCCAAATCACTGTCATATCCGGTCTGTAGACTGTATAGTAAAATAAAACAAACAAACAAGTGTGGCTCAGGAGGTAGAGCAGGACATCTAGTGGCGGCAGTTCGAATCCCGGCTCATCCTGTCTAAGTGTTGAAGTGTCCTTGGGCAAGACACCTAAACACAAATTGCTCCCCATGTAGTGCTGGTGTGTGAAGTTGTGAGTGCAATGCACTATTGTATTGTGGGTAGGCCCTGAAATGACAATGCCCTGCTACTCGTTGATTCTTGTTCTTCTGAATACTACAAATCAGTGACTACAACATGACTACAACGTGACTTGTAAGTCACCGTTGCACTCCTGACCACATCATGAAGCACTGAGCCTAGTAGTAGGCCTACTTGTGCCTACTTGATGACGTAATGGTGCCTTACACTCTGGCCTTCTTGTGTGCAACACGCACACACAAGTTTGCACTCTGACAAGTGCTGATCTAGTTTTTTTAGGCTATTGGACATTAAAAAAATGATCTTTTTGCCGTCTATGCTTAGATTAGACATGGCCTCAATACCCAGATTTTCATTTTTGTCCATGTTGTGAGAAAATGAGAGCCTGGACTAAATCGCTGAAAGATCTGTGAGATCCAATCATGCGTTGCCAACATCCCATCTGAGTCTGTCCCCGCCTCTCTAGGCCTAAATGCTGTCAGTTTAGCTCAGGCTAGACGTTAAAAAAAGGCTAATCAATTACGTCTACTGTACACTAAGCATAGGCCGCTAAACTTTTAGACCAGTTATAAGCCATTTTAGATGGATTGTCTAGACATTATTGCTCAGTGGGAATGCTTCCAAGGCTAGGTTGGTTTTGGTCGTGTGTGTGTGTCAGGGGCGGATGTAACATTTCCCAATTGGGGGGCAGAAGAAAATGGTATGGGGGCGGCTTCATCGGCCGTGATGCTTCACGCCCGGGTGATGAAGTCGCACCCATACAATTTTTGGTTACAGGACTTTTATAAGTCAAGTAAGCATCATAACATCAGTTGTTGTTGAAGTTGCAACAGACACTCAGCATGCATAAAGCTAAAGGTCTGACTCAGAGAGTTTTCTGTTTTCAATGATGAAATGCTGTTGGTTTAGTGGTGCCACAACTGTAGTGAGTTAGTAGCAGTAGTAGTAATTAAAATCATTTTAAATATAAGCAGTTTAATTTGAAATATCTTGGGTTGTTTTGCATGCCATGTTTGGTGGGGCAGACTGGGCATTTAGTGGGACATTCCCCCCCCCCCACGCCCATGCCTAGATCCGCCCCTGGTGTGTGCGTGTGGCTGTGTGCGCACTAGGAGAAAGAGGGAGCAGGACTCCAGGTTCTCCCTCTTCCATTAAGAGAATGAGGTGATAAGTAAATCAACTCCCTCCAGGGGTGAAGGGTCATTCTGTATCAGGGTGGTCAGCGCTTGCTTTGGCGTTAGATTTACTATTTTTCTTGACAAGCTGCAGCCTTGCTGCTGCATTCTGTCATCAGAATGAACAGCAAGAATGTGCATGCGGTGCTAGAACAGTGTAAATATTGGCAGGGATTGAATTGCAAGCATTTGGCTGGGGGGCATTCTGGGGGAATCCATGCCTCTGATTTTTGATAACCATTTCTGGTGGTCATTGATTTTTATCACCGCTGGTGATAGTGTTTTATATCTTGCTTCTGGTCACACTCTATAAATACATAGCATATATAGACTGTTTGGACAATACTATCAGTATTTAACAATTTAATTATAAAATATTTTGACCACATTAACCCTATCATCCCTACAGGGGTGACTGTGGCTATGGAGGTGGAGCAGGTGGTCCAATGGTCGGTGGTTCGAATCCCAGCTCCTACTTGTCTAAATGTCGAAGTGTTCTTGGGCAAGTCACTGATCAAACCCCAAATTGCTCCCGATGTACTGGTTGTGCCTTGCATGGTTTCTACCACTACCGGTGTGTGAATATTAATGTGTGTTTCAATGTAATGCACTATATAAATGCACCATTTACTTGCATAAGGCTAAATGTTCAGAATTATTTGGAAACTCATGAAAATGCATCACACATTTGTCAAACTATTTCAATTTATTTTTACACATTTAGTGATTCGGGCTATTTGGTAATAACTCTCACGACTGAAATATTAAAATAAAAGAGGACAAGCTGGATGGCTAATTGATTTTGAATGAAATGTTTGGTAAGCACAGCTGTTCCCTTTAATGATGGCTCATTTAATGACAGCCTTGTGTCAGCGTGGTCAACTCATGTTGTGTGTTGTCCAGCCCTTTCAGCTGTTGCATTCAGCGTTTATCTCATGGAAGCACATTAATTAAAGCCCAAGTCGCTTCAAAACAACATCTTCCGTTCGCCGTACGTATCAAAAGGATTTGTACTTAATGCAAGTCCTATTCACAGGCCTTCTGTTCTTTGAAGATCAGCAGCGCACAGTGCAAACCAGGCAGTTTGTTTTCTTTTCTATACTCTTTCTGTATTTTTGTTTTGTTTTTTTACATGAGGTTTGTGGGGAAAAAAAAGTACAAGAATTGACTTCAGATGACCTCAAAAAGAACAGCCCTGGTACAGTATTCACTGACGTACAGTATACTGACAGAATGATGCTGTTAGCAATATGAGTAAGTGTGTATATGCTATAAAAATCGTGGGAGAGAGAGGGAGGTCAGTACACACACACACACACACACACACACACACACACACACACACACACACACACACACACACACACACACACACACACACACACACACACACACACACACACACACACACACACACACACACACACAGGGGATATAGAAAGAAGTACTGCCAAAGGCAACAAAAGCCACCTGGGGTTCCCTCCGTGCAGACTAAATAGAACGAAATGAGAAATACTGAGGGACAAAGTGAAATGTAGGGAGTGTGTGTGTGTATGTGTGAGTGTAGGTAGAGGGGGGGGCGGGAGAGGAGGAGAGAGAGAGAGAGATCGTAGGGAAAACGTGACAATCAGTAAAAGAGATGATGAAGTGATGGAGAGAGTGAAGAAGAGAGACGTAATGGAGAAATGTGGAGGAAACAATGGGACGAGTGTGAGAGAAAACAAGAGGGGGGAGATGGGGATACAGATAGAGAGAACGAGTATCATGAAAGTGAAATGTATTCACAGTATGTAACACCTGTAACAAACGATTAAGTTAAAACAAGACAATAGTATAATACAGTACTCTGGATTAAAACAAAACATAGAAAAGTGTAAAAGAATCAGTTGACAACTCTAGGTGGAAAATGTTCATGAAATAAAAACGGTTTTAACCAGGGGCGGATGTAACGTTTCCCAATTGTGGGGGGCAGGAGAAAATGGTATGGGGGCGGCATCATCGATGAAGCCGCACCCATACCATTTTTGGTTGCAGGACTTTTATTAGGCAATTGAGCATCAATAATAACATCAGTTGTTGACACGCAGCATGCATAAAGCTAAAGGTCTGACTCAGAGAGTTTTCTGTTTTCAATGATGAAATGCTGTTGGTTTGGTGGTGCGACAGTTGTTGGTTAGTTAATAGCAGTAGCTGTGTTTCAAATACTTGAAAATATTTTGGGTTGTTTTGCATGCCATCGTGTTAGGTGGAGCAGTCTGGGCACTTAGGGGGGCATTGCCCCCCCCCATGCCCATGCCTAGATCCGTTTTTAACCTGCGGGGTACGGGGAGGAGGGGAGAGAGAGAGGTTTGGGCCCATATGGGTTGAGGAGCAGCTGTTGAATGTTGCTCCACTGAGAACTTCTGTACATGTCTGCAGGCTGCTGTTGGCTGACAGTACATCACTGTGTCAGGGGGATAGAATAGAACGCACACTCACAACACGCACGCACGCAAAGCTGTTGTAAAGGCTTTAAAGATGGAATCATGTGTGTACTTTGCACACTTTTATAACTGCTTTGTTTGTTGAAATATTTTTTCTGAAAATAAATAAGAATGAACAAGTCAATACGCTATAGTGAGGCTTGGACAGGGTTGTGTCGCTGGGGACTATAAATTCAGTAATTTCTGAAACTACAATTAGCGACTTCTGCAACTACCCTTGACATTCTCAAAAGTGTAACTGGCGCGCACGTGCACAAAAACACACACACACACACACACACACACACACACACACACACACACACACACACACACACACACACACACCCCAGTGTTTCCCCCAGAAAATTGGTTAGTCAAGGTGGTGAGGCTTCGAGTCTGTGCTCGTGCGCGTGCACGTGCACGTCCGTGCATGTGCGCGTGCATGTGATGTAATTACAATACCGTAGGCCAGGGGTAGGCAACCTTTTTGACATGAAGTGCCATGATTTTTTCCTTGACACTCAGAGTGCCACAGTAAAAAATGACTATAAATTCCCTTATAGTCAATAAGGGAATGACTGCATTTTCGCGGTCATCACATATTCAATGGCCATTTACTGCAGTTATGTCATTATTAGGCCATATTTCATTTCTTATCAGAACAGGCAGACTGGTAGATATTTTTCTTTCACAATAGATTGATCAATCAGACTTAAGTGGACCAAAACTGTTCATTTGAGGGACAGAAGTATTACTTGAGAGGGACATTTAATTGCAGGGTAGCAACACATTACAGTTGGCATTAAAAATGCCTCATGCATCATTTGTCCATAAGTAGTCCCTAGCCATGAATTTGTTATTTATTCATGTTAGTATGTATTTCACCTGTTATTTCAACAGGCTTAAAACACATCTAGCATTAACAGAGACAGTGAGAAAACTTTACAACAGAAAACAGAAGGGACTTTTAGGACAATTGACCACTGTAGTCTGTCAGTCACAATGTGGGACAGGGTCTTTGAAATGAGACACTGTCCCACGCAAAGAAGGACATCTGGTCACCCTGTGACTGTCCCATAGAAACGGGGATATCTGGTCACCCTCAAAATACTCGCAAAATACGCTTCAAGACACACACACACACACACCCACCCACCCACCCACCCACCCACACACACACACACACACACACACACACACACACACACACACACACACACACACACACACACACACACACACACACACACACACACACACACACACACACACACACACACTCAGAAGCAGCACACACGAGCTACAAGCTAGCCTATGTGCTAATTATTCAACAGACAGGGAGAGGGTGACTACGTTAAGCTGAAGCTGCACACCAGTTGAAACGCAATAATTTCAGCGTGGATGTCGTTTGGTTAGGCTGACATGACGGGGGTCCGCGGGAGTCGGGCGGGACACAGACGGCATGCGTTGACCAGACCAATGCGTCTTTTTACTGCTTCGGGAGCTAAACAACTCCGTGTGCTCCGTGTGCGTGCACAGAAGCACTGCATACGCACTGATTGGGCAGCGCGCAGCACAGAAGTGTGACAGTGTCAACACTGGATCAGACTCGCTCCGGTTGATACTGATACTACTGAATAATACTGAATGATCGCGGCCGTTGTGATTTGCTAATGACATGGTTTCAAATCGCACTTTCGGTTTGAAGCCTTAGTGCAGATAACTTTATTAACATGCACATTGTATGAACGACACATTTTTACTTTTTTTTTTTTTTTTTTTGGGGGGGGGGGGGGGGGAACGTAGGCAAGGCGGGGCCGGGCTTCACTCAGGGCGGCCGCCCTGATAATAAAGCGCTGGGGGAAACCCTGCACACACACACACACACACACACACACGCACGCACACACAAACTTTTTTCTCTTTTCTGCCACCTGCCTCTTTACTTCTGCCTGCCGCTGTCAGACAACATCTGCACACATACACACACATGCCCGCGTGCGCACACACACACACACACACACACACACACACACACACACACACACACACACACACACACACACACACACACACACACACACAGGCACACTCCCTGGCGTGTTGTAACACTAATAGCAGTGACAATAATGAGAGAGACTTAGGGCATCCCATGAGCACACCTGGTAATGACTCCCATAATGCTCCACTGCCTTACTAATGGAGTCTCACCATTATACAGTTCTCCCCTCCTCCTCCCCCTTATCTGCTCCCTCGTTCCCTCTCCTCTCTTTACTTCAACACCTTTCCTTTTCACCAGCGTGAAGAAAGAACTGATAGATGGATTCTTTCTTTGTGTTGATGTAACCATTCCCAGTGCAGGCCTCAGTCTGTAATGGTTGGGCTATAATGCCCTCTTTTACTCTTTTAGCTTTTTTTTTTTTTTTTTTTTTAGCACTTTCCTGCTGCGGGGCCACAACAACGCTAGGGACTCAGAGAGGCTTAATGGAGAGGCAGCGAAAACAATCCTCGACCACGACGGCCGTCGCGGCCGTTTTACAACAGTCGACCGTTTTCCCTACTAAACATATGCTTAACCCCTAACCCTAAACATAACCTCAGTAAAACCTATGCCTACCCCTAACCTTAAAGGCGAACTCCACCCATGTTCAACATTTTAATATGTCATTAATATACCTTAGAGATGTTGTGTGGACATGATAAAAAAATTCCCCCAATTCTGTAGTTCCTAGAAATGGAGGTCTGAAAAAAACATTAACATGGTGAAATACACCTGACATCAATATGTATTTCACCATGTTAATGATTTTTCTTTCATATAGGCCAGTAATTTTAGCTCATGTTTTACCTAAAATTGGAATAAATTGTAACATGGGATTTTTCTTCACAGATCATTTCTTTGAGGTCTCCAGAACAACATATTAAAAGTCCCGAAAAATCCCAGTTGCGCAAATATGTTTAATTTCATAAAGTAATAGACTACATAGGCTCCAATGGAGCCCCCTTCCTATACAAACCCATTATAACTTAAAACTCCATTTTAACCATGATGGATTATTCAAAAACAACCCATCTTTTTTCTGGTGACTGATATTGTCCTCCTAATATGTGAGAGGGCAGTGGAATTTCATTTACAGGTTTAATTTTTATTTTTTTTTAATATTCATTTCGGTGGGCATGCCCAGATATCGAGGTAGCTACATTTTCCAAAACAATATTTAAAAAATAACTGAAACCTGTGAATGAAATTCCACGGTCCTCTCACGTATTAGGAGGACAATATCAGTCACCAGAAAAAAGATGGGTTGTTTTTGAATAATCCGTCATGATTAAAATGGAGTTTTAAGTTATAATGGGTAAATGTAGCTGCCTCCATATATGGGAATGCCCACTGAAATGAATATTTTTTAAAAAAATAAATGAAACCTGTAAATGAAATTCCACTGCCCTCTCACATATTAGGAGGACAATATCAGTCACCAGAAAAAAGATGGGTTGTTTTTGAATAATCCATCATGGTTAAAATGGAGTTTTAAGTTATAATGGGTTTGTATAGGAAGGGGGCTCCATTGGAGCCTATGTATTTTATTACTTTATGAAATTAAACATATTTGCGCAACTGGGATTTTTCGGAACTTTTAATATGTTGTTCTGGAGACCTCAAAGAAATGATCTGTGAAGAAAAATCCCATGTTACAATTTATTCCACTTGAAACGCTATTTTGCCTGGACTAATAGTCCTTTTTTTGAAAATGGGTGGAATTGCCCTTTAACCCCTAACCTTAAACTTAACCTCAGTAAAACCTATGCCTAAACCTAACCTTAACCCTCGACCATTATGCAAACCGTCGCGGCTGTTATGCAAAACCATCGCAACCGTCACAAGGCCCATCGCGGTCGAGGATTTCTTTCGTCCCTCCTGGAGGAATTGGCAGAATCACCTGATTTCAACCAACATAACTTCTACCCATTAACACACAAATCCCAGGATGAATCAAAAAGAGTTCAAACAAGGCTACATCAGCCTAAGCCACATGATCAAATAGCTAGATCTATCCCAGAATAGGCTATTTCAAATATAATATATCATTGGCTTGCTGCTGAGTCTACCTCCCAGTATTCATCTAATGGTAAATGTTGCATTTACAGTATAAAGTGCCTTGATTCAAGGCGATTTACACACACTCATACATCGATGGCGGTGGAAACCGTGGCATAGCCAGTACACTGGGAGCAAGTTGGGGTTAGGTGTTTTCCCCAAGGGCACATCGACATTTAGACAGGAGCCTGGTTTTGAACTTCCAACCCACGGAACATTGGGCGACCTGCTCTGTCTGTCTGTCACGTGTCTGTCTGTCTGTCTGTCTGCCTCAGCAGCTGCACAATTCAAAATAATCAGATAGTAGGAGTCCATTGTTCCACTAGTGCAACAATGGACTCCTGGAGTTGAACTGCCCTCTTGTATGCAGTAGTACAGTATTCCCCCAACCCCCACCACCCTCCTCTTTACAATCCAAATCACCATGGGGATTGAGTAAAACACCACGTCTGTGTTGTGTGGTGGTGTGTGTGTGTATGTGTGTGCTTATCAGATAGTCGAGGTCCTGACTGTTATCCGTCTGCCCTGCACCCTTTATAGAGAACAGAACCCTGACAGAGGTGTTATTGGTGTCTGGTTGTGTCATGGGCTTTCTCGCCATGCACCACTGGCAGACTGAAAAGGGTGATTCATACTTAGCCAGAGCAACACCGGCCAGCAACTAAGTATAGCAGTGGTTTAAGTTTAGGTGTATGTGTTGGAAGGTGTCTGTGTAGGAAGACTGTGTGCATGTGTGTGTGCGCGTGCGTGTGTGTTTTAGAGTCCTGCTATTTCTCCCAGCCTCTCCCACCTATCCGCTTATCAGACCTGTCCACTTTATTTGATGGTAGATTGGAGGGCCTGGCACGCACACACACACACACACACACACACACGCACACACGCACACACACATTCAGCAAGTATTCTGTGTGGGAATTCACCTTAATTCCCACCCACTACATTACATACATCAGTGGAATATTTGAGCAATTACCCTTCATCTATCTGCATGCATATTTGCGTGCGTGTGTTTGTGCGTGTGTGTCAGTCAGTCTGCTTCCTAGACTTTCTTTTTACCTCTCCTAGCACTGCCAGGCTGTGTCTGCCATGCATGCATGCATGTATACACCTTTTGGCATCTCACCGGCCTGTATCTCAATGTTCATTAGTTTGCCCAATGCCTCATGTATCTGTAAGTTTGTAGGTTTACTACAATTCAATTCCAGCAGGCTTTATTGGCATGAGAAAACATACGTTTACATTGCCAAAGCAGCAAACAATACAATACAACGGTACATGAATGCAAATACAATCAATCTAGCAATATAACAGATACACTCAATATAACAATGAGTCAGAATCAATTCAATTCACTTGATGCAAGGATGTTTTTTTTTAGGGTGGTTGTGTTGCATCTTTAACAAATACCGCTGCTGTGTTTGCACATTGTTGTATCTCCCCCAAAAGGTATGGGAGTTTTTTTTTGTCATCAGTAATGTTTTTAAACTCCCCTTGGGTGGTTGTGCTCATTGGGAAGTACAGGTATGTGTCTCTGCTGCCTTGGTACAGTGGACAGGCAGTTAGGAAGTGTAGCTCAGCAGCCGCTTCGTTCTGTGTGCAGTGGGTACATAGTCTGTCCTCTCTAGGGAACCAGGTCTAACCAGGCTATGGCGGCCTTTCTCGATTGCAAGATTGTGTTCACTGAGTCTATATCAGGTTAATGTTTTCTTAGAGATAGTAGTAGTACCGGTAGTAGTAGTAGTAGTAGTAGTCAGTGGCGGATTGGCCATCTGGAGTACAGGGAGTTTTCCCGGTGGCCTGCGCCACCTAGTGGCCTGGACAAGATCCAAAATGCACTAGTGGCACTTCCAAAATGCACTAGAATGCGCTAGATGCTCGTCTGGAACATACAGGTCAAAATGACCATTGTTGGGCTAATTCACATGATGAATATTTTAACTCTTGAGAGCGTAAGAGCGTCTTGAGAGCGTAAAAATGAAACCAAATGGACCCGCAAGGGTCCATTTGGTTTCATTTTTACGCTCTCAAAGAGTTACATCTGGTTAAACAGTTGTCCCCCCCAGGGTGGCCTGGCAAAGGCAAAATTGTCCCGGTGGGAAAATATGTGCCAATCCGCCCCTGGTAGTAGTAGTACCGGTAGTAGTAGAAGTAGCATTCCATTTTGCTCTGGTTTTGAGTTGATCTTTTCTAGTGTGTAAGATAGTTTCTTTATGATTTGGTATGCAATCCTCACGAAATATTTGTTTTGATGCGGGGCCAGCGACCTACAGTAATGATACCGAATGGGGCGTTCTTGATGTGCAAGTAATTGCAATCCACTGAGCTGTCCTCTAATGCAGGGGTTCTGAACCTCTGGATAGGGCAATACACCTGTGGATAGGATAGGAGTGTTGGGGACCTGACAGTGAAGTGACCAGTTCGTAGAAGGACTTTCAAGACCTCACAAAGTTTTGAAAAAAGGTAATATCTCAACTGAACTCCTACAACTGCATCTCGGGCTGGGGGTCGCCAGTTTAAATGTTGTTTTGGGGGTCCAAACCTGAAAAGGTTGTGAATCACTGTTGAAAGAGTTCCAGGTGGTCTCCAGGCTAAATGATAGAAAGTTGGTTAACCAGATGTAACTCTTTGAGAGCGTAAAAATGAAACCAAATGGACCCGCAAGGGTCCATTTGGTTTCAACTAGTGAATATAGTAGAATGGTAATTTTTGATCTGTATGTTTGACTGTTTTGTTTCTGAAATAAATCTTTAGTTTTGGGTTGTGCGTGGCTAAATTGTCATCAAATAATGGTCCGTGGTTCAAACGCTGATGGGCCCTGGTATCAAAAATGTTGAAATCCCCTGATCTATGGCTTTATGTGGTTGCTTCTTTTTTCTAAGTCAGAGGCTACAGTGGGTGGGGGTTTGCACATTCCATTGTAATTGTATGTTTCTCTCTTGTACTGTAGTCTTCAGTGCTGGGGGTGTAGTAGCATACACCGGCGTACAGGAATAAAATGCTGCTGCTGGTTGGGTAAAAACCCCTGATCTCCATATTTCAACGCCCTACTACTTGATCTATATTTACTACAGACATATATCTTTTCCCCTTGTCTAAGTTTCCTACTATAGCCATGACCTTTGTGTGTGATTGATCCTTAAAGAATTTCATTAGACAATTGTTGTGCAAGAGTGTTATGGTGTGACTGTCCTAGTTACTTTGGTTACAAGCCACAGTGTGTCGTGTGTGTGTGTGTGTGTGTGTGTGTGTGTGTGTGTGTGTGTGTGTGTGTGTGTGTGTGTGTGTGTGCGTGTGTGTGCGTGCGCACACACGCTTTTGAGAGAGTGTGATGCCCTAGGTGTTTGTTTAGGATCACTCGCTGACTGTCAATTGTAGAAAGCGTGTGCCCTCAGGTAGCTCTTTCTCTGCATTCCACTCACACCACATTCCAGAACTATACACACATGTAATTTCAGACCAAAACACGCACGCACACACACAAACATACCCAAACTACAACATGTACTGTACATGCATACACACACCTTACACTGTCACTTGTCTGTAAACGTCCTTACATAGCCTCAACGTGTAACACACAAACACATTTGCACACATACCTGACAGATGAAAGCTGAAAGACACATACACACACACATGCACGCGTGCACGCACGCACACACCTCCATGCAGGCCATGACTTGCAGTGGTATGTGGCTGCAGTAGTTGAGCAGCCCTGAGGATCCACATACCTCACAGAGCAACACCAGAAACCCTGGGGAAAATCACATAAGAAATGAAGTGGGCCAGGGTCTCCCAGGAAACACTAAGGACGTATTCTATTTTATTTTATTTCTCAGGGTCTGTGGTTCCTGTTATTAGCACAAATATGTCCTCCTAATGGTTTATATGTCTTTGTGTGGTGCATTCACTAGAGATTATCAAACCAAATCAGTATCCTGGTATGTATCCTGTGTTCATGTATAGTAGTATGCCTATCCTAGTGTCAGCACCCTGGTATACAGAATATTATTGTGTCAGTATGCTGGTAGGCCTACAGATCGTTGCAGTCCTGCCGCCGAGGAGAGGACCAGAAAATAATTCCTTCATTCCCCATAGACTTCAAAAAAGTGTTTATGTAGAGACACTGCCAAATCAGCCTGACAAGACAACACACACAATGCTTGGGACGATCAAATAATTTGAAAGAAGAAGAAGCAAAAGCCAGATGACAACACTTGATCCGGCCCAAAGGTTTTTGGTTATTTTCATGATTTGTCACGATCCCAGTTGGCTTTGTCTGCGGCAAAAACATATTTACATACAGTATTTACTATACTTTTGAATAATCTATGTGGGAAATGAATGAGAAATTCTCGGTCTCTCGTCGCAACTGTGGGCCAGGACTGTGATGCTCTATCTACAGTATATTCTTCAGTATGGGGTCTGTATACTGTCATATCCTGGTTTCAGTATGGTATCCGTATCCAAGTTTCAGTCTGGTGTCATATCCTGGTTTCAGTCTGGTGTCATATCCTGGTTTCAGTATGGTGTCAGTATCCTGGTTTCAGTATGGTATCAGTATCCTGGTTTCAGTATGGTGTCATATCCTGGTTTCAGTATGGTATCAGTATCCTGGTTTCAGTATGGTGTCATATCCTGGTTTCAGTATGGTATCAGTATCCTGGTTTCAGTATGGTGTCATCCTGGTTTCAGTATGGTATCGGTATACTGGTTTCAGGATGGTTTCAGTATGGCATCAGTATCCTGGTTTCAGTATGGTGTCAGTATCCTGGTTTCAGTCAAGGAGAATTCAAAAAGGAGTTGTCGCGAAGGCACCCACGGAGGAGTCCACATTGGTTCATGGGAGGAAACAGACATGCGCAGTACATTCCAGGAAGTTTGACGCTTGCAAACCATGCATGCCATTGGTCTCTTGGATGGTTTGACTTCCTGATCTGTACTGCGCATGTCTGTTTCCTCCCATGAACCAATGTGGACTCCCCCGTGGGTGCCTTCGCGACAACTCCTTTTTCAATTCTCCTTGGTTTCAGTATGGTGTCAGTATCCTGGTTTCAGTATGGTGTCATATCCTGGTTTCAGTATGGTGTCACATCCTGGTTTCAGTATGGTGTCATATCCTGGTTTCAGTCTGGTGTCATATCCTGGTTGTCTCCACCGTAAGGTGGTGACTATGGAACGCACCCCGTCATTCCGCCCGTGTCTGTAGCCCGTCATTCCGTCCCGTCATTCCGTCCCGTGTGTGATGTAATGATGACGTCATAGATCTCATAGCTGAGCCGGAGAAAAGACATTAGTGTTTTATATATATTAGAATAATATCATCAATTCTTGAGCCCGGACGGTGGAGACCTGTGCCCCGTAGGGGCACAACTCTTGTTAGTCAGTATGGCATCAGTATCCTGGTTTCAGTATGGTGTCAGTATCCTGGTTTCAGTATGGTGTCACATCCTGGTTTCAGTATGGTGTCATATCCTGGTTTCAGTCAAGGACTATCTAATAAGGACAGGACGCCAAGACATGGCTTCCTGTCCTCATGGGAGGAAACAGACATGCGCAGTACAGACCAGGAAGTTTGACGCTTGGCAAACCATCCAAGAGACCAATGGCATGCATGGTTTGCAAGAGTCAAACTTCCTGGTCTGTACTGTGCATGTATGTTTCTGTCATATCCTGGTTTCAGTATGGTATCAGTATCCTAGTTTCAGTCTGGTGTCATATCCTGGTTTCAGTATGGTATCAGTATCCTGGTTTCAGTCTGGTGTCATATCCTGGTTTCAGTATGGTATCGGTATACTGGTTTCAGGATGGTTTCAGTATGGCATCAGTATCCTGGTTTCAGTATGGTGTCAGTATCCTGGTTTCAGTCAAGGAGAATTCAAAAAGGAGTTGTCGCGAAGGCACCCACGGAGGAGTCCACATTGGTTCATGGGAGGAAACAGACATGCGCAGTACATTCCAGGAAGTTTGACGCTTGCAAACCATGCATGCCATTGGTCTCTTGGATGGTTTGACTTCCTGATCTGTACTGCGCATGTCTGTTTCCTCCCATGAACCAATGTGGACTCCCCCGTGGGTGCCTTCGCGACAACTCCTTTTTCAATTCTCCTTGGTTTCAGTATGGTGTCAGTATCCTGGTTTCAGTATGGTGTCATATCCTGGTTTCAGTATGGTGTCATATCCTGGTTTCAGTATGGTGTCATATCCTGGTTTCAGTATGGTGTCAGTATCCTGGTTTCAGTATGGTGTCAGTATCCTGGTTTCAGTATGGTGTCATATCCTGGTTTCAGTATGGTGTCATATCCTGGTTTCAGTATGGTGTCATATCCTGGTTTCAGTATGGTGTCATATCCTGGTTTCAGTATGGTGTCATATCCTGGTTTCAGTATGGTGTCATATCCTGGTTGTCTCCACCGTAAGGTGGTGACTATGGAACGCACCCCGTCATTCCGCCCGTGTCTGTAGCCCGTCATTCCGTCCCGTCATTCCGTCCCGTGTGTGATGTAATGATGACGTCATAGATCTCATAGCTGAGCCGGAGAAAAGACATTAGTGTTTTATATATATTAGAATAATATCATCAATTCTTGAGCCCGGACGGTGGAGACCTGTGCCCCGTAGGGGCACAACTCTTGTTTCAGTATGGCATCAGTATCCTGGTTTCAGTATGGTGTCAGTATCCTGGTTTCAGTATGGTGTCAGCATCCTGGTTTCAGTATGGTGTCATATCCTGGTTTCAGTCAAGGACTATCTAATAAGGACAGGACGCCAAGACATGGCTTCCTGTCCTCATGGGAGGAAACAGACATGCGCAGTACAGACCAGGAAGTTTGACGCTTGGCAAACCATCCAAGAGACCAATGGCATGCATGGTTTGCAAGAGTCAAACTTCCTGGTCTGTACTGTGCATGCCTGTTTCCTCCCATGAGGACAGGAAGCCATGTCTTGGCGTCCTGTCCTTATTAGATAGTCCTTGGTTTCAGTATGGTGTCATATCCTGGTTTCAGTATTCAGTATGGCTTCAGTATCCCGGTTTCAGTATGGTGTCATATCCTGGTTTCAGTATGGTGTCATATCCTGGTTTCAGTATGGTGTCATATCCTGGTTTCAGTATGGTGTCATATCCTGGTTTCAGTATGGCTTCAGTATCCTGGTTTCAGTATGACGTCATATCCTGGTTTCAGTATGGCTTCAGTATCCTGGTTTCAGTATGGTGTCATATCCTGGTTTCAGTATGGCTTCAGTATCCTGGTTTCAGTATACATCAGTATCCTGGTTTCAGTATAGTGTCTGTATCCTGGTTTCAGTATGGTATCAGTATCCTGAGGTTGAGTATGGCGTCAGTATCATAACCAGTATCATGGTCAGTATTATGGTGTGCTGACACAGAGGCTCGCTGTAGGATTGTGCATCAAGTCTTGTGTGCCTTTCTACCTTTCGATAACAAGGTCACTCTGACCTGCACTCTCACACTCACTGGTAAACATTTAGCTCACTGCTCCAACCTCCAGGAGAAACACTCTGCTTGAATGATCAATTTATTCTGTGAAATTCTGGTATAGGTACATCAATTACTTTAATATTTTGCAATCAATCTATGATGACTAATGTATTTTCATTGCTATTTGTATGAAAATACCTTTGCTTATCTCTGCATATGTATTATGCAGCATATGATGCATGTTGCCTACGTAGTACGCAGCCAATTTAATCTGTCTCTCTCGTAGGCATGCACTCACACGCACACATATGCACACCCTCCATTATTCTGCCCTAAATGAAAAGGACTTGATGTGCTTCATTAGTTAGAGGGTGAGGGCTGACTCACTTACTGTTACTGAAGGAGAGGAGGGAGTAGAGAAGAGAGAGGGATGTGGTGGAGTAGCGGAGGGTGTTTGCATGGTTAATGCCCATAACATTAATTATTCACTTCACATACACGTGCGCGCACACACACACACACACACACACACACACACACACACACACACACACACACACACACACACACACACACACACTGACATTCATGCGCGCGCACACATGCTTGGGCACAAAATAACAGATCACAAAGCCTTGAGTTGCAAGTTGTGAACTTGAGCACCTGCTATAATCTTCTTAACTTTGATGCAGAAATGCTTTCTTTCTTTCTTTCCTTCTTTCTTTCCTTCTTTCTTTCTTTCTTTCTTTCTTTCTTTCTTTCTTTCTTTCTTTCTTTCTTTCTTTCTTTCTTTCTTTCTTTCTTTCTTTCTTTCTTTCTTTCTTTCTTTCTTTCTTTCTTTCTTTCTTTCTTTCTTTCTTTCTTTCTTTCTTTCTTTCTTTCTTTTTCTTTCTTTTTCTTTCTTTCTTTCTTTCTTTCTTTCTTTCTTTCTTTCTTTCTTTCTTTCTTTCTTTCTTTCTTTCTTTCTTTCTTTCTTTCTTTTTCTTTCTTTCTTTCTTTTTCTTTCTTTCTTTCTTTCTTTCTTTCTTTCTTTCTTTATTAGTAAACGGCCCCCAGTGTCTCCAAAGTCCTTATATTGCCACCTCACTGTCATCTGGGGACCCTCCCAAAAATGATCTAGACCCACAGGGTAGGGACAACAATTTTATCCAATTAGGATAGAAAACTAATCTAAAGTTAATTGTAAGTCATCATGACACAAAAAATAACAGAACTGGAACTGCACATATGCAAAGAGAACATATGTGCGTGCGTGCGTGCGTGTGTGTGCGTGTGTGTGTGTGTGCGTGTGTGTGTGTGTGCTCGCATGTCAGAAAGTGACAGGACCAGTAGAATTCCGTCTTTAGTCTTTTTCCCCACATAAATGGAGAGCTCCAGCTCCCAGAGTGCTCGTGTAGCGATTATGTTGCTATCATTATAGCTCTCCAGGCTAATTATCTCTGTGGAGTGGCTCCTGATTGGCCAACAGGAACACATGCTGTCTGATTGACCTGTCTAATACTCAACCAGCTGGTGTGGAGAATATACAATAGTAGACACACACACACACACACACACACACACACACACACACACACACACACACACACACACACACACACACACACACACACACACACACACACACACACACACACGTTAGGGCATAGTTACAGTACATACACACGTGTGTACAGTACGCACGCATGGGCATGCATGCGCACACAACTGTGTATACAACCACAGGTCACAGGCACACACACCCATGCACAGCCGTGTGCACACGGTCACATGCACGCACCTCCACATGCATGCCCGCGCGCACGCACGCACGCGCACACACACACACACACACACACACACACACACACACACACTCACATACTGCACTTGTTTCTAACACTGGAGCTATAGCTCCCATGTGAATTTACATTGCTGTGAAAAGACCTGTCACTTGAGGACTGAATGTATATGACGATGGATTCAATGTGTGTTGCGTGTGCCTGAGAATGGTGTGTGTGTGCCTTCTCCCTGGCTTATACCATTTCTGTGTGCCATGAGCGCATGCACGCACGCACGGATGCACGCACGCGCACACACATGTGCGCCTCCCTCCTCTTCAGTGAGTCAGGTGTCACATAAATATGTGTAGAATGTAAGCCTACGATGAGCGATGGAGTCAGAGACTGCCAGAGAATAGGGAGAAGAAGGATGAAGCAAGATGGAGGGAGGGTAATGCTTGTTTTACACTTCCAGCGTACCACAGTGTCCACCAGGGGCGGATCTAGGCATGTACAGGTGGGGCAATGCCCCCCTAAATGCCCTGACTGCCCCACCAAACATGATGTCATGCAAACAACCCAAATTTCAAATATATTTCAAATTAAAGTGCTTATAATTAAAATGATTTGAAACACTACTACTGATACTAACTAACTACAATTGTTGCACCACTAAATCAACACCATTTCATCATTCAAAGTTACCCCCATACCATTTTCGCCTGCCCCCCCAATTGGCAAATGTTTAATCCGGCCCTGGTGTCCACCCCATGCCAGAAATAGCAGATCCATACAAGCTTTGACAAAGTATAAATCTGGGCTGTGCTGGGGGATGGCCATGTGTCAAACGGCGACAAAGAAAATACATCTTGAGCGAACAAAGTGCAGATGCAAAACGTTAATCGGATTATCATTCATTTTAATTTCCTCATTAATCCCTACACGTCTTCTAAAAGTGTTTTGGAAGATGGAGGCTGGGAGGGTGTTAGCTGGCGGGGGGTGCGTGATCATGCTGAAATGGTAATAGACAGACAGGAGAGAGTGCAGGAAGGAGGATTTCGGAAAAATGGGGAAAATAACTTAACTGTATGAGGGAGGGAGGAGAGGGCTAATGGATAACCATTAGGGCTTACCATAATGCATTCCATTTTGTGTATGCGTATGTGTGTGTTTTAAAAAAAAATAGGAAATGGATAGAGAAACGGCATTGGGGGAAAAAGGGCTTGATAATGACCAGGAAGATAGCAGAACAGTGGGAGTCTTGAGTGATAAATCTATGGTATTCCCTGGCACAAAAACACTGTTCACTCGTAAGGTCAGCGTTATCTTTATGATGTATGATAGTAGCCCATTAAAAGACAACCTAGTCATCATGCAAATTCCTGATTCCCTCAGTAGCCTATTCTAGTCTAAGGTCACATTTATTGTCATTATTGTCAAATATAGAGATTGCATTGCCCGTCCTGGTTTACCTCATGTGAACATGGATAATTGTTTCAGTATTAATTTGCCACCCAGCCAACACTGAGGGATTGATAGATATTAAATAATAGATGACTCATTGGCGCTACAGTTCATTGGAGCGATGTGTCTCCATGATGATGGAGGTCATGTGGAAGTACGGAAGACATGCTCAGGGCCTTATGGCCTAAGATTAATTTTCGGGGTCCACCACCGCCCTGAGAATTTACATTATGACGTCATACCACTGTCTGCAACCACTGCTCTTTCCAGCCCTCCGCTCTGTAGTGGTCATGGTGGAGGCGGTGGTTGCCGAAAATCAAACTCTGAATGAGCCTTTAGAGCAGGGGTTTTCAACCTTTTTGATACCAGGGCCCACTATTTATTCAGCATTTGAGCCACACACCACCATTTGAGGACATTTTAGCCCCACAGACTCCAAAACTAAAGATTTCTTTTGGTTTTCCAGGATGAATTTTTGACCATTAATCTTTTAGTTGTGTAGACTTGGGCTAACTCAGATGATGAATATTTTAACTATTGAGAGTGTAAACATGAAACCAAATGGACCCGCAAGGGTCCATTTGGTTTCATGTTTACACTCTCAAAGAGTTAACCAACTGTCCATAATTTAGTCTGGGGACCACCTGGAACCCTCTCAGGTTTTCAACAGGTGGTCCGAGGACCACCTGTTGAAAACCCCTGCTTTAGAGTATAGGGTCTACAGATGTTTAAACAGCAGAATTTGCTCCAGAACATAATGTATAAGACTACTAGGATTTATATTATTACACCAACCTGAGTGACTAAAAGAACCCAAGTGTGTTAGACTCACACCATTTGTGAGACACTAAATATCTTTGATAAAAAATAGCCAATGTACAAGCTCACAAGTCAGAACACAATACATTGAGAGCTTTGAAATCCGCTGTCAATTGTTTGTTCACACGAGGATATGGACACTTACAGTTTTAGGTTTGAGGCAACCATGTCAAACATGGATGAAACTCAGCTGGTAAAACATGTTTGTTGTGATCGTTTGGATTTCACTGCTGGGGAACTGTTGTTAGAGTATATCTGGGTGCATAGAGTGCAAAGGAAACACAACGCAAAGTGAAAAACCTTTGATTCAGAGAAGGGCTGTCTGCCAACAAAGGTGAGGCACCGTAACCAACAAAACAACAACCAAGTTTAGGATGCTTTGAGGTCTTTGATTGTCTCACTTGCTGGGGAATCCCACCATTTTGTTTGCCAGGCAAGTTCCATGATAGTTATGAACCAAATTGAGACATAGCATGTCTATAGCTAAAAGACTCCAAATCTGAGTCATGGAGGTCCTCTGGGTACCAACGGGGGTCCTTTTTATATCCGGTGACATTCTGGACTAGGCCAGATCACAGCCCCATGGGATGATCTTTATGTCATTCCCAGGACGTCTATACTCTTCACCAGTTGAAATAATACAGATCTGACTACTATATGACTTAAGTTGATCTGGCGTTGATCAGGGGCAGGACAGGGCAGAAATAGAATTATATTTGGTTGAAGTCGGGTGATATTCTGTGCGGGATCGGTCTTTGCTTTGACTTGATCCTGCCCCAAATCGAGACCCAAATCGAGATGTCACCATTTAGTCCATGGTCCTGACTGTGTCTGCTAGACCACATAGTACAGAATCTATTGTATAGTGTTCTGTTTCACCTTATCATTTTCTTTTGGTTATACGGTGACACGGGGGGAGGAGGGGGTGGCACAGAGGGGGGTAGGTAGAGGGTTAAAGTGGTGGGTACAGAACAGATGGTGGAGTGGATTCTGTTCATCTGCCTGGGCGATAATGGACTGATCTGTCAGTCACTGTGTGCGTGTGCACGCTCGTGTGCGTGCGCCTGTGTATGTGTGTGTGCTTCTGTGTGCATTTACCGAGTGTTTTCATGTCTTCGTTTTATTGTCACATACATAAATTTATTGCTATTGCATTTAGGCATGAAAATTAATTTGAGCAGCAGCTGGCATCCATGAGTCTGTCAGGGCCCTAATGTGTTTTGCCGCTTGCTCAGATCTGGACACACCCCAATTCAGGATCATCAATAAAGCCTGAAAATAAATAAATAAATAAAATCTAAAAGCATGAGCTTGTAATGTACAATACATCCACTATTTTCCCTGTGCGACATGCATAAATTAGGCTTAATGCCAAACTCATTGCACCTGCACACATATCTTAAGTTAACCACTTATGGGGATAAGTGCGTTTGCTCTCACTCTTTTGTTTCCCCCTCGTTTATCCTCTTTCTCTTCAATCATTTTCATCTCTCATTCATTCCCCACTTTCTGTCTTTACTCCTGCTCTCTTAAATGTTGCCTTTTTTTCTAAAGCTTTCTCTCCCCAGCCTTGGTCTAATTTGTCCTTAGCATTTACTGCCATCTAGTGGTCATAGCGAAAGCAGCATACAGGCTGAGAATCATGACCTCAGGCAATCACAGGGGCTACAGTCCAGACAGCAACCATTTGAATTTAAATTGCTGCATAATAGTCTCCATCTCATAGTTTTGTGGGTTTTCACTCAGGCTTGCAGATTTTTATTTTTGAACAAGTCAGTGAGTACAGAGCTGCGTTGGTTCATCACAGACAATGACCTTCTGTATGCCAGACACATGGCGGCATTGGTTTTAGTAGTCATAAGCAATATGTAATAAACAGACTTTGGAATGCTACATACACGCGCAAATGCACATTCACCCACACACCAACGCACACCCCAGGAGTACACTGATGATGCACTGTATTCTGTATGATGGGGTGCATTACAGTAAATCAGTCGAGGGAACATTTCCTGAATCAAAAAGAGGAGAAATGCCACAGTAAGTGCTGTAATGAAATCAGTGAACCCATCCTCCCACACATATTCTGCAGATAGTTGTATCTTTTATTGTATATACAATTACATTTCCTTTCACGGCCACACAGTTTTGAATATGCGCGTTCAGTGCTTTTCCATTCAACGAAGCGCTGCTGAAAATCAGTTTTACTTTTCCATTTGCGAGCGAGGAAGCCATATAGAGGCAATTTCCATTCAGTGGGTGAGGAAGTTGAGCCTGAACTGGCTCAATGACATGTAGACAAGGAGGACACACTTGCTGTGGCAGGGAGCAAACTTGTGACACTTCTGTCACCGGATATGAACCTCAAATCTCAAGCTATAACTTTGCTCTCACAACTCCTGCATGAGTATTATATTATATATAGTTATATACTATATTAGGGACGGCAGTATATGCAAGGGTTTATTGCTCCCTGGGCTCAGCCACGGTAGTAGTCCCAGTGGTCGTGGTGGGTGTGTATCTGTCCATCACACTGGTGATCCAGCTGTTGTATTTGCACATCTTGGTGTAGACGCTGGGATCCGCTGGGTTGCTGCAGCCCTGCCTGATCCAGGACACACCCTGCAGCTCACCACCACACTCCATCACACCACCACTGTCCGTCTGGAGGACCAGGAGGAAGATGACAGGACAAAAAAGGAAGGATAGAGGGAACAAAGGGGGAGAGGTAATCACAAAAAAGGAGGGTAGGGGAGAAAGAAAAGGACAAGGTGGATTTAAGGAATGGAGGGTATAGAAGGAAGGACACGGAAGAAGAGAGGAAGAGAGTTTAAAGAAGGTGTGTGTGTGCGCGAGAGAGAGAGAGTTTTCATGGTTATTTATCCATTGATGAATAGCTTTTGTATTTAGATGCTTGGGCAATCTTCGTGACTTTCATGGCAACAAAGCAAGGGGAATTGCTAAGAAGTGAGGGAGAGAATGAACGAGGGAGAGAAAAAAGATAGTGGGGGCAACGTGGGCTATCAGAGGAAGGGCCTGACTGGTTAAGATAGAGATGAAAGACACACAGTATTATAGTAAAGTATTGCAGGATTGTGATGTACTTGTCCATGCCAATTGTGGTGATTTGTAGCATCCACTCTGGTTGTGAGCATTAAGTTAAAATAGCATTGATTGATGATTGAAAATTGTATGGAGAAAATGCACAGTTTGTACACAGGGGTGCAGCTCAAGAGAAAGTATGGGTCAATAGGAAAACGGGTACTGACCACAACTGTACAAGCTGTGAGCTTGTAGAACTCCTATTGAAGACTAGAGGAGAAAGAGGAGATCGAATAGAACCCTAGGGGGAGCCTGGCCAATGAGGTTTAAGAGGTTAATGTTGTGTACCCACCAAGCAGTTGTCAGTATTGATTCGACCAGCACATATCATTGTTGGGCTCCACCAGAGACCCTCTGTGAAGCTGTTCATGCATGTCTGGTCATCCACTATGGGCACTGATAGGCACTTCATCTGAGATGAGTCTGTGAACAGAGGAAGGAGCAAAGGCTGAGCTGTTTTTTTAACACACACACAGTATGTCCCCCGAATAGACGTCTGTGTATACAGTATGTCGCAAGGTCAGTAGCACAATCACAGCAAACTATTACACCTCATATTACAGTCATTTCAACAGCAGACCAACAGCAAAGCACACAGACTGACATTGCTACACCAATCATTGTCGCCATAAAGGTACAGTAGATCAATCACAGCTCAGCTGACACTGCTGTGCACATCATAGCTGCCTTTGGCTTTTCAGTCTACATCTAGCCCACCTAGAATATTAATTGTACAACATATTGTGTTGCACTTCCACTTTTCGCCATAAGGGCCTAACCATGCCATACATGTACCCTCTGATTTTAACCGAAATCTATGGGATGCACTCACAGTCATTCTGGCTGGTGCGGCCCCAGCCGCTGACCGTACAGGTCTCTCCTGGCTGTGGGCAGCGTGTGGGCAGAGTGAGGGGCTGCACGAATGGGGTGAGGTGAGCAGGTGCAGACAGACGGACCATGGAGAGGCTGTGGAGGGGAGAGCGGTAGTAGGGGCTGTGTTGGACCACAGCCGCCACGGGAATGTGCTGCTCCGTCCCCTCATGTGTGCTCAGGTCATGTTCCCCCAGAGATGCTACAGTGTCATAGGGTCTAGGAGAAGAGATGTAGATTAGAACAGTCGTTCCCAAACTTTGACTTCCCTAAGTGTGTGACCCAAAATAGACACAATTCCCTGGGGAATAACTAATTTCTTAAATATTTGTTTTTTTTTTTTTTTTTTTTTTTTTTTTTGTAGTTTTCATAAATTCTTTCATGACTGAAAACAAATCAGTGTAGCCTACTATTAATTCATGAAATTTTGGAAATATTTTTTACAAGTGTTTTGAAGTAATAATTAAAAACCAAAGGCTAGGAAACAAATAATAAATCAAACTTTATTTACAGCCGAAGCCAATAAAATCAGCAAGTAAGGGGACCCATAACAATGTGTCTGCAATCCACAAATAGGTTAGGTGACCCACTGTTTGGTACAATGTGCCATAGTTCAGCACTAGCATCAACGGTGCATCCTCCTAGTCCTACCTGATGCTACAGCTGTAGCCTGAGGTCACCAGCCACCACTCGTTGATGAGGGCACCACTGCAGGATGCTCCTCCACCATGCAGCCTGACCTGCCACGGTCTGGAGTGAGGCTCGCATGCCTTGGCATCGTCCAACGGAGCTGCCCCTGAGTATCAAAGCAAGACAAGACAAACACACGGTTATTTACCACTTAAAAGAGCACTCATCCCATTATAATTGGTCCTCACTAATGCCAAACATAAGATGTCTCAATTTAAGTACTTGAGTGAGTAACCATAATCTGTGCCGGAGATAAGCTATACACAGATGGACGAACACATGAATGGACACACGGATGGACGGAGTGCAAAACATACTCTCCATCACTGGTAGGCAGGTTTCTGAACCATTTACTGCTCTGCTCTGAGACACTTAATAATGAGAAACAATTACATGAAAAACAATTACATGAAGATAGGTTGAAAATGATACGTTGAATACTCTGTCATATGAAGTAGCCTATAGTAAAATTACCCTCAAGCTCATGATGCGTCAGGAATTATTGAAAAATATTTTCAAATTTTAAAACCACAATTTCCACCTGCACAATCATTTCAATAAATACAACTAATAAAATTGGTTGCTGCCTATGAAAGGAATTACACACAGGTCACTAGTCACAAACATATTAAGTAATTCATGGAGTTGAACCTACCAGTGAATCCCAAAGCAATGATCAGTATTAGTAGCTTCATGTTGCTCTCTTTCTGCTTTTTGTTCTTGTATGTCGTTGCTTCTCTCAAATAGTACATGACTGCAGCCTGGACAGTCTGGTTCTTATATACCGCTACCTATCCATGGATTGTTTGGAGGACAGGAACAGGATTTCCGTCTCATGCATATTACGCATTGTCATAGTATTCTTATCAGAACAATTCCCGACACCTGAGCTTATGATTAGCTCACACCACAGTTAATAATCATGCCTTTGCCAAGAATTGGGCAAAGAGAGACTGTAAAAGTACTCATTGTGTAACTATAGCTTAAACTTGATCTGGGGAAACAATTAAAGTTCCCAGAGAATATGGTCACAGCATCACTAAGGCCAGACCAGTACCAGGATCTGGTACTTAATCAGATCCTGGTACTGTAGTGTGTACAGCATGCTGGGCATCACAGGGGCCAGTAAGAGAAGGGCCATTAATTCAATTCAATTCCTTTATTGTCTCCGAGGAGGAATTTGTCTTTGGCCTCAAGAGACAGCATTATACATATACAAACAGTACAAATACAATACAAACATTACAGAACACACAGCACCAGTACATCTAATGCCACTCTCTCATCTGACACACACACACACACACACACACACACACACACACACACACACACACACACACACACACACACACACACACACACACACACACACACACACACACACACACACACACACACACACACACACTTAACCTACACCGCAGTGTGCAAATATAATCATAACAGTAGTACAGTATTGCACTCCCCTTCCCTGGAGTATTCCCCGTACCCCCCTGCCGATAGTTGATTATGATTTTACCAGCCCTCTTGACTCGATTTTGAAGTTGGGATTCGAGTTTTACAGACAGGTTACCAAAACATGTAGTGATACCATAGCGAATGATTCTGTATTTGCTCTATAAAAGAGCAACATGATGTTTGTTGCCACACCATGGACCCTGAGTCTTCTCAAGAAGTGCATGCGCTGGTTAGTTCGGGAACAAACAGAATCAACTTGATTTCCCCAGTCTAACTGAGGGTCAAAACAAATACCCAAATACTTATGAGTTACTTGTTCCACTCTCTCCTCATGGATAAGGGTCAGGCTATGATTCCCCACAAACCTTGAATTATAGATGATCTCCTTTGTTTTTTTGTTTTTTTAACATTTAAGATTTGCTCCTCAGTTCGGTGTTGGAGGACTTTTTCAATACGCTAAGGATTACTGTATCATCTGAAAACTAATATAATCATCAGTATCCTGGTTCTGCAATTGGTTGGTGTATACCAGGGGTTTTCAACCTTTATTCAGCCTTTGAGCCATTTATTCAGCCTTTGAGCCACGGACCACCATTTGACGACATTTTAGCCCCAAAGACCTAAAACTAAAGAATTCTTTTGGTTTTGTTGACAATTCCAGGCAGGATTTTGCAAACGAAACAGTGTAGACTTCTTAAATTAAATAGTGCTAGTTCAGATGATGAATATTTTAATTCTTGAGAGTGTGAAAATGAAACCAAATGGACCCGCAAGGGTCCATTTGGTTTCATTTTTACATTCTCAAGAGTTACATCTGGTTAACCAACTTTCCATCATTTAGCCTGGGGACCACCTGGAACCCTCTCAAGGACCACTGGTGGTCCCCGGACCACCTGTTGAAAACCCCTGGTGTATACGATGAAGAGGAGAGGGGAGCTTACTCAGCCTTGGGAGGGGGGGCCTGCAGGTTGGAGAGAGTGGAGTTGACCTTGACCTGCTGTTGACTCTATGAGGAAATGGCAGCACCATTTAATTATGTAAGGGTTGACAGTGACAGTGACACCCATTCGTTTCATTGTGTATAACAGGATCTGAGGAAGGATAGTGTTAAAAGCCGAGCTAAAATCCATAAACATTAATCTAGCAATACGCCGAGGAGTCCTCAAGATGTTTTAAGATCTGGGTCGGCTGGAGGAGAGTGTATGATGTTTGTAAGACACAAAACACTCTGTTTCCAGGTGTCATCACTGACAATGTGTCCAATTTGCATCACTAGTTCATATATGTTACAATTGTAACAGTATAGACAAGTGTTTTTTCTACTGGGGTCCCTTTGTTTACCAATTGTCAGTCATTTAGCTGGGGACCACCTGGAATCCTCTCTAGTATCACTGGTGGTCCCAGGACCACTGGTTTGAAAACCACTGGTCTAGACGCAATGACACTTATTAGCACTCAATATTTTCCAGTGTTTTATGTATACAGGTACAGAATCCTGAATGCCTAATAGTAGCTGCCTGTGATTACTTGCATACGCAATACACCATATGTAATATGCCATTCAATCATGATATCTTTGCAGAGTCACTATGGGATGTTCCAGAACTCTGAGGTCTGTAGTTGTTATTGTAGATGTTGTTAATCGGGTTAATATTTCACCATGACATGATTTCCTCTTGTCATAACCACACCAAATATCTAATGTTGTGCAACTTCCGCTAGACATAATAATTTAATGACTTTGGCTTTGGATTATCTATAGACAAGGCGGATTTTGCAACACTATGGACTTTGATAAGTACCCACTGAACTGTGTTCACCTCCGATGTAATAAATATGTGTAAATGCTTTAGATTTTTGTTGATTTCCTCACTAGCCTAATGCAACGTAGGCCTACTAGTAAATAATGGATTGTTTTCATTTTTTGTCTTATTTTTCAAGTACAATTATTACAAATAATTATGGGATCAATACACATTTCAAAATTAAGGGACTACACATAACTTCACGACATGAGCGACCTTAACCACTTCGCTTGTCAAGCCAATCAACTGCCTAACAGCACGTGTCAGAACACCAAATAAAGTGAACTTCTGAAAAGAGACTTGATCCTTAACAAAGGTTAACTAAATGTGTTAAGTTATGTATGTTTGTAGTGTGTAGTGCTGAAAAGTACTATGATGAAATATAAAATCACAAGTGTGGCTCGCTCTTTAAGCATTGTGCATAAAAGGGGTGACCAGGTTTGAGGCCTGCTGTTTGTCCTGGAATCCCGATTGTAGTTTTTGTTTTATACCTGGGGCATCAGGTGTACAAGCTAGTACTTGATACTGTATTAAAAACACTCCATTCCATTTACATGTTTTGTGAGGTGGAGCTGGGACATAGCCAGAGTCAGTAAAGGCTAGGAGAATGGGTTTTACATAAGTATTCTGTCATTTAGAAGTACTGTTAAAATAAATTGTGAGATTCACCGGATTTCGAAATATATTTGAGTGGAAGTACAAACGTATTACTATCAAAATGATACCAATGCAAGATCTATGAACACACAATGCATTGCTACACATTGTCGGCTTGTAGATCTGTGGTATTCGGGCTAAAGTGGTTAATCTAAGTAATAATAACCAAACTCTACAATGTAACTACTGACTAAACTTTTCAAATATATGTAGTGGAGTAAAAGTACAATATTTGGATTCAAGATGTTGTGGAGTAATGAAGTAAAAAGTATTACTCAAGTAAAGTACAAATACCTTAAAATTGTACAGATAGACTGTATGCATTCATTATCCATACTGGTGGCCATGTATTTTGTGTTCATCTGTAAGAGTGAGAGATGAAATGTATTTTTCATCATAATGACTTTTCTTTCACTTTCCATTGTTAATCACTTGACTCTGGGTGTACTTGTATTACTTATGTCCTTTTTCCATTAATGTAAACCTAAATTTCAATATCATGCAATCGTGTGCTCACACCACATTGTGGTTTGTGAACCATACAATAACCTCTTTATTACAATGCAGAACATGAAAGCAAATTGAAGTCAGTTCACTGTTTACTCTTCAATTCTGAAATACCACACAAACACCTGTTTTCCTACAAATACTTTTATTTGTGACATAAATATTTCATATGTTTGGATATGGGTTGACCAGGATATCAGTCAATCTGGTGAAGAGGATGAATAAAACCACTAGGTGGCGATGAAGTATAAGCTTAGTTGTGTCATTGTCATAGCTGTGAGATTCCTGGCTGCAAAAAGCCAATGTTGGTTTTCCATTCAAAATGGTAAGGTGCCTTGTGTGTTCTCTATACTTTCTTTCCACTCTGTAGGACTCCACTTGCATGGATCCTATAAAGCTGCTCTATGTGATGTTGCAGAAGCCTGAGATTTGGCCCCGTCTAAAGAGAAAGTTGGAGTCTGGCTTTTGCTAAAGTTCTTTACAGAAATGTACATGTTGCAGGAGTGGCTGTCATTGGGGTGACATTGGCAGTAATCCCGGCCCTGGCCTGTGGTGGTTATTTATTTACTGCTGGGGGTAGAAGACGTGGTAGAGCTGGTCATAGACGATGCCGTAGTAGGTGGTTGCAGCCTTGACGGTCTCATCGTAAAGGTTCCTGAGAGAAACGCAGAAAAGACAGCTGTTAGGAATTTTCCAGTTCTATTCTCATTTAAAACTCCAATCATGTATGGCAGATCTGCCAACAGTTGAATAGCACAAACATATTATGGTTGACCACACATGGCTTAATGTGGCATGACTGTCCTAATATCATCCTGTTCTATTCGTTGGATGCTTTAATTTGTGATTACTACTATTGCCTTGGTTAAGTAAGGTGTCATTGTCAATGTACCATTGATGTGTAATCCATGGATGTAGGATATAGTGTGTGTTTTATCTTACTTGGCCTTCTCCTCCAGTTTCAGGCCCTGGATGCTCTCAATGTAGCTGTTGGCGGTGTCAACAGACTGGGCATAGTACTGCTTGATGCTGTCTGTGATCTGGGTCACTGGGCCGACAACGTCATCCTCAGCCTGCCTTGGGACACGGAAGCTTTCAGCACCTGAAGAGGTCAGAAAATGGCATAAGTCAGAGGTTTGTCACCCACCGTGTGTTTATATTCTTTCCCTTGTTTCATTGTGGTCAAAGTAAGGGGAGCTGCGTGGGTCATATTCACAAAGAATCACTATTATTATACTCTATGGACTCTCTGTATTCACAAATACAACATCTATGAGCCATGGTATCTTTGAGAGGCAGTCCAGATCGAGCCAGCCAGTGTGTCACAAGTGCTAGTGTACTTACTGAGAGCAAGGAGTGCAACCAGCACAGCGATAACCAGAAGCTTGTTCATGCTGATGTCACTGGGTGTCTGTAAAGCACGAGGAAAGAGCACTAGAGTCAAAAAGGGTCAACTTTATTTTGGTCAACGTTGGAAGCACAGCAGCTTTATCATCATTCTGTATATCAAACACCCTAACCAACTTGAATTAGAATAGCTTTTGTACAAGCTCACAGCCTCACTCTATACTGAGAACTAGAGATTTGCCAGCCACGGAAAAAATGAAAGTCCCCCAGTATAGTGCCCTGAGGTACCCCAGTCAAAGTATATTTAAGAAAAGCAGGAGAGATATTACCATCTAAATGTCGCACATAACATACTGTATATTTACAGTATTATATACTATCAACGCATATTGGTGACATGCTGAAAGTGGTGAAGGCACATTTTTATCCCCCCGTAGAACCCCACCATAGAAAGTCAGCGGTACTCACGGTCTCTCCTCTCCAGAATTGACGAAGAAAATCCGGTAAGAGTCACTCTGACCTGGCCTGTATATATAGGAGCGTTAGGCGTGTTGACATGTCATTCACAGAGCCAAAGTGCACCGTGGGGGAGATAAACATCCAGTGTTTTCTTCTGTGTGTGTGTTACGTGGGACACTGCGTTTTTGATTTTAAAAAATGGTGTCAGATTGTCTGTTTTTATTAACATGGTGTTGCAAGCTATTTGATGGGAAAGGGCTTCATTTAAGTTGACATTTAATTGTCACAGATAATTGCGATTTAATGTTTTTTTTTTAGTTGGTTAGGTTGGTTACTGCATTGAACATTGGCACGTTGCAATGTGTGTTGTTTTAGGCTGCACAGGGCAGATGGGACAAATAATAACAGTCATTTAATAGTGTGTGTGTGTGTGTGTGTGTATGTGTGTGTGTGTGTGTGTGTGTGTGCGTGTGTGCGTGTGTGCGTGCGTGGGTGTGTGTGTGTGTGTGTGTGCGCGCGCGCGCGTGTAAATGCAATTATGTAATAATTGTGACTGGACTATGTGAGATGATTGGATCTCTTTAGTTGTAGGGGGTTTCCTATCATTTGATTACAGTACTATTTAACTATCAAACAACTATCTGTTGTTTTTCTTCTTCAATTGATTAGTCTTACGGCTTGCCCTCATTTCAGCTTCCACAAGGACATTTTCATCACTTGCATAATGGCGGTCCATGTGGTACTAAAACAGTCCTAAGTCCTACTGCCATGGTCCAAGTCTAGAGCATTTGTGACACGTCATCGCGGTTAGCACAGGGCAAAACCAAACCCCTGTGTGTGAAACATGCAAGGCAGATAGATGGGTTTTATTGCTTGCTAATCAAAAGGTAACTGATATCAAAAGTATGACACTTGTGGGTTCCAGCAGGGGCGAAATCCAAAAGCGACCTCGCCCGCGGGCGCCCGGTTTCAAAAGCGGGCGCCCGCTTTCACAAAAACGGGCGCCCGTTTTCAAAAGCGGGCGCCCGTTTTCGTCAAACCGGGCGCCCGTTTTTCACAAACGGGCGCCCTTTTCAAAAGGTTATGGTTAGGGTTAGGTTAGGTTTAGGCATAGGTTTACTGAGGTTAAGTTTAGGGTTAGAGTTAGGTTTAGGCATAGCCTAGTTTGTGAAAACGGGCGCCCGCTTTTGAAAACGGGCGCCCGCTTTTGAAAACGGGCGCCCGCTTTTGAAAACGGGCGCCCGTTTTTGTGAAACCGGGCGCCCGTTTTTGTGAAAGCGGGCGCCCGCTTTTGAAACCGGGCGCCCGCGGGCGAGGTCGCTTTTGGATTTCGCTGGCTCTCCACTTTTGGGATCCATAAATCTCCCCTCATTGATCATAACCAGGGAATTATTCTACCATAGAAAACGTAAGAGTCACAACTTCTTTCAAATTATAGATGCGTGGTTTTGGAGTATCTACTTTGCTTATAAATGTACAGTGTGTTTGTGTGTGTGTGTGGGGGGGTGTACATACTGTATGTACAGTATGTGGTAAATGTGTTTAGTCCTGCCAATTCCCCTGTGTTAACAGCAGATGTTCACATTATTTCCCAAAATCCCCTTCCCTGCAGCACAGGCAATGTGATCAACCTGCAGAGGTCACTAGAGCAGTTTAACAGGTATACTTGATAAACCTGAAGCTGAGTTGTACTGTACGCAAGCTTTTTTTAGTCTACATCAGGGGTTTTCAACCTTTTTGATACCAGGGCCAACCATTTATTCAGCATTTGAGCCACGGAGCACCATTTGAGGACATTTTAGCCCCACAGCCCCCAAAACTAAAGATTTCTTTTGCTTTTGTCCATCTTCTAGTTGTGTAGACTTGGGGCTAATTCAGATGGTGAATATTTTAACTCTTAAGAGCGTAAAAATGAAACCAAATGGACCCGCAAGGGTCCATTTGGTTTCATTTTTCATTTTTACATCTGGTTAACCAGCTTAGCTGGGGACCACCTGGAACCCTCTCTGGACCACCTGTTGAAAACCTGGTCTACATCTTCAACAAAAATAGCACAGTGAGCTTATAGTGGGACTATTTTAGTAAACTTGGTCAGAGGAACTACCTTTAGTGATAATATTCCATTTCATATAAATATTCCATTCCATTTCATATACAGTTATTTATATTTCATTCATTTATTTACTCCTTTTGTGGGCGACTCCTCTGTATCACCAGAGGGGGGCTCAGTACCAGTGGTTGGAACATCTGCTCTATTTTATTTATTTATTTGACAGGGGCAATGCTCATTAATCAACACATCTGTTTTCACATCCATGTAAATGAACCAGAGTTAGCCAGAAACAAATTTTCATCTGTTGTCCCTGCTCTAAACAGGGATTCTCAAGATGGCCTGCCTTATGACCCTTTCTCTGCCGATATACTATTATATTAATATACTTCATCTAACAGCCTATAGAAAATGCATCATACTATGCTGAAACCAGATTTAGTTGCTATTTTAAATGTGCAATGTGTGTACAATCTGTAGGCTACTATATGTAAACTCCTGGAACCCCCACACTGTAACTCTGTCATTTCTTGAGCGCTTCAGACACGCGGCGCCTTGCCGGAACTGTGCGGGCACCCTGGGTGGGTTCCTGTGTGGTCTGGAAGTTCTGCCAACAAACTGGGGACCTCCAAACAGAGTTGCACCACTTACTTCACACGGTTATGATTTTAATAACTGGTGAAACCCCATGAATAATTTGGCGACCCCCCCCGACCCCAACTCTACACCCAGGCTGAGAACCCCTGTTCTAAACCACCCAGACATGGCTTATTTCTTAATAGGTCTTCCTAGTTCCCTAGTTTCTTTTCAGGTTTTTTTCCTGCTGAGGCAGATGAGTTTTGTTTGACTCTGCCTGCCCTGATCTATCTGAATGTTTGCTGGTCATGAGATGGCACCCTGTGGTGATCTGTTCAGTTCAGTTCAGTTCAGTAATGACAGCTGCATGTTTACTGTCCAATCACCAAAAGTGAAACATTGTCGCCTTTGTACACATTTGTACAGTATACTTTCTTTTCAATGGTTGAAAAGAAATATCTCTTTTGTTTTGTTTTTATTGAAATTGGTCACAAGAGCAAAGGCTGTTTAATTTGATTTTGGAGAGCCTGGGTAAACAAGCAGCCAATCATTGCAGGAGCCAATCAATAGCATCCCAGCTAATTATCAACCTTCAACAAAATAGACCTACAGTTAAGTTTGTATGAAAGCTTCCTTTTATTCTTCTACATAGCCTGCCCATAGCTTTGCCAGCTATTTGTCCACCAGAGCAGACTTTCCCTGTTGCAATAGTAATCTGAAAGAATGCAATCTCTGGTCAAATATGTTTTGGTTCAATAGTTTGTTTTTTCTTGTTTTGTTTCTTTGTGTGCACTAGATGTTGAATCAAGCCCACAGAGCAAACACAGCAGACCGCTCATGTGATCACATGTCACGTTGCTTTGGAGCTGTGACCCGACTGTTGTGTAGCACACCCCGAACCCCAGACAGTCACTATAGTTGAACGTGTGCAAAATCTGCAAATACAGGTGTTGGCTCAGTGACACTTTTGACAAAATGGTGATGGACACAAGTTCTCTTTGGAGGATACAGTATATCGTCATTTGTCAAGTGCATGGCTTGTCTTTTGTTCCGACATTTAGATATAGTATCCCATAATCTGATTTGCCATGCCATCTCAACTAGGGTCTAGGGAGAGATAGAGTAAACCGAAAATCCTTGGTCTAATGGACCCTTACCATACATGTCCAGCTTTACAAAGTTAAAGTACGCAACAGGATTGAGGACTTGAACGTGTACAAAACGGTTGCGTTCTGCTACTGTGCTGACATTAACAGCAATTGCATCTATGGATAACATGTGGAATCCACTGACATGAACATGCTTCAGGTGCTCAGTGTACTCAAAATGTTCAAGCTTTTTTTCTGCCTATAAACAAATTATGACATGCACAACATTGAGAACTCTATGTTTTAGGTGAAAGAGATAAATGTTGTGGTGTCAGTCTTTGTTCCATATGAATGATGTATGAATTAATGGACCATTGTAAAGCGCTTTGAGCACTTGGCAAGTCCCATTATTAATACCTATAATTAAAAAAAATCAGGGATTTGCATGAGCTGAAAGTGCCTCATTCATGTCGTCATGCTTGGGAGCACACAATGTTTTGACTTATGCTATTTCTCATTTATTCTTAGTAGGCCAGCTAGTTTTGCCATGTACATGTATTTCCAACAATCCCCTTTAATACTAAATGTTATGCAAGTGATCATAAAATCATTTAAGTAATCGTTCATGACATAACTTGTCTACTATCCTTTGGAGATCATGATAGTGGAAGATAAGGATAGTATGCCATAAGCCAGGCGGTGTGATGCTTGGGTTTAGGTCCAGCAGTGCCAACTAACTGACCCTAATAAATGCAGTAAATTCATAACAGACTGAATTTCCAAAACGCTTTTTGATGTTTTTCTTTTTTTTTATTGAACTCTTTCTCT
Organism: Benthosema pterotum; assembly: GCA_039105355.1. Lineage (NCBI taxonomy): Eukaryota > Metazoa > Chordata > Actinopteri > Myctophiformes > Myctophidae > Benthosema > Benthosema pterotum. Next base: position 25,950,330 of record CM076967.1, read on the forward strand.
CACACACATAAACACACTCACACAAAATCGTTGGTAAGGTCAAAACTCAAAACACTGTACATGCACAATTTATGCAAAGGTGGTGTTGGCATGTTTGTCACACTGTGGGACGTGACTCACTTTGTAAAAAGGTAGATAGTGGTTTAAAGTACAGAACACATTTTTGCAAAAGTACAGAGACACATTTTGCATTGCGCATCGCTCTTCTTCTCAGCATACGCTGGCGTAAAAGTTTCTATCGGCAACAAATCAATCAGGAGCCTGCTAGAACTACCCCGAGATGGCATGGGCATCTGTGGTTTACTCCAGCTTTACTGTTCTTCGGCGGGCATGACTTTGTCCAGGACGACCTTGATGTTGTCAATGGCGTCGCTCAGGTAGTTGCCAATGTATGGGCGGACGTACTGTCCGTACACACCCAGGGCTCCTGTGCGGGCCTTGTCCACCAGAGGACCAGCCTCTCCAGCCACACCGCTGCACAAAACATGGAACCCAAATTAGTTCAAATAGTACAGCAGGTTCACTAGCTGCATAGCCACAATATGCATTACTTTTATTTAACCTCAAAGTGCTACAGAGGTTAAAAAGAGTAAATTAAAAAAATATGTATATTGTTAGTGGAGGAAGCAAGAGATTTGCATAATCAACTGTCTTGTGGTATAGTTTAGAAGTGTGAAAGTAAAGTATATTTTGCTGTTGTTTTTTCTCTCTCTCTTTTTTGCAACTCTTTGACGTGAGTAGACTGAGCTTGTACATTTACAGGTATAGAGGTGGACACTCACGAGATGATCTTGACGGCTCCCTGGACGTGGGGGTTTGCCTGCAGTGTCTCAATGTATTCCTTTGCAGCCTGGCCTTGAGGGTTCTCACCAGCCTGTGCCACGTAGGGTGCAGCGCGAGCCTGCAGCTTGTTGTAGGCATTCAGCAGCCTCTTGTAGAAGGTGGCCTTCAGTGACTCATACTTATCCACCAGCTCCTGGTCTGGAGCGGGAAGGTCCTGCTGCAGGGCCAGAGTGACTGGAGCCAGCAGGAGAGAAGAGGGACAAAGGAAATGTCCAGGTTAATTTGGGAACAAAGACACATTACACAATGAATGAATGGACACAAACCCCCCATGAATCAATGCAATTTCTGTTGAATTATGGACCTCAGAAGTTGTCAGTTGTCTCTGATGGTATGCTTTACAGTCATCATCATGACTTGTATCAAGGGGGTGCTGATTGAAGAGAATAATTTGCGTAGCATTGTGTGGGGTAGCTCTCTTATTTCATGGTTTCACTCAGTCACTCAGAAGGCTACTTGTACAAAGGCCACTGATAGACAGGCTTTTAAATAATGCAAAGGGCCAAGCTGTGACACTTTTCCTAAAGCCTGTGAGTGTGTAATGCCTGTAAGTTAGCTACAATGTATGACTTGCAATGAAAATGCTACACTTTATTCAGGTGTGATTCAGAGGAATTCTATATTGTGAATTTAATTTAATTTTAATGTTAGGCAAAAAAACAAAACAAAGGAATAGTGCCTCTAACATTGTACTTCAGTGATAGTTATGTATTACAAATCTCTCTGCAGTGTTCAGCTCTGTTCAAAGCATTAAATCCATGCATGTTGAAGATGTGATGAGTGCCCTTACCCTGCAGTGCCAGGATGAGTGCCAAGACGTACTTGCCGTTCATCTCTATAACACGAAATAGAAAATAAAATAGAAATGAACAATATAAAAAAGAACTGAAATCTCTAGATAGATTTAGCTATCAATAGCCCCATGCATGAAGATGAGAGGGTACCTACTTTTAGATGTTAGGTGTACAGGTCCAAGAGTTGACAGTCTTCCCTGAAAGTGAGTTGTCTGTAACTCTGCACTCGCTGCAGGACAAGATGATATACGGTGGGGGGGGACGGCTAACAAACGTCATCTAATGAGCATACACACACCTACACACACACACGCACCCGCGCACACACACGTGCACGCACATGCACTCATGCACCGGTGGCCCGTTGAGCATACACTTAGTCACACAGATATTCCAAGAATTAATCAGTGTATGTTATGGAACACATGGACACACCACACGTGCACACATTTACCCAAAGTCCATTCCTCCTGATATTCAGTATGTGGAAATTTTGCGGTTATGCAATACCATTTATAATGTATGTCTATCTGTATCTGCTTGGCAATTAACATGTAGCCTTGAATGTGCACAAATTCGTTTTCTCTGCAAAAAAAAAAAAAAGAATAACCATATATGACACATCAGGAATCTTATATTAGATGAAATGACGGTATTAAGCATATTTTCGCTCATTCAGTTTTACTTTGGTAGTGCTGAAATCATTAACACATTAGCGTTGTCAGTCTCTGCTCCTCTTGACAAATTTCCAGGACTAAATGTGCAATAATGATCTGCTCATTTGGGATCAGAGTCAAATGGCCTGCAGGACGATGCAAGCTGCACCCATGGAGTTCAGGGCCTGGCCTTTAGCAGATGGACCTACTGAACTCACACTGGCTGTCTGGACGTCTGCCCTCAACTCTCACCCACACTCATACACATCTGTGGCCTCACCTCTCACATAGTGACACATACAATGTGCTGTATGATCCCGCTTGATCGCTATCGCAAAGCATTACTTCTTAACAGCTTGAACCCTAGCATCCTTGAAAGTTCTTCTGAATCAGCACAGATATTTGGTGAAGAGGGAAAAAAGAGTGGGTTGAGTACAGAGCCAACCCCAATAAGATTTACTAAGTATAGGATTTTTTTTTTTTCATTATACATTCTGTAGTTTTCCTGTAGACCAGTGGTTTTCAACCTTTTTGATACCAAGGCCCACCATTTATTCAGCATTTGAGCCACGGACCACCATTTGATGACATTTCAACCCTGCAGACCCCAAAACTAAAGATTTATTTTGCTTTTGTTCACAATTCCTGTCTGAATTTGGGAAACAAAAAGCCAAACATACAGACCATTAATCCCTAGTTGGATAATTCAGATGATGAATATTTTAACTCTTGGGAGTGTGAAAATGAAACCAAATGGACCCGCAAGGGTCCATTTGGTTTCATTTTTACGTTCTCAAGAGTTACCACCTGGAACCCTCTCAAGGATCACTGGTGGTCCCCAGACCACCTGTTGAAAACCACTGCTGTTGGCTACTGTAATTGAATTGATTGGAATGAAGTATTTCACCTTGAGATTGAGAAACTGTTCAGCATGACCCTAATTAATTTACAATGGCACTGAGTTACAAAAGGCAATTAGTTATTGCATAATAGTACAGTAATATTTTCACGTTAGTAGTCGTACAGCTGGAAACAGTAACAGGCTGAAATCATGTATGTAGAGGGTTCAGATTTTCTGCCATTAATAAAGAGGTTGCAAAGGGATTTATTGAATGTAACAGTCCCATGTGCAAACAGCAGCAAGGTTTGTGAGCTGCTGTGATAGGAGAAGGATATCCAGTGGAACACAACCACCCTAAATCATTGTGTGTATTCTGTTGCCAAATCAATTTGCAACAGTGGCAGGCGTTGTGGCAGGTATAAATCATGGCATCAAGGTATAAATCTGTTGCAGCAAGTGAATTGTCACAGCAGTTTCATAACTGCTGCAGCAGTTTTACTAGTAAATGTAATCAGAACCCTACACATAACCTCAGTAAAACCTAAACCTAACCCTAACTCCTGGTCGTTATGATGGTCACGGCCGTTATGTATGCAGTTTTTTACCAACTGCTGCTACAGTTATGAATTAATCTGTTGCTGCAGAAATAGGTCAATAATACAAATTATACTGGTTTGGTGGATTATTTAATTTTTAATTAATGGACCCCAACCAAATGATCATTAGCAACTGTAATCAACAAATATCTTATATTAAAGGAATGTCAATCACCATAACTGAGCATTCCCCACACATGCTTGTGCACGCATGCTAATGTCAGTCCATGCGTGAAACAGTATTTAAACAGTATTACATTTCTGTCAATTTAGCATACCGGTAGATCAGATAGGTTGAGACATCAACGTTCTGAATGTCCAGCCATGGACGTTATCGTGGCAGTAGATTCAGTGGAAGTTTAGAGAGGTGATCACGGAGTACACGGACTCTGTCCCACAGCGAGCTGCTTGTGTTGTAAGCCCATCTCACGTAAGGGTCTGTCACTGGCTCAATGTGATCCATATAGTAAGCATCAGCATATCCCCGCACTGTCTCTCCCACTGCCACAACTTGATCTTTGGCTGCTCTGTGTAGATGAAAGCAATGCACGTCATGAGCAGCCTGCACTGTAAAATCCTGTTTGTTTATTTACAAATAATACATTAAAATAGAGCATTTTATAGGTAGGTATGGTAGGGTATAATATGACAGGGACCAAAACTATAGAAGAAGTATGGGAACTTTTGTGAAGTGGTCTCAGGGGAGAACTGGGCGCAGGGGGCCATTTACAAATTATGTTTAACAGTTGTTGGGCCCAGTTCTCCAAACGAATAGTGCCCAGTTCTCTCATCAAACCCAGGAAATTGTCATGTGCAATGCATTTGCATTCGTGCATGCATGTTAATGCATTACATGCAATGTAAACAATTATTTTTTTATAGTGAATCTGTAGGATCCGGGTCTTTGGGCCACAAGTTCATGCATGGGTTCGATCCCGAACCAACTCATATGAGTAGTACCTGGTTTTCTCCACCACCCTCTGCAGTATTCCTGGAAAGGCTGATTCCTCGCTCACTGGAGCCGGAGTCTGGGCTAAAAGGAGCCCACATGCTGTGAGATTAAACAGCATGGTGGGCCCATGGTGGACGGACACACACACACACACACACACACACACACACACACACACACACACACACACACACACACACACACACACACACACACACACACACACACACACACACACACACACACAATAGGATAAGAAACATGAAGGGAATACAGTGTATTCATTTTCCACAATGAGACTTTTTTTAGTGCATAACGCTGTACATGTCATTTATTATACATAATTATTACATACATTGTATCAGCAAGAGGGCAACAATTACAGTATATGTTTCTTCTGCATCTGCTTTTACAAATAGAGAAGAGAAACAATAAATGCAGATTACAAAATGAAGCACTTATCAATTATGCCTTGTGGAACATGAACATTTTAAAACAGATCTTGTCACCATCCTAGATACAGTAGGACAGCTTTAACATATTCTCAACCAAAATGGTGGTTTATGGACTCCTGTCTAGGCAAACTCAACTTGCAACTTAAAACCTTACCTTAAAAGTGAAGAAACGTTACTTAAATAAGTGAAAAAATTTAAGGGTGTTTTTACCTGTCCTTGGCTCTGGTCAAGTTCTGAATGAGGTGAGTGTGATCAGGCTACAACATCAGATGTGAGGCAGTTGTATGTAGAGATCAGTGCTGAACGAATGACTATTTATTGTTTCTCTTCTTATGTGTTACCTGACCGCACAGGAATCAAAATATTGATTTATAACAACAGGTCATCGAGTACAATGTCAAGTTAACATTAAATAGTTGTTGTGCATCAGTCACTAGCAAATACATCTCCTTTACAACCGAGTTGTATTCATTCTTCTGGGCTTTCGCCCACAATGTACTGTTAGGTGTTGTGTCACGGGTAGCCCAGTTCAGGTGACTGTCTGTTTAAATGTAAAAAAAATCACACCCATGTGAAGTGAGCAGCACTTGATTTGTTCAGACACATATGATGTAAATTCTCCCCTCTTGCCAATAGCATGTGACACGGGTTATGACAAACATGGCAACACGATCAACAGTTTGGCTAATTATTTTTCTAAATAGGTTAACTTGTCTTCTTTGAGTGGGAAGGGTGGTTAAAAACAAGTGATTAGACAGGTTTAAACCACCACGCATGTGCATGCCAATATATGTTGTATTTTCACATATTGCTCAGCATATTTTGGTATGGATGGACAGAGGATGGCGATGCAACTACATTGCTGTGTTCACTGGCATGTACGTTGTACAATGGTTTTGTGTACCTTATGCTGTTGAATTATGGGTATTTACAACAGTCAAATGGTACCTGGCAAGCTCTATGAAATATTGTCTTCCAAAGCAGTGCAATGGTGTGCTTGATGTCGAATAGAGAATAGTACAGTACAGTACAGTAGATTCCCCAGGGGTGGGGATAAAATAAACTACGCCTGTTTTAAGCTATTCTCATTCATTAAAAAAGTGCTGACGATCTATCGTCTTTCTGACTAGGTTCTTTCATTTAATTTTAAGATCAGCATTGACTGAGGAGTAACTGTCCAAATGCACTTTGGTTCACATCTCAGCCCATGTAGCACATCATGATATGTAAATAGCCCAGTCAAAGTCTGTGAGTCCTGGCAATTAGGTGATACAGCCTTTAGTGAAGACTGAAGGCAGGATGAAATAGATAAGCACTATTAGCCTAACAAGCAGTTTTTATGTGGGCAGAGTCCACCTACGCACAAATCAATTCAGTCTCTACTAAAGTCCTTGAATGAAGAACAAAGTTACGTTGTCCTACAGTATAGCCGATTGATTCATTGCATTAGTTTCACTGACAAAGTGCCTGTTCAAGCTTGTTCTACGTTCTTGTCTATCATGTACAATGTACATGCACAGTCCAACCCAGAACGCAAATTAGAATCACTTGTGGATTTGTGAATTCTGCCTTGATTAAAAGAGAATTTCTGGTTACTATTACTATAGTATATATTTTATTTGGATGAAAAACTTCACACTTGCATATAGTCCTGGACTTGATCTATGGATCTATTGTGATGTAGGCAAGATACATGCATTATACATTATTATATTAACAAAACAAAATTGATAAAAAGAATAACACAGGTTTAGGCAGTGTGCACAAGACATTTGCCACTCATGTTGCAAGGCATGCAGGCAGGCAGGCAGGCAGGCAGCCTCAGGGTCATGCTGTAAAAATGTGTAATGACAACTGCATTGCTGCCAAATGAACAGTGATAAAGTCCATATTGTATGGCCTTTTCCCTTGCACTTCTCCATGGCTGCACGATGAGTAGGGGTGGGCAAAAAAAACGATATGTCAATATATTGCAAATCTTTGTTCAAATCCAGGTTCAAAATCTGACTGATGTTACCCTCCAGCATTGAAGTGTAGGATTTAAGTTTTCATATTCTATGTTGTTTAGAATTGCTTTAAAATCTTCTAGTATAATAAAAGCATTGTAGTAATTCTGGGGGAAAAATGCAATATATCAATGCATCAAATCGCAGCATATCGTATTGTGAGGTAAGTGAATCATCCCACCCTTTAAATATGAGTAGTGTGCAGGTAAGAACATAATAGAACAGTGAGGAGAAACAGGAAACTGGTAGGGGAGTAAATGGTGCTTTTACAGTATATAGCACTTTTCTTATTTTATTGAACACGCTTTACATAGATTGTGCAGAATATTCACTCATTCATACATTCCTTACTGGAGAAAACGATGCAACACACCAACCTGCACAAGATTGCAGCATGCCATTAAAGTTTCTTTATATATGATATGACACGGCATACACCTTCAACATTACGCCAAAGACAGTGACCCTTAAAACAGAGAGATACTGTATGAAGTAAGGTTGCTCACGACATAGCCTACTATTGTACATGAGATAAGATTGTGACCTGGGGTGTGGTCATGGTCAAAAGACCTATACATTGTACTGTTCCTGCATACCCATCGTGAATGAGATGACAGAGCAGGTAACTGACCAGTATGATCATTACAGTTGTGGTACAGTCTGTGACCCCTGTCTCTGACTGCTCTCCTGTCAATCACATCAGGTTTCAGGAAATGGGACAGCTGATGGATCATTAACTGAAGATAAACAGTGACTTTAGCCCATGTCTTGTGAAATATGATTAAAGCAGCCATGTTGGCACTTGCCCTTTGGTACAATCTATTGACACAAATAAACGACTAGCTATTGATGGTGTTTGTGCAAGACTGTGGCTCTTTGCTTTTGGCCAAACATGTTCACCTGCTATCTATTCTCTGCTATAGCGACTGTAGTTTCGACCTAGTGGAAATGTTGTCATCATTGGCTGCCTCATGGCTGCCTTTAAGCCAATGGGAGACTCGTGCCCATAAAACCCATAGACTCAGAAGAGCAGCATAAAACCCATACTCTGAACGCCACAATGTGAATCCTTATTGGTTGGATACTCTGAGCAATGCAGCATGGAGTGAGCTGAAGAATAGGCTGTGGCAGACAAACAGTCTGTAATGTTCATAAAGCTTTCTGCAGCTGTAATTCTGCAGAAAGCAGTCATTCATCCATTCTTGTTTAATAACTGATGATATTCTCTTTAATAACCACAGTGCAAAACTGCAAACTTGTATGCTTGATTGAACACGCTGTAAGACACAGCCAAGAAAAGATTCAGGGACTGATTGAAATTTATTTTTGTGGATGAATTTGCAACATTTATCCGCAGCAAAAAACATACAACTCTGAATCTGAATTTCACACACCATCAAATTAGCTATTCTGTGGTAATGATATTAGGTCCTTTTATATTGTGTCTTGCATGCTATAAAGTCATAACTCTACAGCAGCTCTTACTGTAGGTGTACAAAGTGTTCTAAAAGAAACACCAAAACTATCTGGTCAATGGTCAATGAGGGAAAATGCTCCTCATTATTTATTTATTTCAATTGCAGATCTACAAGCTCATAACATATTGTGAGCTTTTATATGTTTTCCCTGTGCCCAAAATAGGGGTGACATGTCCAAAATTCAAATGCCATGTTCATATTCACACCTTAATAGACATGGAGGTCTAAAGTGGAGGAACACATGACACAGATTAATTATTACTGCCGTGTCTCCATTTCTACTGGCTTAAATATAAAATTACATTTCTTTTTCTCCACATTTCTAAAGACATCTGAAAACTTTGTTTGAATATAGAATTAAGATTTCACCCACTTCTTGAGCCGTTTAAATTTTCCTTATATCTTCCCTTGATTAAGTCAGTTATTTTTAAATGCTTCACAACTTGACATTTAAATGTGCCCAAAGTCATGAAATCATGTATAGTGTCATTGACAGTAATATTGTCAATGACATGTACCGGTAGAACGTTCATTTGCATTGATCCTTGAAATATTTGTCGGCCTTTTTGTTTTAACTTAATTTTATTTGTTTATTTATGAAGAACTAAATGTTGATAATTTCTCACTATCTAACCATGAAAAGCACCAAGACACGGATATATATAAAAAACGTATTTATTGCTTTATTGCCCTTCACATTGTTTCACATTCATGCATTTCAAATAATTACATTTTTTTTTTCAAGGTGCCTTCAAAGAAAGGGGAAAAACTCCATTCTTCGGTCTTGGTGGTCAACGTTTGGCGTGTCATCATGGGAGTTCAGGTAAGATCAGGCCGAGAGGTCAGGACTACAGCAGACTTCTTACTTCTTAGCGTTCTCAAAAGCGGTCTTCGCCTTTGCGAACTGCTCAGTGAACCAATTCCTGATAAGAAAATGGAACATGCGTATAGTTATATAAAGGGTGTTGCCCTGTTATGTGTGTTCATTATTCATAAATAATATCTGTGTAGTAGTGTGTACCCACCTCACAGTTGTTGCAGTTTCGCTGGTGCTGATCTTTTCGAATGCCTCCTTGGTCTTATCGGCCAGATTTGAGGTCAGCTCGGTCACTTGGGCACCAAACTCAGACAGACGCTGCTCAACAGTCTTCTCTGGTTCAGCCTCCTGGGCTCCTGTGAGGGTTTAGGAACAAACAACAACTTTATTCAAGATTAGAAGGACAATTACAAAATAAATGGAAATAGATCCACCAAGGTTGGTTCATCCTAGTGAAACAATACACACAGATTGAGAGACACATTTTAAAACAATCAAGGATTAATACCTGTTTGTGCGGCAAAAGCCATCAGCAGCACGGCAACAGCAAGGAACAGCTTCATCTTCACTGTGCTGTAGAAGAGACAGAATCATTTGTAATTACAAACTGGGCATGAAACTTTGCAAACAGCGCCCTCATGTGTCAGGCTGTCAGCACTAGTAGCTTTTATGAGGATCCTTTTGCGGCATAAATTTTCAAGCAGTAAGTTGTTTGGGCAACATAGATTATATAAACATATCAAGGAATTAACTTTAAACATAGCAACTTCATTGCTTTCTGTAGGTAGGTTTTTAAGAGTCACATTTTTTTAAAACTTAAACTTGTTGGTTGTCTATATGTCGACTGCATTTTGTTGGTAGACTAATGAATGTTGTTATGCAATAATGTGCAGAAATAATAAACTGCGTTTGTGTCCAGCTGAAAAAAAAAAACCAACTCAAACACATGATGACACAAGGGCAGATTTTGTAGAAAGAGCAAATCTTACCTGGTGTTCAGTCTCAGAGAAAAGTACACCGACTGTGCTTGAGTGTTTAACAGTGCTGCTCTTTATAGGCAGTTGGGTTCTAGGACAGCAGTGACGTGACACAGCCAAACAATGTTGACCCCCACTGACCTCTCCCATTTGTTTATATGCAAATAGGTCTAACCAAAGTCTACACACTCTGCTTACAACAACACTGATAATTATAATGTGATCATGGAGCATGGACCACTGTCTGATTGGCTTCAGCTATTAAATTGCATTTTCTTTGATATTATCAATTCTTATTTACCTGATTCCAGGTCACTTAACTGACTGTAGAAGGAGAAGTTAGCTATGTGGAACAACACAGAGCTCAGAGTCCAGCCCGGCCCATAGGCGTAGCCTATACTGGTGAACCGTTGCTTATACAACAGTGGTCACTGGTCAACAGGAATTATCAGATATTATTTATCTGTTGACCCCTTTTGGACCTGATGTACACACTGGCAGTTATTGAAGTTGTTAAGAAACAGTTGTCAACTTGTCATGCAATCCACCTAGGATTTCATGTTGTGCGCAAATATGGGGTTGATTTTTTTTTCTGTTATCATATGCCTCCAAAATGTGGAATGGACCTAAGCCCTCAAAAAGTGTGCCTCACCTCTCCTACCCTACTTCAACAAACATCATGAAGTTTGCTTAAACTGTACCTGTCTGCAATCCAAATTGCTCCCTGTTCTGTTTAATATTGATCAATATATGATGGTCCTGGATGGGGTGATAGATACTGTACTATGACACCAATAAAAGTATCTTTAATTTGATTATTTTATCTGTGAATAGGCCTAATCATCCAGTCAACGAAGTCTCGCCTTTTCGTCAGATCTCATATTTGAGTCTCTGCTTACAGCAAGTGCTGATTGCTTATTGCTTTCATGGGGTAATTCCACAATGTAGTTATCTTTTTTAATGCAATGACATTTGTTACAGATATTGAATAGTCATATTCACTACGCAATCCCTGGTGATGGTGGGAAGTAACAGCTGATATTGTAACCTAGCACAAGTGACAAGTTAAGGGGAGAAGTCCTTTAAAACAGGGATTTTCAAATGATTGTGAACCATGGACCACCACCCTGACTAAGAATCAACCTGGGGACCACCAGCACAACTAAGATTCAAGTTTACCCAACTTTCTTTTAAAACTCAAGTTGTGAGTGAAGTGATACAGTACTGATAGGGTAGACACATGATGACAATAGTGTATTATGAGTACACAATTTCCAGAGAATGATGACTCTATCTGGCAAGTTTTTGAGATTCTACCTCCCTTTTCTGTAGGATTTATTAACCATCATCAGACTTCCATCCATGGAACATAATGCAAAGCTTTTGTGTGCTGTTCCATGGAAGAAAAAAACAAAAACACTTTGCTATATTACTAAAGCATGTTCAGGGACCACACTCATGGAATATCTTCACGGACCACCAGTGGTCAACGGACCACCTGTTGAAAACCCCTGCTTTTAAAGAAGCCTTCTCACTGAATAAATTAATTAATACAATATACAAAGTACAATGTAGTTATCTGAAGCTAAATTAAATTCTGCACAAACACATTATCTCTGCATTGAAATTATTTTAAAAATATATATCAACACTTTGATATATACACGGTGTACACCTTGTACACCGTGTAGATTTTTCAATTATCTTTTCAGAGAAAAGTAAGATAAAATGAGTACAGATATTTTATTTTACACACTATCACATTATAGTCAGCAAGAACAAACAACACATGGTAATGCATACAATACAAAAAAAAACATACAGTATGTTGTATGTACAATGAAACTATAAGTATACTCAATAGAACAGTGTACAGTATGTATGCACTTTTTGGAGATGCTCAGTCAATCATACAGTCATACAATTTGTTTTCCAAAAACAATGGCTCAGCCAATATCTGCCCACACACAAAAACATTGCAGCCTCCTCCCTCGCTATCTCTCAATCAGATATGTGGGGTTTGATTGGCTGTGTACGGTGTTATCTGTAAACTCTGACTAGAGCAAAATGTTAAGCTCATAATCCAAATTTACAGTCCGGCAAAGACTGAAGGCCCCTTCTTTAGTCTGCAGTTAGGCCGACCCTATTCACTGCATCTTGGCGCTTCAACACATGAGCATTATCCCTTGCAGCCTAATTTATGATGACTGTGATGTTTATAGTAATCCCGAAAAATAGAGGAAATGAGTCAGACAGAGCAGCATGTGGTCTGTCTTATAAGGCTGCACACAGCAGAGGCTGAGTGCAGGTCAGTAAAGTTGTTTGAACTGAAGTTACCTCTTATTACAATAGGGTGAGATGAGGCCATTTTGTCTATTCGAGCTGCGACTTAAACGACGAAAGCATTTCGTTCCAGTATTTTGTTATTCAGCCCTGAGTCTACTGCCATCCAGTCCACAGCCATACGTTCGCCATTGAGCTGCGTGGGGATCAAACCACTTGTCACTCCCCCGTTAACTTGGGAAGCATCTCACTCAATCTCCATTTCACTTGGCCCACAGGAGGTGAGAAGTGGCAAAGGGATTTTTACGTATTAGCATGTGTACACATAAGCTCTTCTTGAATGGTACGATGGGACGATGTCACGCCCATGGGGTGTGAAAGTACATGTAATTACCTGCACTCCATTCACAATAACAAAAGCTGTTTTTGTCTTTGTCGAGGCTGGAGGCCCAAGTGGTGATCAGTTGCATGTCAGCTTTGGAAGGGGGGGGGGGGGTTATAGAAGGTAGTCTCTGCAGGGGTGTGTTTGTAGGGGTTACTAGCGGTTGTGGGTTAGTTAGCACCTGCTAGCCTGCTGTGACTTTTGCCTTTTGGAGTTGGAGACACCAGACTATGCATAATGCAGAGTGGCAACATGCCTGCGGTGTTCCTGTTTTCACTGAGGCCCTCTGGAGTCTTTTTGAACTGGGGGTAGCAGAGATAAACAGTGCTTATCACCTAAGTGGGAACAAAACAGAAACCATCGCTTAGTCACCCGTTTGGTCCTTAACTTTGCATGCAAGGACCTTTGGCACATATATTACAGCATATAAACACGTCTTGCAAGGAGTTAGATGATGAGTCTTTCCCACTGCAGTGGGAGGCAGTGATTTACACGAAAGAATCTGAAAGCTGGATGGAAAAGTACCACAGCAGCATGCCAGCATAATCACTTTTCCTCACCTTTTGTTCACATGTACCCGATTTGTAAGTAAAATTAATAGTGGCACACAAGACACATTTGTTGCTCTGATGTTTGAGACAATTCTTGTCTATTCAAAAAGACAACACAGCTGCCTCACTGCACAGCGACCGAGGACAGGAGTGTATATGGGGTCAGAGTAGGGAAGAGGCTGAAACAAGAGACAAATGGTGTCCCCTGCTGGTCTTCACTCTAAACATTTTCTCTTTTCTTTCTCCAGGGACTATTGCTGTTTAGACCAGTGGTCTTAGAACGTTTTTATGTCAGGGACCCCCCATGTATTTGACCACAGAAGAACCCATTGCTCCCCCTGTTCACTCACTTGAGAAGCACTCAGCTTGGTGAAGCTGCAAAAACTTAATCTCCCCAATGGGATGAAACCGTATATTCAATTATGACACTGTAGGTTCAAAGTAGGTTATGACAGCAAATGCACAAGTATCTTGTTTTTTGCCAGCTATAATTATTTGTGTAGATGCATTTACTAGTCTTGATTTGTTTGTTTCGTTTTTGCTTTGTTATAAACGTACGTTTTTCTCATTCCAATAAAAACCATTTTGTATTGAAAATCTAAAAACAGTGTTCTTTAGCCATCCCAGACCCAAGCAATACACAGCAAAGGAAAAGGAACACAAACAACAAAAAAACCCACTCCTCTGTCCTGGGAGTTGGGACTAACAATGCCACAAAATGCCTGCCTGTGCCAAGTTTCCTACAACTGTGCAAAAATGCACTTATCTCTGTATGTGCATCAATATTCGCCGTATAGTGATGGCTCATGTACCTCAATTCACCCACCTCTTGCACAGTTCTGCATTTTATACTGATTTATATGCATGCATATAAGGAAATAAAGGAATGTATATTTGTGAGCTATTTTTGCATTACATCATTTTACAACAAATTATTAAACAGGGGATAAGTGCAGGCTAATGTATTTAGTTGATTATTTAAACTATACAGTATATTAGATTTTTTTCATGCCCATACCTTGATGTATATATTTTTAACTGCACATCTCCATTATTCGACTAGTTAAAACCGTAATCAATAGAATAAATGCTAAGTAAATTCCTGCCTTACATGCATGCATGCACTTTTGCTTTCTGGGACTTTTATTTAGGTGTGTCTTCACAACAGGACAGAACATTCAAAGCCTGCAGCGATCAAAAGAGTGGAATGTTGGTGCAAGTTAAGACAAGATCGAAGGGCAGTGGAATAAAACAGATGGGGAAAGAGAGACAGAGTGAGATCCCATGATTACAGATTAGAAGATGGATTTGTATTGGGGAGGTAATGGAGATGAAACAGTAGGTGGGTGTATGAAGAAGGAATGGTAATTAGAGAACTTTGTTGTGCAGAAACGTTTCAACAGAGATCCAGTCAAAAGTTTTAGCCTCTTGCATCGTTTTCCTGTTAAGTGCATCTCAGAAAGTAACTTACTAAATGGTACTTCTGGACATTTCATTCTAGTACTATTGGCTAAAGATTAGAGCAAAGCCTCTCTACACCAACCATTACTGAAACTGGAATCCCATCTTAAATAATAGATCACTCTTAAATGTTTGATTAGAGAAACAGACACTGACCTGTTTGTTGTAGTCAATTGTATTTATTCACTCAGTGCTGTTTAGCACACTGCATCCTATGCAGTAATAGATGGATAGTGGTGGACATGTTACATCGGGACAGAATGGAACATATACATGTTTGTTTATTGATTGTCAATAAAAGTCACAGTATATTACAATGACAAATACAAAGCACAACAAAGCAGGTGTAAATACAGAGACAATACAGCAAGGCACCTCGTGGTTCAATATCACATCTAGACAGTTGCATCCAATGTGCTGACTAGTTAACAACATTCAGTGCATTGAAATTCAATTACAAAATTGCACATTGGCTATATTGCGCTCTAACACAAAGTACAGTTTCTGCCTGCCAACAAATGGCACAGATTAGCTGGACAGTGTATGGGGTGTGGAGGAGTAGACAAGCAAAGCAGATTAGACACTGGTTTTACTGTTTACGTAAGAAAGCCTGTTATCAAATATGAGGCGTTGTTTTTGGTGAAATGTTCAGGAAAGAGCGATAACGGTCATGAAACAGAAGACTTCCCATGTTCCCCCCACGCTTTGTGAAAAAAGTTGTCAAGCAACATGCAGCTTTGAAAATGCCACATTTTTACAAGCACCATGCCTCATGACACTCTTTTGCCAAAGCTTATAGCCACTAGCTCTCCTCCTTTCCTCCTCTCTTTTGTGGTTTAAGGTAGTGCTCCACACACATTGCCCCTACCCTCTTAAAATGGCAGACCAGCAATTAGCCACAAACACTTTGAAAAAACCCAAGTCTGTGTGTGTGTTTAAGCAGTGCTCTCCTTGACCTGGTCCATGACAGTCTGGACATGCTCACGGATCTTGGAGGCGTAGGGGGAGAGCATCTCGGTCAGCTCGTCCAGCTTGGTCTCCAAAACGATGCGCAGGTCCTGGGCAGTGGACTCCAGCTGTCCCTTCAGGTCCTCTGCCTGGGTCTCCAGCTGCTGTCCCAGGCCTTCAGCCTGGGTTTTCAACAGAGCTGTGATGCTGCTCATCTTCTCAATGGCGCTATCTTGGGCCTGGTTGACAATGGGCTCCACGCGCTCCTTGACCATGTCCAGGTTCTGAGAGCCGCGGGACTGCACCTCGTCAAGGTAGGTGGTCATAGTGCTGGACAAAGAAAGATGACATAAGTAAGAGGTTAAGGCACCGACCATGACAGAAACTCCTCCAGAATAACGCAATCTGTATGGGTAGTTTAGATCAAAAACTAAGAGGGCTTTTTCGAGTGACACCACAAAATGTCTGCCATTAAAAAAGCCATTGCATTTTTTCCCATGATTGATTCTCCTATGAGTGATGTATTGATTTAATTACTTTAAGCCTAGAATCAAGCCACCCAGGGTCTTCACCCATGACCATGTGATAAACAATTTGACTATTAATATTACTATATTACTATTATACTACTATTACTACTATAACTATACTGTGTGTATATATACACTTTGCCCCCCCCCCCCCCCCCCCCCCAGGATTAACGGTTTTATAGTCACGAAAGACACAATTCACCAAGACCCTAGATGGCTTGATCTATGTTAAAAATATTAACACCTTTCTTTAGAAATCCCTGAGGATATATTTTTTAGTTTGCATCACAAAATGGCCACCACTGCTGTGCCCTACATGGGCCTGCCGTGGTTCGACTTACTTGCGGATCTCCTCGCTGTCCTTGTTCAGGCGTTTCTTCAGCTTGCGGGTGTAGGCGTTGACACTGTTGCGGACGTTGTCGGTGTTCTGGTCCACCATGGCCTTGAGCTCGCCCAGGTACTGGGTGCTGCGCTCCTTGGCGTCCATCATGTCATTCTGCAGCCTGTCGGCCAGCAGCTGGAAGTCCTGCTGCAGCTGCCCGGCGCTGTCCTGGGCGAAGGGGCCCAGCTTGGCCTCCACATCAGCCTTGTATGTGTTCAGCTCTGCCATGGTGTCTGCAATCAGGGTGCTGCCAAATCACAAGACAAAAGAGGATGTAAATGTTAAACATATGAGGAGTGGTACGTACTGTACAGTATAGTGCCAAGGAGGAAGAGGGTTGTTATAGGGAGATCATGGAAGATACCGTTCTGGAG
The DNA here is from genome assembly GCA_039105355.1 of Benthosema pterotum. NCBI lineage: Eukaryota > Metazoa > Chordata > Actinopteri > Myctophiformes > Myctophidae > Benthosema > Benthosema pterotum. Next base: position 25,967,656 of record CM076967.1, read on the forward strand.
GGTCTTAAAGACAGTGTCTAATTAAAATTAATGGTACAAATGAGAGTTTATCAACTCACTCCAGTTCTCTGGTGAACTGAGAGGCCTTGATGGTCTCCAGCGCTCCATCAGCCTTGCTGCTGAGCTCGTTCACGAACTGCCAGAAGCGATCCACATTCTCCTCCCAGCGGATTGGAGAAGCATCAGCCTGGCGCACAGCGCGAGCATTGCAGCCTATATGGGCAAAAACATTGATTTAAACTAAAGATTGTTGAAGGAATTAAATCGAGATACACAGCTTGTGCTGTGCACGAGCATTGCAGCCTATGGAGAATACATACAATATAGACATATTTGATGTAGTGTCATTAGTATTATTATTTTTTCTTATTGTAAATCGCTCTGAATTAAGAGCTTCTGCTAGATGTCTACATTGTAATTGTATAATTGAACCAAAACAAACAGCTTTACAGACTAATTTAACTGCCAAAATAGACTTACCAGTGATGACTGCCAGGGCAAGGATCAGAGCTACAGCCTTCATAGTTGCTTGACAGATGGGTAAGCTACACCTAGAAAACAAAACACAATAGTTTACATTTCTTGGCTCTCCAATTGGCCTATCTATAAACAAAACAGAACATGAATAAAATCAATTTGAAGAAGGCAATAAAGACATATGTATAATATGTAAGAAAAAATCAAAATGTTTCATTAGACATTATCCCAACTGCAATCTTACAACAACAAACCATATATTTTTAAATGCACAAATTAAGTCACAGTACTAATTCTCCACTGAGAAAACAAGTAACAAAAAAATTAAAAGTTGTCAGGTTAACTGTGCTGGTGTTCTCACCTGAGAAGTTAGGCTAGTTTCCTCCGTGCAGCAGAGACAGATGCCAAGGGTTTTATAGCGTCCCACATGGTGATGCGGTGCGCACGTCGCACTGGGAGGGGGAGTTCCTCATCGCGCGAGTGTGTTTGTGTGTGTGTCTCTCTGTGTGTAAGCTTGCATGAGGTGATGATTATGTATGTGAAAGCTATTGGTTCCTTCCAACGCTAAAGTGCCACCGCGACCGCGTTCGAAGTACTCTCATATTTGCGATCGTTTATCGCGATTGCGCAACGTCATCGTCAGCGCAAATAAACACCACCACTGCGCCAGTGTTGACAAAACTTTGACATGTGCTTCAGCCGAATACATGCAGGGTCCACTGCGCATCTAACCTGGCGTTCACTTGGACACACACACACACACACACACACACACACACACACACACACACACACACACACACACACACACACACACACACACACACACACACACACACACACACACACACACACAAAAACATAAATAAAAATATTCTAATTTGCAGCATTGTATACAGCTATACTGTATACACATCTATATTGAGCCTTCAAATGAATTACAAATATGTATTTGATTCAACATTTCTAAAGATGGGATTCAAAGTTTGTTTAGTTTTTTTTATGACTGAGATCATACAGTATGGTGCCATAATTCAAAGTATATCAGTGCCATTTTCACCACACTCTCTGCCTAAAATAATACAGGGAAAGGTTAAGGTGATTGAGACTTTTGAATGTTTGTTTTAGAAAATCAGCCACTGACAGAGGAACTTTTTTGGAGTGCCATTTTATTTATTCACTGAATGCTGTTTTGCACACTGATGCTGCAAACCATGCAGCCAGTCGAACACATAGATGTACCATGATGAGTGACAGTACACATGTTACATGGTGAAATTGGTCAAAATAACAACACATCTACTGCTCACAAAAGTCACATAATACACTTGCACACTGGCAAATATAAAACACAACATTGTGTAAATATATAGATCCAATAAGACAAGGCACGTTGGTGATTCAAAAAGACTTCTAGACACTCACATACAATGTGCCAACTGACAACATTCAGTGCATTGAAATTAAATGACAAAATTGCACATGTGTTGTATCAAACTGAGTGAGTGGAAACCACTGAAACAGTGGTTTCAGCCCCCAACCAGTCTCTGTCAACATGCAGCAAACCATAGAGATTAGCTGCACTGTGTGTGTATGCCAGGACGGCTATAACTAAGCAAATAAGTTGACAAGCAAAGCAGATTATATACAGTGGTTTTACTGTTTACCTAAGAAAGCTGTTATTGAAAGCGAGGCATTGTTTTTGGCATAATCAGGGGAGATGCATGGCCAAAAAAAGACTGATGACAGTGATCAAATTGAACATCATCAGCTCCTTTTTAACCAAAACCCCTAAAATGCCCGTACAAATGAATACATGATCAGTAACACTTAAAACGCAATTAATGCTTCTGTGAAAAAGTGTTTGTTGACCCTCACACCGAAGCATAAATTAGCCTTTAGCTCTGCTCCTTTCTCTGGGATTTAAGGTAGTCAGTGCTCCTCATTGCCATTCCCTGCTGAGGATCACCCACTATCCAACAAACCCTTTGAAAACCCCCAAGTCTCTGTGTCTGCTTTAAGCAGTGCTTTCCTTGACCTTGTCCACAACGGTCTGGACATGCTCACGGATCTTGGCGGAGTAGGGGGCGAGCAGCTGGGTCAGCTCATCGATCTTGGTCTCCAAGGCGGTGCGCAGGTCCTGGGCGGTGGTCTCCAGCTGTTCCTTCAGGCCCTCGGCCTGGGTCTCCAGCTGCTGTCCCAGGCCCTCGGCCTGGTTCCTCAGCAGAACAGAGAAGGTGCTCAGCTTCTCGGAGGCGGTCTCGTGAGCCTGGCTGACGTAGGGCTCCACGCGCCCTCTAACGGAGTCGATGTTCTGGGAGGTGCGGGACTGGAGCTCACCCAGGTATGTGGCCACAGTGCTAGAAGAGAAAGATAAAATAAATAAGCAGTTACGTCACAGCGCTAGAGCAGGGGTTTTCAGTTTTCAACCTGTTTGATACCAGGCCCCACCATTTATTCAGAATTTGAGCCACAGACCACTATTTGAGGACATTTTAGCCCCACAGACCTTCTACATTCTCTAGCTGTGTAGACTTGGACTAATTCTGATGATGAATATTTTTACTCTGTTAAGTGTAAACATGAAACGAAATGGACCCACAAGGTTCCATCTGGAACCCTCTCAAGGACCACTGGTGGTCTCCGGACCACTAGTTGAAAACCACTGAGCTAGAGGAACTGCCTTCGCATGGTTTGGTTATGTAAACCCTCCAAAAAAGGAAAAGTGCATGTGGTTGGACTTACTTGCGGATCTCCTCGCTGTCCTTGTTCAGGCGTTTCTTCAGCTTGCGGGTGTAGGTGGAGACACGGCTGCGGACGTCATCGGTGTTCTGGTCCATCAGGGCCTTGAGCTCGCCCAGGTACTGGGTGCTGCGCTCCTTGGCGTCCATCATGTCCTGCTGCAGTTTGTCGGCCAGCAGCTGGAGGTCCTGGCTGATCTGACCGGCGGCGTCCTGGGTGTAGGGGGCAAGCTTGGTCTCCACGTCGGCCTTGTAGGAGTCCAGCTCTGCCATGGTGTCTGCAATCAGGGTCCTGCAATTGGGGAAGCAGAGGTTAGGAGATGGTCAGGACAAAGGAGGAGGATATAGATGCATTTGCACGTGACAGAGGTAGCTATGGTTAAGAGAGTGGTTATGGAAGACAGTATTTACTTGTTCTACAGCAGTGGTTTTCAACTTTTTTGACACTAGGGCTCACTATTTATTCAGCATTTGGAGCCATGGACCACTGTTTGATGACATTTTAGCCCCACAGACCCCCAAAACTAAAGCTTTCTTGTGCTTTTGTCCACAATACCAGGCTGGATTTGGGAAACAGAACGGTCAAACATACAGATCAAAATGGCCATTTATCGTCTACATTCTCTAGTTGTGACTTGGGCTAATTCAGATGATGAATATTTTAACTCAGGAGTAGCTCAAAGAGTTACACCTGGTTAACCAACTTTCCATCATTTAGGTGGGGACCACCTGGAACTCTCAAGGACCACTGGTGAAAACCCCTGTTCTACAGCATGGTAGACAGCGAGTTCCTAATTCAAAACCATGTAACAACGAAACAATCCTTGTTCGTTTAAGACATGTGCTAGTACAGTATATCATCACTCACTCCAGTTCTCTGCTGATGGTGGAGGTTCTGATGGTCTCCAGCGCTCCATCAGCCTTGCCGCTGAGCTCGTTCACATACTGCCAGAAGCGATCCACATTCTCCTCCCAGCGGAGTGGAGAAGCATCAGCCTGGCGCACAGCGCGAGCATTGCAGCCTATATTATGGGCAAAAACATTGGTTTAAAGTTTGTTGAAGGAATTAAATCAAGATAGTAAAAGTGGATATAATACAATGTATATGTAGAATTAAAAGAAAACATTTGACCCAACCATCAGGCTATAGTGTAAACAAAAAGGAACAGGCCTTGTACATTTAGCCTCTATATGTAATGTTTACATTGCTGCCTATTAAAGTATTGCTTACCAGTAATGACTGCCAGGGCAAGGATCAGAGCTACAGCCTTCATGGTGCTTGTTTTTCCCAGTAGCCTACACCTAGGGAAAAAAAGAAAGATGGGAAACTGTGTAAAATAATCTGCTTCTACAAGGAACCAAAACACAAGACAGCTGGATATTTGTGACAGGCAAAACATTTAGAAAATGAACAGCATGTCCAAACAGTGATAAAGTAGCCTATAATTGCACAATAAGCATGTTAAAACATATATTGTAAAATACAGATGATGCCATGCAGCTGCAAATAAATAAATACATACTACACAGGTAATCCCTTTCACAAGTGCCAAAGTGAGGGTCTACCACTACAACATATCAATTCATTGAGAATGAAGAATGAAAATGCTAGAAGTTAATGTGATGAAAGCAACAAGGATTCCCTTGCTTGCTGCTGGCTGCATGGCTGCCGAGGTTTCACTCACCTGAGAGAAGTTGTTGATGGTCCGTGCTGTTGAAGGGACCGAGGCCAAGGCTTTTTATACTGTCCCAGGCTGTCCCCTGCAGCTATGGGTGGCCATGTGGTGCGCGCGTCGCGGGGGGGAAGGGGTGTTCCAACCCCCCTACTTTACCATCATCACACGCCATGTATGGTGTTGGTGCGCGCGCGTGCATGAGTCACGCAGTGCTGATTTGTATGTGAAAGCGCACGGTTCCTTCCACGCCGGTGTGCCACCGCGGCCGTACATGTCCGAAGTACTCACGATTTGCATGATAATCAAGATTGTTGAGCAACGTTCCCTGGTGACTCAAATAAACAGGACAAAAAACGCTGTTTATGAGTAAGTATAGCCTATGGCTGACCAGTGCTGGATTATGTAATGTAGCCTTTGTTACCAGTTTATCGGGCACGTCGCCTACGTAGCATATGTTATTTCTAGGGCAAAGTTAAATTGTTTTTATGTATCTGTCTGCCATGGATATGCAAATTCCGGTGCTCACCGCTGCGTATTGCATTTCAATCCAACTTCTGCCTGCAGCCGGCCAGCTACAAACTAGGCCTATGTTTATGCTAGGCTACAAACTATGTTTAATGAGCCAGGCTACATTTTGAAAACAGCCCGTTTTGGACTGAACCCTTAATTCTCACACCAATTTACAAGATTTATCAATGATCAGTTCAAAACATTAAACAAACAACACTACCACTCTGAGTTTTTGTCTGCACTGATTTTGGCCACATTTTGTCGTAAATGTATGGATGATAGGCCTATTAACCATCCATCCATCCATCCATCCATCCGTCCGTGTGTGTGTGTGTGTGTGTGCGCGCGCGCGCGCGCAACATGCATGCAGGCTTGCATATTCTGTTCAGTATGAAATGTAATAATAGGCCTATTGTATATTTGTGGACAAAAATATATTTGGCCTTTCTGCTTGTATTGCATTTAGTTTTATAACCTATACTACAGGTCTTCAGTGATGTTAACTTGCCACATTTACTTTACCTGTGGACAATATTGACCTGTGTGCTATTGAGCAATGGTCACACAATGGAATACAGATGCAAGCTCAGTCATTCATGATTTCATCAGTAGGCTTACCCAGTAGGCCTAGCCTATATTTTTTAAAGAATATTTTCCTGTGAGTCTACAGTGTGAAATGTAAACTAAAGCACAGCTTCCACTCCAAATAAACATGGACATGAAATCCAGAAAGTCACATTCAGTTCATGTAATTTAGAATTTTCAAATGTTATTTCTCACTCAGTCTCTGTCTCTCTGTCTAAGAGTTACACAGTCCCATAATCATAGCTTATTAATTATCAAAGATTTTGAGCAATGTGCTACAAATGGTCTGTGAGCGAGTTTTGTATGGTCTTTATTATGTCAGTCCTGAAAATTCACTCCCTGTCCTGTAATCATACTCATTCATACTCAACACAGTCAATTCTAAGGCAGTTGTATGATAACAACTGATAGCTATATTTTAGCTATTTCTATTTTTTCTCCATTGTACGTTATACCATAGATAAAAAAAATGTAGTTTGACATGTAAAAATATCTGCAAATGTAGTAAGATATCGCATGATTAAGTACTGAGATGAGGATTACTGTGTAATTAAAAGAAAATGTACACAAAAATACTTCATTGAGCAATATGTTATGAAGTTAAAACAAAAAGTAAAAGGCCTTTGACCATGCATGTTATGTAGACAGTGGTATGTCACAACCAGGGTGTGTCATAGCAGTACAAGTTCAGTCCAGTTCAACACACCAACTGAATAACATAAGTAATTTAATCCAAACAAAAGTGATGCATGGTTTTCATTCACTCATTCATTGTAGGCTATAATCTCTGTCTAAATCACGTTCTCCCCATGACATGCAGGATTTAAGGATCGTGTTGAATTTGGCTCTTTAAAAAAAAGTAAAAAATGCTTTTAGTTCTGACAGATCATGAACTTTTCCACTGAACTATATATACACTATATCCTGGCTACAACAGGCCATATGTTTTATATCTTATTTTTGTTTTTTACACATTTACATTTTCAACATTTTAGAGTGAAAATAAAGGTTATACAGAGACAACTGAGTACCCAACATGGCTAAATACCCTGTCCCGTAGGGTGCCTGCCACTCCGCATATCCTGAATATGTTAATGTATGAACACAATGAAGTGTCACTGACCGGCAATTAGACTCAAAAAGTATAGGGCAGAGACAACAAAAACTGAGAGAAGGATGTGAAAGAAGGGATTAAACAAGAACCATGAGGTAAGACAATAAAAATAAATAATGGCAGACAGGAACACAGGCAAGCATCGTCTCAGGCTGAACTCTTACTGTTCCCCTTTTGAGATGTATTCATGTCCCATTGTCTCGCAGGAGAGTGTGTGAGAGGGCATTCAGTCAGCGGTGATGGGATAATTACTCCTCCATTGTCTTCCTACGAAACACTATAAAAATGTCTTTTGCACTCCATGCTCATTTAACTTGAATACAATTTACGGTATCAAGTAAAAGTTTAAAAAAAAATAGAGACGTACAAATATTCACTTCTGCCCAAGGGTCAGGCCAAAAGCAGGAACTCATTGGAGGTATATAGGGGAAATATATACAAAGACACATTATGCATACATTGAGCTACAGTATTTGTTTGCTATATTATAGCAGAGTAGCGTAAGTAATGAAGTGGATTTGAAGTTCTAAAGTAACGCTGTTGTCTATTTACATACATTCAAACCGCTGTATTGTTCATGACATATAAATAGATATTTTTCTTGTAAATTGTTACATTGGTGTCCTGAAGCATATCACTTAATTTTTAGCACTTTTCAAAAACAGGTTTGCTGAGTGCTTCACATACAAATGGCAGAAATTAAAGAACCACAAACAAACACAGGAAACTTTAGGTAGAAATTGTGTTATAATGAGTTCTTAAAAGAAACAAACAAATGGACACTGATGTAGTCTGATTTCCAGTGGAAGTTTTTTTTTCCCGCTAGTTATGTTACTTTCCACCTCTATCAGTCGATAACCCCAGTTTGATGATCTCTTCTTCCAAGCAGTCACAGATGATTTTGGTCTGTGCCTGTGGTCAAATTTGTATTATCTCAGCAAAACAGGTTATTAAAGAAAGCCAGACAGCACCCACCCACCCATCTGTTTACATGAGTCAGTAAGGTTAGTACAGTTTATGCCTCTGGGGCAAAAGATCATCCACTTTCAGAATGATGTTTTTCATACTAGCCTATATTTCTTCTTCTGAGTCATGCAATCAGCTGACTGGGATCTGTGCCATGCTGTGTTTTGAGTTATCATGGTCAGGCCATTATGACCTGATCTTGTTGGCATCCTTCAACTGTGTATGATAAGCAAAGAAAGGAAGATAATTGTGCAACAAAACACCTGTACACATGCACATGTAATCGGGCTATAATCCTGTCCCAACATAAAAGTAGCTTTGAATTATTTCATAGATGCTCTTATCTGTTGTCCATTTTATATTCTGGCTATTTGAAATTTCCTTTTTTGTTCTTCTACTTTTGAAAACTATGGAATGCCCTTCCCATTGCAATCAGAACAACAGATTCACTCTTTTGCCAGATTTTGAAAGTGCACCTCTTCAGACTCCATCTTAGCCCATAGCACTTGGTGTAGTATGTAGTAGAACCTAGCTTGGACCTCCTACATGTATGCAAAAGGCTCAACTTATGTATCTAACAGTACATTTTAACAGTGGGCGATGGAAATCCATTATTTGTCTATGGGACCCAGCACTCAATGGCAAATCTGCTGATAGCAGGCGGACGGGTGATGATCAGAAAGTGAGCGGAGCAACATCAGGCAAAAAGATAAATATACTTGGGCAATTTTGGCAAGTGACAATCAAATTCAAGTGGGTTTTTACCCACTTGAATTTGATTGTCACTTGCTCATTTTTCGACGCCCCATGTTAAAATGTAGGCCTACTGTTACATAGCATTTATTGCAACGTAAATTGATTTGTTGCTATGACATTTGCACAGCTCACATCGTTGTGCCGCACCTCTTACTTGCATTATACAATTTTGGGTGGTCTGTGACATGAAAAGGTATGAGCATAACTCAATAAAGAAGCACAACCTTTTCAGAAAACTCTAAGGATTTAGATTAGAAGCTTAGCTTTGTTGAATGGGCTTCAGTTCTTAATAGGTTAAGGAAGAAGGTAATCTTGAATGTACTGGCAAGCTGAGACAAACCTCAACATGCCCTGTCCAACCACACTGTCGATGCTGGTGGTGGGTGGGTGGTGGCACAGTGGCAGATTTTGCAACCAGAAACTGCACAAACAACACTGATTGACATTTTCATGACCAATTATGCTGTACGTGTTCCAAAAATCACAATAGACTACACAGTTCTTTTGGTGGGTGTGTAGTTCAGCTTAGTTCAGGACACATAAGTGCTATAGCTGTAGGCTGGCTATACAACAAGCCATAGCACCAATGCTGTACTGCAGCTGCCTGCTGGCCATTGGCCCAGTCGTCCAGGCATATATGCCACATATACACCAGGCTTTAGCCTGACAGCATGTCGCATATTCGAGTCTCATTCTCGCTCTTCTTCTTTGTTGTGCATCTTCCCTTTATACTAAAAAAGTATGTAGTGTAGCACCAAAATGCCCCTCTTTCTGACTTAAGATGCAGCATTTTTGTTCTGATTTTGCTACAATTTAGCCAATTGCTTTAGTGCATGTTGTTGTTGTGCCTCACTTGTCACTAGATGGCGTCAATTCTTTGGAAAGTGATCATATGATTACTTCATTACCATTCTTAATTGTACCATGTCATCATGTCACCATTAAAACAGATTTTAGGGTTGTTTTTTTAGGAAGTTAGCAGTTAATGGAAAGTTTGCCCACCCACCAAATTTTAATTTAGGATAGCAGCTTACTCCAAAGTGGTTTACAATGTGCAATACATTCACTCTCATTCATGCGTGCACTGATGCACCAACATGCTCATTGGTAGAATTTAGGGGTTAATCCTGCTGGATGACACTTCAACACAAAGCCAGGAGGAGCCGAATCAGGAACCTTCTCAGACAGACGGTCTACCTCCTGAGCCACTGCTTGAGCCACTGCTGCCTAATCTAAGTGCAAAAGCTCTCATATAGTGAATTCCAATATCCAATACCATATCATTTAATTCTATATTGTATTGTGGATGTAACCAAATAGCCAAGCCTTGAATAGGCTATTGTGATGTATGCTTATTTTTGAATAGCTTAATAAGATACCATTTCATCAGCCTCTGTGTATATTAAGGGCTCCATTTTCGTTCCTTATCCCTTAACTTCTTTGCCTTTTTAAACTATTAAAAAAGAACATTTTTCAACAGTTTAAATGGCCAGTCTACATGCTCGCAACGTGTCAATAGATTGGCACGTTGAACTATTCCAAAAAGTTTTTCAAAATAGTAAAAAAATGATAAGGGGTTTAGGATAAGTGGTTTAGATGGTAATGGAAATGGAGCCCTATAAATGTACCTACTTTGTCAGTTCTGGCTGTTTATTTACTTGCTGTTTTTTATTTATCAATTTCAGTTATTTCACACTGATAATTAGAATGACTTCTGCTTGAATGAGGTTGGCTAAGAATGTCCAGTCCACCCACGAATAAACAATACCCTCTCCCAGTAACACAGATTGTGTCAATACTCTCTCCAAGACACTGAAGACAGTGTCCACTGTAGACAGTGGACAACGATAGTGGGTGGAGGCATAGAGATAAAGTTCATGATAAAACAGTATCTTAAATATTCCTTCCTGATTGGCTAAGATTGGCTTCCAAGTTTCAAAGCTCAAATGATTTCGAAATTCGAACATTTCCACTAAGCTGAAGACAGCAGCATGCCATTTTTCCCATATCAGCCTCACAGTGGCACTATAACAGGGCAAATCCTGTTTGAACATTAACTGCATCGATCTGTGTACAATATGGATATGTGTACAATCTGTGTACAATATGTGTACTTATATGGACTCCCTAAAAGCCATGATATGTCATGTCATGTGACTGAATTTCTCAGATTCTACACTGATTGGCTAAGATCGCCTTCCAGTTTTCAGGGCCGTTTTGTACGAAGTGCTATAACAGGCCAAAGTCACATCTTTTATTCTGCATATGCATAAGCAAACCTTTTCTGACAAACACTCCTATCCTATTGGCGGAGACCTGTACCCAGAAGAGCACTTTTTCTAGTTTATGTTGTTTTGATTAGTTTATTTGCTGTGAATATGTAGTTTGGAGGACACAGTATGCACTGAAAGCCTTCCTTCTATTCTATATCACCTGGTCACCTGGTCAGTTCCACTTTTAGGAACATGATTTCCCAGCTATAATACCCCTCTTCCCTTCTGTATTTTAAATCGAATATATTTTCTACATGTTGAATAATACTGGCACTTTTGTTACATCAGCCTGTGGTTCTATTCATTATGAATCCATAGCAAATTGGGGAAATGTACTTTATTTTGTCCAGCATAACAGTATTATTGCTTGTTGCAGTATTATTGCCACAACGTGCTTTGAAGTGGCATCATAGTCCCAGAATGGATCTCACTGTGGCCATGTGATATATGCCTGATGTGATCACAGGGTGGCTGCTTATAAATACTCTACACATACAGTATAAACTCTGCATTTTGAACACTAATCTCCAATATCAGTAGTTACCATTTTAAACTCTATAATTTGTTGACCAGTGTCTGCAAGGGGGGTCTGTTCAACACTCACTGCATTAGTTTAAAGCATTTTATTAGTGTCCACATATCTCCCAGACTCCTACGTAGGCTATCTGATCAATCTGAGTTCAGAGGTTGCATACCTGGACATTATTGCCTGCCTTGTCTGTTAGCTTGATCTTTGAGCGGGCGACTGTGGCTCTAGACTGTGGTATAGAGCAGGTCACCCAATGATCAGTGTGTGTGTGTCAGCGGTTCAAATCCTGGCTCCTCCTGTCTACATGTCAGTGTCCTGGGCAAGACACTTGACCCCAAAATTGCTCCTGATGTGCTGGTTGTAACTTGCATGGTGTCCAGCGCAATGTGTGTGTGAATGGGTGAATGTAATGCACTAATGCATGCCTGCCCAACGTGGGGACCGCGATCTACCGGTAGATCTCGGCCTGATCACAAGTAGATCTCGGGAGATGTGGGGTTGGAAAGGAAAAAAATGGGGTGGAAAAGAAAAAAAGAGCAATTTCCATGTGCGCATGTGTGTCCATGTGCGCATGTGTGTGTGTGCGTGAGTCTGCCTGTCTGTCTGTCTACGAAGCGGCTCATTTGGAGGATTGTTGTCTGCAGTCTGTGAATTATGCCAAAAGTATTGTTCTGCAACATGTAATGGATGTTCTTATTATGATTGCATTTGCAATGGCAGTGTTTGACCAAGTCTGTTGTACTGATGTAGGCCTACTTACTGTATGACAAGTCTGTTGTACTGTTGTAGGCCTACTTATGACAAGTCTGTTGTACTTTATGCTTACGGACAGAAAGTGGTAAAACAAAGTAGCGTTGTGTTGTTGTGAAGTTACTGCAGGCTGGCAACGATGCGTGTGCTTTGAAATGCTGATATTGGACTGGTAGATCCCGGAGGGGTTGGCTGCTGAAAAGTAGATCTTGGGTCAAAAAAGGTTGGGCACCCCTGCACTAATGCAACTTGGATGAAGGTGCTTTATAAATTTACCATTTGAAAGACTCCTTGTGTACTAGTATCAAAATGGTACTTAACAGAATCTATTGCAAACAACATTTTAAAGACATGAGCAAACAAAATCATATTTATCCATGATAGGGAGAGCCAGCGAAATCATTTTCACAAACGGGTGCCCGTTTTCAAAATTCTTTCGCCCCTGCTGATGAAAATGATTTCGCCCCTGCTGATGATAGGACTGGTATATATTAGAGCTGTCAATCGATTAAAAAATGTAATCGCGATTAATCCCATGATTGCCCATAGTTAATCTTTGATTAATCGCATATTTTTATGAGTTCTAAATATACCTTAAATGAGTGTTTTTCAAGAATATTCATATCAAGGTCAATTATTTATTCTTCATTTGAGCCACAGACCACCATTTGATGACATTTATTTAGACTTCCAGACCTAAATTAAAGAATTTGTCAAGAATTTGATGCTGATATCATTGGGAGCAAACATGCACATTTTGTAGAAAGTTTTCTACATTCACTAATTGCGTAGACTTATTTTAAAGTAACTTAACTGATGCAGATATTTAACAATTATTCAACTGCATTTGGCGAAATTGATCCAAATAGACCCACTTGGCTTTTGGTTTTACTGTGAGTTAATCTCGCACTAAAAAAATTAATCGAGTTAACTCAAGGCTGAGTTAACTCGCGATTAACTAGTTAATGCTGACAGCCTTAGTGTTTATATATATATATATATATATATATATATATATATATATATATATATATATATATACTGTATATATGTTTACTTTATTTGCCTTTTTTGCCATTGTTCTCCGATCAGAACTATGGTGAGATCGCAAACAGTGGTCATATCCAGTAACTACAGCTGTGATTCTGTCATACGTAACATTAAGTTCTCAGGGTCCTATACTACATCTTTATATTAATGAGCAGATTACAGGGTTTTACTCCGAGGGTCCCATGTTCCCTTGGGCCTATAGCTCTAGCCATACACTGATGCTCTAAAACAGTGGTTTTCAAGCTTTTTACCAGGGCCCACTGTTTATTCAGAATTTGATGACATTTTAACCCCACAGACCCCCAAAATGAAAGATTTCTTTTATTTTTGTCCACAATACCAGGCTGGATCTGAAAATAAAACAGCCATACATACAGACCAAGATGACCATTAATCTTCTACATTAGGGTGACCATATTCTCAAAGGAGAAAACCAGGACACCTTAGCGGGGGGGGGGGGGACCTTTTTTCCCCCAAGTAATTTTAATGCGCAATTTAAATGCATTTATTCAAAAAGTCAAAAAGTGCTTTACAATTTATGAATGTTTCAAAGAAAGAAATAATGTCTCAATCAATTTCTCTCAGACATAAGTTAACAACTCTGAACAGCAACACTGAAACTCAGCCTCAATTTCAGACATGAATGCAACAATGTCTGTTGTAGGCTATTGAAAAAGGTTAACAATTGCCCCGGTCTGAATACAGGGATTTTTTTCTGTAACTCGTCTGTAAACGTGCACTTGCGCTTGGGCATGGTGGTGGAGACTGACAACCACGCTGTCTAGTGTCTACTAACTGATTGACGAAGGCTGCCTGCACTGACTCTGCTCAGGGCTGAGGTCATCGTGCGCAGTGTCCTAGTGCCTGTGGATTTACTGGTCCGATGTAAGCAAAGACGTGTCGGAAAGGAACTGAATGAAAGTAATTTTACAAAAACCGGGACATTTCCTCATTTTCTAAAAATAAACCAGGACACCCAGGACAGGACGTGAAATACGGACATGTCCTGGGAAATACGGACGTATGGTCAGCCTATTCTACATTGTCTATTTGTGTAGACTTAGGCTGATTCAGATGATGAATATTTTAACTTTTGAGAGTGTAAAATGAAACCAAATTTGGTTTCATTTTTTCATTCTCAAAGAGTTACATCTGGTTAACCAATTATCCATCATTTAACTGGGGACCGCCTGGAACACTCAAGGACCACTGGTTGAAAACCACTGCTCTAAAAGGGCAGTCTACACTCTACAGTCAGTCACTTCACCACAATTCCTGTCGATGTAGCTTCTGGGATGTGTTCACCTTTCAGCCAACTACAATACACACAATCACTGTAACAGATGACAGGAACAAAATGAAAGAAACTGCTTTCATTTTGAAAGACTACACAGCACTTCTGGTGAGCTGGTGCTCACTCACAATAGCTGCACTCACACATAATTACAGCCCAGTGACTGTCAGCTGCTAATGTTTCCTCCTCAATATGCAGTCAAAGACTAATGAAAGCCCATAAACCACAGAAACTGGATTAAATGGACCAAACAAAGTGAGTGCAAAATATAGACAGATTAAATAAAACAATTCCTGATTATTGTTTGCTTGATTATTATTTTTAATAGTGACAGACTCTGTCCAAATGCCCAGAGGAACCTCATGCCATGGGGAAATCTAGTTAGCAGCTAGCTGGAGAAGGAACACAGTGAATTTTATTATTGGTTTTATTGGTTTGATATTCCCTTTTTGTCATTTAGAAATATGTTTGATGAAGGCCTTGAGCCCAGTGTCATCATACAGTACATATTGCAATTGATTTGTGTCATAGATGTCCCTTGCTCTACATTTCACCCCTATTCTAATGTCTGTCTTTTCGTAGATCCATACCCCCCCACACACACACACACACACATCATATTTTAATAGTATACTCATGCATGTGTTCTTGTGCAGCCTTTACATGTAATCCCTGGCATGATTATCTCGCAGTGTGTCATGCCAGAGGCAAAGCAAACTGCAATGGGGTGAGGTAATATCAGGGTGAAATGGAGAACTATGACAGAACTTTGACTATGAAAAAATCAATGGCAATATGTATGATGTCTCAGGGATCAAGGAAGATGGATGGAAGTGTAACTGAATGTAGTGCATTCAGCATATGATATGTTCAACATTTTAATGTTGTTAGTAGTTGAATTATTTTGGTCATTTGAAGTTGCTGAGCATACACTACACAACATAAAATCCATGCCACAGATTGCAACATAGCGTTTAGTTCAGCTTTATCAGTTTTTATCATGAATGTTTTTGCAAGGCCTCTGATTTTCATATTGCTTTAGTTTGAGCTGGTTTCTGAAGTTTACTTTCATGATTATTTTGCTGATTGCTGATGTAATCAGCAATCAAGTGGTGAAACTGGTTCTTTGGGGCTTTTCATAGACCTGGGCACTTGTTTAATTTACAGGATAGCAAACTTTTGCACTAGGTTTGCTTTGGACCCACCAATAGACCTACTCCTACCAGACCCACCAGTTTGGGTTGAACCACTAGTAGCAGAGCAGACGATTGCAATATGTAGCAAGAATCATCCAAATCGTGATACAAGCGTGAAAACTGGTACATATACTCTTCAAATGCCCTTATCTTCAAAACTACCGCATGCCACGCAAAATTCCAAGATGGTGTAGCCCAAAATCCAAGATGTATGCCCAGAAATGTGTTTTTTCTTTTATAACTTGACATGAATTGAATTTTACACCCCAGAAATGTATTGAAGGTTAATATAAAGTTGGGCATTATGGACGAATTGGTACTCTGAAACATGACAAGCAGACTAGATGTTTACTCAACACTGGATTATTTACCCCACTCATCACTAGATTCACTACCATAGACATCGATGGCTTCAGAGGTCAGCAGCCGACCAAACGTACTCTGTTCTTCACCAACAGATTCCGACAACCAGTCGTTACGGTGATATTTGACGTCAATTGACAGAATATTGTCACCAGTTTTTCAAACACTTTCAGATTTATTCCACCGCTGAATCGGCTTGGTGTGTATAGTGATAGAAGATATAATCTATAACATATCGGAATGAACCATATTGGCTATGAAAATGCCATATTTGTATCGGATCTGTCTCAAAATAATCTCGATTATTTTCACAGATATCGATGACACAATAATAATTTGTCAACGGCTCATTGTTTGGCAGTATAATCCTAATTTACCATTAATAGACCTGAATAAGGCTACACAATTTAAATAGTCCAATTTCTCTGCAGAAATGTAGATGTAACTTCATCCCTAACCTACTGTTCATCTGTGACCATGTCACAGTTTTCATTGTTCAATGATGGTGTTTGTCTTTTATCTGTTTATTTTTCTTGGTAGGCTCCTTTGAGAGAAACGACTTCTGCATACCTGATCTAGTTTTGGGCAGATGCGTTGGTCTAGGGCAGGCAAAGCAGCAGACTTTAGAAGGGAGGAGACCCGCACACCACCACCTCTACTGGATCAAGAGCATTTATTTTAAGGTCAGCAATGTTTCGGTCTTACGGCCTTCTTCAGGCATGTTCTTGGTAGGCTGCAAAAGCACAGTTATAATTGTTTAGTGTGTGATTTGAGAATGTTTTTGACAATGAATATAATATAATAAGCATTATCCTGGCGTGCAAATCGCACTTGCCTAGGTGAGGATTCTTGATCAGCCTCAGGTAACCTCGGAAGACTGAGCCTTTCATCCCAATGACTTTCATATCAGACGTGTATTTTATGCTTTTATAATCCCTTATTAGTTTGATGCTGTGCCAATTGGCGTCATCGGACACATTAAGGAGGTTATAGTTTCAGAGAGATCTGTCTGTGTTCAACCTTGCTATGTGTCAATAGACTGACCAAAGGGTAGCTGACCTGTGCCACTAGTTTATGAAGAGGCAAACAGTCATTGGTGCAGAACAAAGTTCGATTTTAACAATTTGTTAAAATGTGGATGTGGACTTGGCAAGTATTCTTTGTATGATTTATGTACAGCATAATACTTGAAGTGCTTAATGGGTATTTCCTTCAGAATTTCATCTCTTTCCGCACCCTGAGAGATTTCAGAAAAAATATATATATATGACTTTTCCCTTAAACAACACACAAATATCCTTCAGCTTGGTTTAGGACCCAGGAAAGAATTCAATACATGACCTATTATACTCAAGAAAGTAAGAGCATCTTTAGTTGTTTCCTTCCCATTGCTTGACCTTATTACAAAGTCCAATATAGGGTTATCCGAGTTACAGTTTGCATGAGGTTATCTGAGTTAACTGTGTAACTGGTTCAAACACAGAATAATATCCTATGAACAATGTGTGGGACTCAGTGAGATTTTTAAAATAACTTATTCTCTTTTGTTTATTAAAACAAATCATCCTAGGTGTGGACTTTAGTGGACTGATTTTCAACTTCACAACTACATCTGAAAATAGGCACTCTACAAGCTCACAATGCATTGCGATGGGGATACATTGTGAGCTGGCAGAAAAGAATGTTTATTATTAGATTTGAAAACATGAAATGGGACATTTGGGTATTTTTTCCCATCACTGTCATCGGGCATCATGTGATGGTAGCCAGAGGTGTGGCAGCAATAGAATAAGCGTGGAAGTGACAACCTGGCAGTGACTCCTGGACTTTGGGCTCCCTGCTACAACTCTCACCTGACTGCAGTATATATTCAGCAAAGCACCAGCCACACACACTCACAAACAACCTGACCTCTCACAGATCCACACAGGGGGAAGCAGGTAGGAATGAAACTATACAGGCTTAATTCAGCACATGTTTTGATGAGAAAACAAAGGAACTCAAGTCCGTTTTGAATGTAAACATAATCAAGTGTTTTGTCTTTCATTTTGTATTTCAGGAAGAGACGCAGTCATGAAGGTGTTCGTGGTTCTTGCCATTGCGGTATTGTCTGGTAAGCTTATTATTTTTCTCACATAACATGCACTGATAACATACATTGTAATGTCCAGTTTCACAGAATAGCCTACTTTGTGTTTGGCCTTTCCTGCTATAGTTATGCAATAGGAAAGCACACAACATAATATGCCAAACAGGTTAGCATAGCTTCTCTAACCAGCACAACACTAAGCTAAAGAACTTCATTGTCAAAGTGGGTAAAATTATTTAGGAGAAAAAAGCAAAAAAGCTACAGTACATCATAGGGAAGCATAAATTGCAGCTGATGTGAAGTCAGACACGAGGTGCAGTAGAAAGGTTATAATTGGAAGCAGGTGCAATACACACAATGTGCAGCATGACAGTGGCAGATGGGGCAATTTAACACAAAACCCTCAGTGCTCCTGGAGCTAACGACATCCTCTCCATCCACCAGGCTGCCAAGCCAACCTCTTCTATGCTGATGAACCCAAACCACAGCTGGAAGTACTGACAGATGCTTTCTGGGACTATGTCGCCAAGGCAACCCAGACAGCCGATGACACACTCCAGATGATCAGGAAGAGTCAGTTTGGCCAGGAAGTCAAGTAAGTCTTGTAACCTTTCGCATTTCATGTCACTTGTCGTATCATGTTGCAGTATATTTCAGTGTTGGCTTTGTATTACGCCGAAAACTCTATGGATATGATGACCTGCCGGCATGACCATCATAATAATAACCATCCCACCCTCTCTCTCTCTCTACCATCCAGTTCTCGTCTCACGGAGAGCGCTGACATTGCTAGCCAGTATGCAGTCACCTTGCAGGAGAAGCTCCCTCCCATGGCCCAGGACCTGGTTTCCAAGATCTCCCAGGAGGCCGAGGTGCTGACGGAACGCATCAGCCAGGACCTGACCAGTGTCCGGGGCAAGCTGGAGCCATACGCCGAGCAGATGAAGACCCAGGTCCAGCAGAGGCTGGAGCAGCTCAAGCAGGAGCTGGCCCCCTACGCCGAGTCCCTGGACACCGAGTCGCTGAGGGTCACCCTGGAGCAGAAGAGGGAGGAGCTGACGGCCAGCCTGGAGCAGAGCTTCCAGGAGCTGCAGGCTCAGCTGGGGCCCTACACGGACGAGCTGAAGCAGAAGGTGGACGAGCGGCTGAAGGAGTTCCAGCAGACCGTGTCGCCCATGGCCGACAACATCCAGGTGGAACTGGCCCAGAGGGCCAATCTCGTCAAGCAGATGGTCGCCCCCTACGCCGAGGACCTGAGGGAGAAGTTGGACCCCTATGCCCGGGACCTCGAGGCCCAGCTCAGCTCCCTCTATCAGTCGTTTGTTGAAGCCAGAAACTAAGACTTTTGACCTCGACATGATCTATGATTGATTAAGATGCTGACCTTGTTTTGGGCTATACCTATATACGGGTGGCTCATCCAAACGTATTTATGTCATTACCTGAACTGTATTATAAGAAATGAACAGAGGAGTGTGTTGTATTTATTGTTCGGTGCAAGGTTTAGAGACAGCAAGTCAGCCTCGATCTGCACTCATCAAGTGTGTACATACTGTTTTTGTCTTGTGCTGAGTGTTGTTTGAAAGTGTAACTGAAGTGTTACTGTTTTGTAATTGTTCTAAATTATCAACAAAAATAAAGGCATGCCTATGTGAACACGGCGGCTGACTCATTCCCAAAGTCAATATTTGCCTACACGTCATAGCCATACATATTCAAAACATGTAACTGAAGAGGAGCAAAAAGGAAACGGCAAATTCAAGCAATGTTTACCAACTAGATATACACACACAGGGTACAACAAATCCTCGGTGATGATTTCACTGATAGGACACATGCTACTGTTTTCTCTTGAGTAAGCCACAGTGATTTACTAGATTCCATATCCTTGTCTCACCTCTCATGTCCCGACATGTACTGTCACACAGTTTGGTCTCCGGTGCCAGGCTTATGAAGTGGCAGGCAAGACATGGGTGTTGTGTACCTGTTAGTACTTGCCTCAAGTCCCCCTTATGCTTTATTTTAACAGAAAAGTCAAATCAAGTCAAACTGATTTGAGAGAGATTGGTGAAAGGGCACCTACGGTCAGCTGCAATTCCTCTATACCTCTACTCTGATTTGCCTGGTTTTGGCTATACAGTAGTGATTATTTGTACGTCTGTAAATGTCTTGATGAAGTGAACACTGTGGGCCCTATTGTAAACAAGTAGTAATACTCAATGGGGTCGTCTACTCACAGTTTTCAGTCTTGTATTGAGTTGTGCTGTAAATGTACTGTAATTCTCCAAGCTGTTAGTTAAAATGTACTCAAACAATCACATCAATACAACATTGAACATGGAGAGGCGTAAATTGTTGTATTGGCAATTTAGGGAGGTTTTATATGGTTTTATATGATATTCATTGCCATGTGAATAAATCATGACATGCTGTATAAGCTGGATCATGGTTTCCCAGGACAGATACTGAACTCTACCCTAAATTTGATCACCATGAACTGATGATCAAAAGCCAATGACGTGCTGTCGATCCACTTTTATGGCAAAACTTCAGACAGTCCAATCAACGCATACATGCACATACTCACTCACTCACACACACACACACATACGCACACAGGCGGTGGAATATTCTAGTGTCCAGCGTGGAGGGTCAGAGTCCAATGACAACACTACACACAAACACATGCTTGATCCTCCCTCCCGCCTTCTCTTTCTCTCTGCGTGTCTCTCTGTCTCTGTCTTTTTCTCTCTCATACTCTGCATATAGCAGAGTACAGACGCTTTACGTTCGCGGCTTAATTCACCCAGCTGGTACAGCTCGACATGCTGCTGATAGCAAAGATTTTAGATGGTCTTTAGAAGTAAAATGAAAATGTAAAATGCATTAAATTGTAGCAGAAAGTCAGAAAAGCAGCGAATGCTGTTTAGACAGTGTTGTTTTACTACCAATTTCTTCAGGTTAAAAGTTTTACTTTTTTCTTTATAAATCAGAGGCCTTCTACTTCTAGGCTTGGAATTTGGCCTCATGGTCTTAAAACAAAGGTCAAGTGGCCTTCCACCTGAATGAGCTAGGCCTGCTTTGTCTCAATCTCTGCAGTCATCAGGTTTAGGCTCTTGATGCAATCTTTGACTGAGGATAAACGGTTTGTTAGACAGTTTGTTGGGATGCAGGAGTTTCTCATGAGCATGCTGTGTCTTGCCTTTCCCACTGTCACCACATAGAGTGATTCAAGCATGTTTGGAAGTAGATAACAGGTTTGTTCTGAATATTGTTCTCGGGTAGATGAGTAGATCAGCAGCAGTGGAGATGAGGAGATATAGCTGTCTCTGCTCTCTACGGGGGCTTGTAAAACTCCATTCCCTCTGGCTACGTGTTGTTTTGTTCTGTCTGTGGACTGGTTTGTTCTGTCTGTGGACTATAATTACATACTATCTAACTTGGATATGTAATTATAGGGGGGCCTGGACAGTTGTCAGGTTATCGCTGTCATCCTTGGCAGCGAACGTCCAACGTGTACGTGATGAAACTTGCGGTATGTGGTTGCAGGTGTTGGTTTTAATAATTTGTTGAAAACAAGCCACCATGACCTCGAGGTCCTACATTTGTGTCTGAAAAAAATGACTCCTTATTCAAACTTCTGTTCAGGATAAACATCAGGTCATCCTTTCCCCACGCCATAGGCTACAGTGACACCTAGTGGTAGGACATTGAAAGCGCAGTATGAGGGCTTGAATATTACATGGTGTACTGTACACTGTATGTATAATGTGGATATTTTGCCTTGGTGGGATAATTACATATACATAGATACATAAAATATAAAATATTGTGGAGGGCCAAGACTAAAGGGTGAACTAAAGTCTGCGTAATATTAATTTAATTTCAAGATAAAAGTAAGAGTAAGACCAACCATTTTGACACCAGGACCCTCAATTTATTCAGTATTTGAGCCACAGACCCCCATTTGATGACATTTTAGTCATACCTGGTCAGTAACTACTGACCAGGTATGCTTTAGGCATTTAGCAGATTTAGCAGACGTACATAGTGTGTCATGCGCTGGTCCATGGAGAGTCCTGGTAAACCATGTGACCCCGGTGTGATGCTGCTCATGGCAGACCCATGCCAGGAACAGTTCAGAATGGGTACAGTTCGCCTGTTTAAACTGAATCTGAATTGAGTGTGGTTTGAGTTGCGTAGTGGTGACGTCTGCCATGCAGTGATGACTAGGATAACATGTAGTGTGTTTGTAGCCTGGATGAAGCCAGATCGAATCAGCTGTTGGCAAAGAAATTGCCTGTGAGCAGAGCTGATAGGATTGGACTGTAATAGCTCAATTGTACACCCATTGAACTGGGGTGGCCAATCAGGACACAGTATTCAAATATGTTTGCATACCGTCCTGATTGAACACCCCGATTTTCTGGAGCAGGAAGTGGGCGTACAATTGAACTATTCCATATCCGGCATACATGCATATCCTGCTTATGTCTGAAATGTGAAGTAATGGTAACTGTAGAAAATCAGCATTTAGTGACAAAATGTATTCATCTGGCTTTCTGTTTAGCATATATACATTTATAATTCATCAATTTGATTGTTTTACTTTGTGCAGATCTTGGTTTCAGATCAGAATCTGATTTCTGGTGGATTTCCATAAAAGCACACACACTTGGTTTTGGGGCACCACTGACTACTTTGTAGCGCCTCTTCAAGTTGTACAACTATTACTAGATGTTGTAGATTGTCAATCACCCATTTTCACAGAACACTGGTAACATATTGTTGCACTGTAGAAGTAACTACTAATAACTTTTATCATTGTTTGTATTGTATTGTATTTGTATTGTTATTTATGCCACTACAATGTCTTGGGAACTAGAACAAACAGTTCTAGTTCCCATAACTGTAAACATACTCTTATGTACAGTATGTGCCCAGGAGGAAACAAAGACTTGTACCTTCTCGGAATGAGACTTCACATTCCCGACATGCCCCTTTTTCCCTGTATATGCATTTACAGGCAGCTTTCCAACTCAGTGCTACATACCTAACACTATGGATATGCTCTATGACTAATGGATGGTGCAACGCTGTGATCATGTTGCACTTTGCACTTAGTGTTGCACTTTGCACTGCTCACAGGTCACGGCAGTTGTATTCGTCTCCATCAACCAATTAGAATAACTAAACTATACACCTGATTCCATCTCACATCATTATGACTCAGCCATAACCCACACTGGGCGAGGTTATTGCTTGTGTACTGCCCGTGTTTTTGGCCGAGTGATGACGTCACATCCTGCTTTTTTGAATGGGTGTCAATGACATTTCCGGCTTGTTCTGGCTCCTATTTTTCGGCAACGGGAGGCTTTTCCTGCAAGCTGCCAATGGCTGAAAATGCAAACCAGAATAAGCCAGAAGTGCCCATTGACGCCCTTTCAAAAAAGCAGGACGTGATGTCACAGTTTGGTCGAAACCACGGACTGTACACAAGCCGAGGCACCCTGTTGAGGCACGCTAAGACCCTCTACACACCTTGCTTGTGCACTGCATATGTTTTTGGCAGAGCTGTGACGTCATGTCCTGCATTTTTCAATTGGTGTCAATGACTCTTCCGGCTTGTTCCGGCTTGCATTTTCGGTGACAGAGAGAAGCCAAGTGTGGAGACACCTTTAGCGTAAATTGCGGGATTAGCGGAAGTAGTGCCATTTGTAAAATTTTATATAAATATCCTATATGCGAATTCTTGAAAGTGGCATCCTTAATACAAGCCAGTTTACAAAAAATATATCTGTTATGTGTCAGATATAATTTGTATAAATTACAAAATTATATATGTTTCAATTTACCAAAATTGCTATGGATCTTATATCGGTTTTGAATTTCATATATAATTCTAATAAATTACAATGTTTGTAATGTTTTATATGTGCTCACTTTATAAAAAAAAATACTATGGATCTTATATTAACTTTATTCTCTAATACGAGGATTGTATGAAAGGTGCCACTTTCAAGAGTTCGCCTATAAAGTTTCCATATGGACAGGCTTTTCTGTCCATATTTTAAGGCTAGACATAACTATGCATAACTATGAGTCATGGGGATATCCCTGTGACTTAGTCACTGTGTCTAAGCTTTCCCTGCAGGAGACTTGGGCTTGATTCTGGATGTTACATACTGTGTACACTATATTATACAGGTATATATACATATTTAAAAAGAGGCAATACATGCACGTCTCAAACATATTCCTATGCTCCTCCCTTCCTATGCTCCTCATGACACATGTCATGAGAATGGTCCCGTGGAAAAATACAAATTACATCCCTTTGTGAGTGTGTTATGTATGGAACTTTGCTTATCACACTATCACTAAATTACACACCTGACCTGTAGAAAAAAAAACAACAGGAATGTGGGCATGCAGGGAAACAAACCTTCTGTACCTTCTACAATGTCACAGAGCATGGCGAAGGTGCTGAAAGATCCACCTCACCTCAGGCGTCAACAACATTATGAAAATGACAAAATACAATCGCCCCAGTGTTCTATGGTTAAGACTTTAAATATCTATATGCAGTAGTTTTTCATGAATTAGTCCTTTTAAATATTGATGCTTTAATTTTATCTCAGTGTAGCCCTTCAGAACTACAGTGCATTTTAATAAAATGCATTAATATGGTGATTTTCATCCATATCTCTCTATATATTAAAATATAAAGATACAGAGATCACAATGATCAGATTTGCTGCTACCTGTCTCCATGGAACATCTACAAAACAATCATTTTCTTGCTTATCTGTCACAATTGCAAACAAATGGAATGGCCAGTATACAATGACAGAAAACTGACCAAACCTGTTGTTGAACAGATAGTGGGCCTCTCCCTCCTCAAACCCCTATGGCATATACACGTGTACTTCAACAGACACTGAAAAAAAGAGAATATGATTATTCTTCCCTTTGAAGCATTAGTTTAAACTTTAAAATGCAGTGTCACAATCATAAATAAGAGACAGTTTTACGAATGTCCCAGTGCTTGTGCATTGTTTTTATGTGGGCTTGTTTTCATTTTTATGATTCTTCAGTATGAGCGGTGTGACGTATGCGCAGAAAATGAGTAATGTTTGTTCGTTCATGGCTCTATTAAGATATGTGTCACAAAATTGTAAATAGCTAGAGGATAATATGTAAATGAATTAGTTCCGGATCTAGCTACGAAGTCAAATATTCGAGTTTTGCAAATTTTGACTCACTTAGCTTTTGGCAATAAGAGGGGATTAAAATAGCCATTCTCACTTTCTCTGAATCCCAGAGGACTCTCCAAGGATCTTTCGAGCTGGACTCAGTTGGACGTGCTCTGCAATAACTAGATCAATATTTAGAATTGAAGTTTCAGGATAATAATTCTATTCGTCAGCATTTAATTTTGTTGATTCCATAGTGCCACAGGGATTGTTTTCAGCTGCCTATATAGTAGTCTATATACTATATTTTGTAAAAATCTGGAGACGGACAATTACAACAATGTACATTAACATTGTTGTTCTGTTAACCGTTATACACATAGGCCTATCAAAGGTAAGGAGTCAAAGCCTTTTTTCATATGGAATCCTGTGTACCAGTGTTGCTGTTGCAGACTTTGTTGTTTTCTGTTCTTATGAAATTAACACTGCATGTATTTTAACTAAGGCTTTTGAAAATAATGAATTAAATTAATTTTGTTGATTAATCTGATTAACTGACTCAACCCACTGAACATTTCCTCCCTGATATTTAAGTATTTAATTTTCAAATCCTGTAAAGAAATGCAGGCATATTTTGGACATTGTTCGAATGGGGATAAATCATGATTAAATTAATTTTGAGGCTGTGATTAATTTGATTACATTTTTTAATCATTCAACAGCCCTAATGCTGTGTTAATTCAGTATCCATTATCTGACAGGATCACAGGTCATTGACAAATAACAACAGCGGAGTAATGAATCCAAATCATGTACATGTAATTGAAGATGGAATGGGGACTTTGGGTTTTGTCCATATGGGTACTCTTTCCCCATATGGAAAAAAACTTCTATGTAAACTCTTGAAAGTGGCACCTTTCACACAATCCTCATGTAAGAGAATAAAGTTAATATAAGATCCATAGCATTTTTTGTAAAGTGAAACATATAAAATGTATTGTAATTTATAAGAATTATATAATATAATTATATAATATAATGTATAAGACTGTATGTAAGATGCCACAAGTGGCATCATTATGACATGCAAAAAAGATAAGATCCATATCACTTTTTTTTGTAAAGTGAAACATATATGAGTTTGTAATTTATAAAAATTATATATGACATAAAACAGATATAAGACCCATAGTATAGTAAAGTGGTTTGTATAGAAAGGGGCCAGTTTGGAGTAGTTTGTATATAAAGTTTTACCCATATGGGCCAGGACTCTCAGATTAACAGGGTTTTATTGTGTATTATTTCATATGCAGTGTGCTCACATTAACAAGCATGTTTTTTCTCCATCACTGGCAGCGATGTGCCTTTTTTGTTTGTGCATCATTGAAACAGCTGTCCTCACTGTGGTAAACTAAAGCAGTGTTTCACTTCTGCATAATTGATAGGCTATGACTTAATCACCCGAACTGTGCAGTGTTGTGTCAGTTGTATAGAATAGATTAGCTGATGATGTCACAGTCAAGGCAGTGAAATAATTCTCAACTCACGTTATGGGTTTTTTCTACAATGGCACCCATAAAGAATATATTCAACACTTACTGTATGTTAGTGGAGATTGATTTTCAAAATGCTGTTCATGTGATTTATTCCATTCAGATCCATTCTATCCATCACAAATCTGTTACACCGCTGTTCAGAGGTGAGATCTTTTTGTTTATACAGAATAAATTGTTGTATTTGGCCTTCGTGGAATGTTTTACACAGAAACATCAGAAGACAATGAATTACCGGTATATACATACTGTAGCTCCAAACAGTAATGTGTATCTCATTTTCTTCAGATATTGCTGATGCCGATTTGGAATTAGATGAGATAAATAAGGGTGAGTTTACAACTATTATACTTTGTAATGTGATGAGTAGTGACAATAGTCAACCTACAAGGGAATGTGTTTCAATGTAATGTGCTGTGGGCCGATAGATTAATTTATTTTTTGATAATTTTGACAATTGCCAACATGTATGGCAGTTTGGAAGTGTTTAAGTTGCATTGTACAGCTATGGCTAAAAGAGAGACAACTGAATTAAAGCAAGATGTACTGTTGTTTTGATCAAAGTGTACCTCTGTGCCCTTGATGACACAGGGCAGATTTTGAGATGTTCCATTTGAAAAACATTATAATTGATATAATCATTACTTTTTCTCATTTAGACCTACATTTGCTTGAGACTGATATCCTGCATGGCAACTATGAGCAAGTAAGACCGAACATTTGTTGTTGTTCAGATAATCTTTGATAAATGTCAGGTGGCTTTTGTTGGTTTTCCTTTTCCTAGTGTATAATTTTCATTTCTCCTCAACATTTAGCCTAAAAGAAGGGAAAAAAGGAATGCAATAACGAATAAAAAGAAACTTTGGGATCTCCCGGTTCCTTATGTGCTCGAAGACAGTCTTTGTAAGTTAGCAACACATTCCTCTATCTATTATTATTATTATAATTACTAAAAGTACTGTATATAGTAAGTGATTGTTTTGACGGTTATATAATCTGACAGTAATCATTCTTGTATAGACACAAGAGTTTCCCTGTCTCTCCAGCTCAAAAAAAAAAATACATTTTCAGTTTGGGAAACCACTTTTATCCAATAAATATTGTTTTATATCGTAATTATTATTGAAGTATGTCATGTGGTCTAATATAGCCTTTGTTATCTACTGGTAGATCAGTTGATTGACTATTATTCTTGTGTTTTTTTTTCCATGAGCACAGCGGTGGACACAAAGGGAGTCATTATGCAGGTCATGGAACATTACAGGTTGAAATCCTGTGTGGACTTCACGCCCAGGGTCTCTCAAGAATACTACCTTAGTGTGGAAAAGAACTATGGGTGATTCTTTTTTTTACCCCATCTCACGCATACAGGACATAAACATGATTGACCTTTTTGTGGGACCTATAGCGGCGTTGTCAGTTAGTCAGAACATTGTGACATTCCTGACACACTCTTTTGTCCATTACAGATGTTCCTCCTTTATTGGTAAATATATTAAAGGTGGTCAGGAGGTCACCATTGGTGAAGGATGTGGATATCTCGCCACAATAGAACATGAGTTTCTCCATGCTCTGGGCTTCTGGCACGAACAGTCCCGATATGATAGAGATGACTATGTCACCATACAATGGGACAACATTAAAGAAGGTTTGATTTGACACCACTACACTGTTTACTTTGTTCCATGTAAATTTATCTGAATAATGAATATTGATGATTGATTGATGAATGTTTTGTTCAGTCATAAAAACAAAACATTTTGTAATGAATGATGCAGCTTTGTGTGATGTCTAATAACAATCTCACCTACAGGTCACAAGCAAAATTTCAAAAAGGTCTCCAAAAAGAAGTCAACGACACTTGGCACACCGTATGATTATAATTCAGTCATGCACTATGGGGCCAAATTCTGGACCAAAAACAACGGCTACACCATTGTGACAAAGGATCCACAGTACCAGAATAAGATTGGCCAACGCGTAGAGCTGAGTCCCAATGATATCCTTAAGTTGAATCGACTTTATAGCTGCAGTAAGGAATGGCAGATTTAATTCTTTTTTTTTTTTTTTTTTAAATAATCATATGTCAAAAAAAATGAGTAGATAACGTTCTTGTTTTGTTTTGTTATTTTATTTATTGATATATTGATTCATTGCTTGACTGTCACAGACACAACCATATCGTTTCTGGAGCATTGCGACTTTAACCAGGGGCATGTGTGTGGGATGAGTCACTGCGCACACAGCTCATTAGGCTGGAGAAGGATGACGACAGCTGCTGGAGGGCCTTCTGCTGATCACACCCTCCTGGACATCAGTGAGAGTAACAAAACCCAGGGTAAGACCCTCACCTTACACATCAGGTTTTGTGTGTAACTATGGAGTTAACATACGGTAATTGTCCCCTGTGTGCTTATATTATTCAAATACTGTAAGTCTTCCCTTTGTATTTTTGAGCTCCGCCTACGGCTCCAAATACGGAGCAATGTGTGTATCTATGTCTGTCTGTACTGTATGTCTGAGCATGGACGAATGGACAGCTGCATCACCTAGAGTTTGAGTTGAAGGGCCTAATCAAAATACACCCTTTGGTGACACTAAAATAATTCCCTCAGGATAGAGGAGACAGACAGATGCACAGTCACAGAGATATGTAGATATGGTACATTGATATCCTAGGACACTAAGATTTGGGAAAAGGCATTAAAAAAAGAAAAAAGAAAGAAAACAAAACATGCATCAACTTCATTATAGAGCTCCATAGTGAGGTCAGAGTTCATGTTCCGGAAGAGTTTTCCATGTTCATTTTTCACAGTCTATGAGGAAGTCTATGAAGACTATGATTTACAGTATATCTGTAGTACCGGTAATTCCAACCCCCTTTACCGTCTTGGAATTAGAACAACATGCAAACATTTGTTGAAATGGTTAAACTTGAACCTTTTCCACACAGGATACTTTATGCACGTCAGCACTGCATCTGGCCAGAAAGGGGATTCTGCATGGCTGGAGACCAAGAAGTTCAGACCCAAGCGGTCTTGCCACTCTCAGTGTCTCCAGTTCTACTACTACAACAGCGGGAGCCCATCTGACCAGCTCAACGTCTGGATCAGAGAGTTCCAGAACGAAGGGGATTCCATGGGAACGCCACGCCTCATGGGCCAGATTTCGACTGAGGAGAATAAAGACGAGATCAGTTCACGTCATTCCAGTTCAGAGTGGCAAATTCACTACGTTCCCCTCGATGCCAATAAGACCTTCCAGGTGGAATTCGAGGCACGCAAAGGAGCAGGTACCTCCTCGGGAGGCATCTCCATCGATGACATCAACCTGTCTGAGACTCCCTGCCCACAATATGTGTGGCGGATCAAGGACTTTGATAAATTGTTGGCGACCAGCGATTTCAATACGCACCTCCGCAGCCCTCGCATATATTCCCCTGATGGCTATGCCTACATAGTGACTCTTATTCTCAGAGAACTGTTCTTTGGGGTTTATGTGCAGCTGGTGTCAGGTGATAATGATGACACACTCGAGTGGCCATGCCCATGGAGGCAAGTGACTATTGAACTGCTGGACCAGGAGCCTCACATTCAGCGGCGGATGTCTAGACAGATCACCATTACCACTAATCCCACAGAAGGTGAGTGCAACATCTGCTATGAGCTTTGTTTGAAATGCAGTAACTCAAGAGATCTGTTGTTATTATTGTCATCAGTGAAATCTCTAGCAAATGGATATTATTTGTCAACCACTGTGTTACACACTCTGCTGATAATACTGTATGTTTATTTTCCAGAGGAATTTGACAACCCTAGTAAAATGGGAAAACTCAAAAGAATCCATGGAGAGGAAATGTATGTAAACTCAGGGGCCGGCTATGGCTCACTCTTCTCCCTCGACCAACTGAGATCTAGAAATTATCTGAAGGGTGGCACCGCTATTTTCCTCTTGTCAATGCGAGGTATAATATATTGTTATATTTTGAAGTTTCAACAGCACATAGAGGCAACAACATGTAGATTTCAGCAATTATAAGTACTACAGTTTGTTACCCATGTCAATATTGAGTTGAACCCTTAAACTAGATTGGATACCCATTTTTTGCCCTTAACATTACCATTTCTAACTCTCATTTAACTGTAAGTGTTTTTTCTCCAGATATTTCAGATCTGCAGAACAAACCCTCACTGCCATGTCCTAAGGTTAAACTAAACAACTTCACTACAGAGAGCCATGCCAATAAGAGTCCATGTGGTGCACAGTAAGTACACAACAGCTTCTGAATAATATGAGCAACAACGCCCCAGCTGAGAATACTCTAGGCCTACTTAAAAATACTAAAATTGGTTCATTTGACACATTATCAAGGTAAACGACTATTTATGAAATATGAAATATTTTAGTTTAAATGCAGGAACATCACACACTTATTTGTAGAGCTCCATAGTAGACTTACTTTATTTAATACACAAAAAGGCGGCATTACAACCCTAAGGTTTTCATCACGCACGGTTATTGTACATTTTCAAAACCTGGAGCATGAAACGATAGGTCTGGTCCACTACACAGCTTTCACACCTATGCTGCACCGATCAGACTGATGATCAATCTGCTCATGAAACACCAAATACATCAAGCATCAATTATGATACATTATTCCTACTTCCTTTGTCCCTCATGCACGTTTGAACTTGGAACAAATGGAACACCTCAATCAGATGTCACCTGTCATTTTGTTCAAATGTTCTTTCATATCCGTGTAGCATTTAAAAATGATAACCTCTACCGCAAATACACTACTATTCTATTACAAATCCACATTTGACACGAACCTATGGAACACGTCAGATATCCTCTGTCATACATCAAAGAAACTAAGAAGGAAACAAAACAAAATGAAAAACATACATTTTCATTCAACATGGGCCTCAATCACAAGACAATGATGGGGATAAATTACACCACGTTCACCTACAGCATAATAACATTCCCAGCATGGGACAGCATGTTGAAAATGGTAAAAGGCTCAACATCAGAAAATTGTAGAATTGTTCCACATATTGTATTTGGTTTTAACAATTAAGCCAATTACCTAATTATTGTATTCATTTTGTCTCCATTATTCATTGCATCTCCAAATGCTATTTCCCCCCCAGTCATCATCGACAGAAGTCAGCATGACACCATTCATGTGCTTGATAAGCATCTGCTGCCATTGAACCTGGATAGGTATCTGAACAATGAAGCTGGTGTCAGTCATCACCGCCTGTGAATTTCCTTTTATTGAACATGCTACAATTGTGACTCATATTCTGCTTGAAGTCAGTAAAGCTGTGCAACTTGTATTTATACTGTACTTTGGGTGTGTTTATTTTGTGTCTTGTTAATGAGTATTTTGATTGCTTATGGCATTATTACCGGTAGACGTTTTGGAGGTACTCATGCAGTTATGGGACAAGTCCGACAAAATGAATCTGTCGCTATCGGGAAAACAATATTGCCAATATTGTGAAATAAATGATATAATGATAATAATAAAATTGACTACGGTGTGAGCTTGTACCATGCTTATCTGCGGAACTGAGTCAAACTGAATGTAATGCCTACAATTTCTACAAAGTGCTTAGCAAATGCTTCCCCATTTCAAATATGATTATTTTGCGGGTCACAGGCTGAAAAGACTGTCACACACCTGCCAGCACTTAAAGTTCAAAGCAAGAGTGGTTGGAACAGAACATTTTATTTTGTCACATTTGTTGAGGGTCCAACGCCCACAGGTTTCACAAATGTCTGATCTTTACATACCGTACCTTGTTAAAGGTGACTGACTAATCAGTAACTAAAACAATATCAGATACAATACTAATTGGTATTATTAAGGTGGAGAAAGTAATTACCAGTTATTGTTAATTGTTTGGGGGTGCAACATACAGTACATGCTTAGCAGTGTTACTCATTCAAGGAATGTCTGATGTCTACACAAGTCCCTGAACTGGAAGATTGCTATGGTTGATAGAAGCAGAGACAAGCTGTTCTAAGATGATGATTGATGGTACATGTATACATACAGTATACATACTTAGTCAATGCATACATACGGTACATGTTTTTTTGTGGTGGAAAAAGTAGTCACATTTTGTAATTGAGTAAAACTATCAGCATCGCAATCTATAAAGTACAAATAAAAAGCATTATTATCAAAATGTACTTATACCAAAAGTAGAAAGCACACTTATGCAGAAAGTCTCATTGAAAGTATACATATGTATACATATGTATACTTTAAATGCATATGTGTTCCTCCATATGAAGAGTGAAAAGAAAAGGGCTAATACGGGACCCCAGTTCTCCAGAAGTTTTGGTCCAGATCACATCAGAGACTATATCATCTAATCTAACAAACTGCGTTCTGGGTAACAAGTACTTAAAACACCAGGTGGTAGTTGAATTATGAAGTTTGACGGGGTCAGTTTACTTGCTAGTATGTGGCTGCATTGAAAGCACTAGAAAAATGCTGCACCTTAAGGTGACCCAGCACAACCCTTTCAAAACACTTCATTATGTGGCATGTCATGTTAAATCATCAATAAATAATAGTGCATACGGTATCTGATTACAGTTGAGACCAAGTGGATGCCTTTGACAAAGGTACAAATATTTTGACAATGCATGCTTTCTCACCTGGCATGTTGTCTGAAACCTGTTTGGGACATCCAGAAATAGACTACTTATTAGCATGGTGTACAGTGCTGTACCACACAGACCTTAACATCCTCGAGCAGCAGACAAATTCATCTAGATGCAGGATTGCAACATGCTAATATTAATCTTTATATAATGATTTAATGATATAATGATTTTAAACCATTTAATACAGCCAAAAATGAACTATTTAACATTTAACTAAGAATATTACTAAAATAACAACTACTACTACTACTACCACCACTATGCCTGACCAAGGGACTATGACTAGGAATACTTTTATACTTCTTGTGCTGTGTTATTCATCATTCTCCAGGGTAAGGGTACCATTTTATACACAAAGGATTTAACATACATTTTTTTACAATTATTTTTCACTATTTTCCATTCGAAATCAGAATGATTTTATACTGTATTTTGTTTATAAATCTATATTTTAATAAATCCCCAAAACATTATGCAGACCTATAGAGGACAGGTGCATTGGATAATTGGAACTGGAGAAAGAATGCAGGATCGATCACATTGTCTTAACTTACAGAATTGTATTGAGCATCGGTAATTCATGCCTGATGAAGGTCTGAATGAATTCTTGAAGTGAGGACAGTGAGTGTCCATTATGAACGTGAACATTAAATGTCAAATGTTGCTTTGTTGATTTTTTTTTAATCAAATTCTCCCCTCCTTCAGTCTGAGACAATCTATGGTAAGTTTATATTTAATAATGTTCCATTTCAATTACGTTTATTCAGTTGTTAAAATGAGTTTAACTACGCCCACAAAGGTATGATTTCTATGGATTCCAGTCAGCAAGCATACGGTTTCTGATGCTCAATGTTACATACACTCATTGTTACATCGTTACGCTCATTGTTACATCTCTCTGTTCCTCTAGATATTGGCGATGAAAAGGACATTACTGAAATCAACGAGGGTAACAAAATGTTAAACAAAAAGGAATTCAAATGAAGTGAACTGTGTGTGGTGGTGTCATAAGTTTCTATGTTCTCCTTACAGGTTTAGACTTAACATTTGGTGACATCATGGAGGTGAGATTAATATTTCATAAAATCACTTCATACTGCAATAGCAGACCTCCAACCTCACAAGAACATTTGACAACATTTAGGTTGACATTTTTTTGGTCAAAGACAGAAGGAAAAGGAGGGGGTCTAGTTTAGACTCATGAGGACTACGTAAGCATTTAACTTCAATTAAATTGACATCTGGGAACCCACTTTAGTCTCGAGAGACTAAATTGACACACGCATGACCTTCTGTGTGTGAGATTAAAGTTTAATAAGATAAAGACAAGTTTATGGTCAATTGAACTGTCCAAATGAATATTTTGTATAAGCCAGTCCTACAAGAGTTTACAGACAAACTACTACATGAAATGTAATAAAATGAAGTGCCTCTTTTTTATTTCAGAAATATCAGAGAAACACCATCAATCGACAATGGCCAACTCCAGTGCCCTATGTTCTGACAGAAACCCTTGGTAAATACAAAACTGATTTTGATTTTTTTTTTGTTCAGTTTCATAACCTATAGAAGATAATTTATTGATCATAACACGGTGACACAATAAAATAAAACCGCAAAAAACAACACACCACTATGGTATCTGTCAAGTCAAAGCTTTCAGCTTAAACTGACATTTCACTAATTTAACCCTGATATGACCATCTATGTCCACCTCTACCATGACTATACCTACTGGACAAATCAAGACATGAACGCCAAGGGAATCTGCCTCAGAGCCTTTGAACAATTCAGACTGAAGTCATGCATTGATTTCAAGCCCAGGGACTCTGAGGATAACTACATTTCTGTCCAGAATTCACCTGGGTAGGTGTTATTTATCAATCCTCATGTCTGCCTGGCTGCCTGTCTTTCTACCTGCCTGCTGACCGAACATAATTATTTTAAAATAAACTTTAAATAAAAACATTGGCACTTTGGCTATCGGTGTGTGCGGCCACTTTCTTGTTTTTTCAAGAAGTCATTGTAACTTTCTGGCTACATTTTTCCCCCTGTTCAGATGTTGGTCCTACATTGGGCAATCAGGGTTTGGTGCAAATGGACAGCAGCTCAGTCTTGGGCCAGGATGTGATAATGCAGCCATTGTTGAACACGAGTTTCTCCATGCTCTGGGATTTTACCACGAACAGTCCAGACATGACCGAGATGACTATGTGACCATTAACTTCACTAACATCAGAGAAGGTTATAATGAAATTCCACTTCATTACTCTCACATTTTGCGACACACAGTAGAATTTATGGTTAATTCGGAGTTAAATAAGCACAGATAATTCGAATGTGTTTGTACTGGTGTGACAGTGTATTTGTATGTGTCTCATCTAGGTAAAGAGCATAATTTTGACAAAGAAAACAGAAGCAATCCCCTGGGAGTTTCTTATGACTACTATTCAGTGATGCACTATAGTCAGAATTCTTTCTCCAATGGCAATGGACCCACTATTATCACCAAAGACCCAGTGTATCAGGATGTGATTGGTCAACGTTTGGAAATGAGCTCCGGGGATGCGCTGAAGCTGAACAGACTCTATAATTGTGGTAAGATGCTATTTTCAACATGTTAGACAATAATACAGGTACAAATGCATATTTACATTTCTAAACATTCACAGACCAACGTAATTGTCTCCCATGCTATGCCTACAGATACAACAATTGCATTTAAAATGCACTGCAGTTTTTCTAATCTGACCGAATGTGGAATGAGTCGCTGTTTGAGCACAAATAGAAGCTGGGAGTGGGTAACATCTGCTGCTGGAGGTCCGAGCTCTGACCACACTAACCTACCTAGTGTGAGGCCTGCAGGTGGTATGTTTTTACAA
Source organism: Benthosema pterotum (assembly GCA_039105355.1). Taxonomy (NCBI): domain Eukaryota; kingdom Metazoa; phylum Chordata; class Actinopteri; order Myctophiformes; family Myctophidae; genus Benthosema; species Benthosema pterotum. The sequence continues at coordinate 26,004,349 of CM076967.1, forward strand.
CTCAGCTGATGCTAAGCCACATGGTATTTCTTTGCAAATTGCTACAATGCTGCAACGATTCAATATCTTATCATCTTAGATAGACTTTTGATCAAGTGAATAATATTAGATCATATTTTTTTATGTTGGGCATTTTAAGTAAAAAAAATCTAATAGATATTATAAACAAAATAAAATAAAATAATTCAAAATTGTAATCCAATGTGTGTTGTTTATGGAGAACAATATTAATAATAAATAAAACTCAAATCTCTTTTCACAGGATCTAATTCTACACACTCTACAGCAGCTCAACCAGGTGCATTTATTATTCTAAATTTAACTTCAGTGTGTGCATAAAGCCTGAACTGCATTACCACTATTATTCACCATGGTTGCAACCCCTTCCAACATGCATCTACCCTGTATACTTGCAACCATTATCTCCAATGGTAGTTGCAAGAAGTTGCATTGGTGTGGTCTGGGACCTTCACTCAGTCGTCCATTTAGTTTATTGCCAGAGTTATGGAAAGTACTTGAAATGTAGATGTTTGATAAACACCTTACATTATGCAGGTTACTTCATGCATGCTAGCACAGCCTCTGGCATGGAAGGAGATTCCATGTGGATGCAGACCATGAGGATGACTCCTAGCAGGACATGTCATGTCCAGTGTCTGCAGTTCTACTACTACCACAGCGGAAGCACATCAGACCAGCTCAACATCTGGATCAGAGAGTTCCAGGACCAGTGGGACTCTACAGGACAACTACGTCTCATGGGACAGATCACTGGTAAGGTTGGACCGACGGATGGACAGATTAATACACAATCAAAGGGGACACATTCCATGGCAAACATTAGCTTCTATGTGATCTAGGAAGGAACCTTGCTGCATTGTTTAAAATACTGTTGTTATCACCACCATTATGATGGAAATCCTTCCTCCAGGTTCACCAACATCTCATTGGCAGCTCCACCTTGTTCCTCTAAATGCCAGCAAGACCTTCCAGGTGGAGTTTCAGGCACTGAAAGGAGCAGGTAACTCTTCAGGAGGCTTCTCCATAGACGACATCAACCTCTCAGAGACCGAGTGTCCACATGTCACTTGGCAGATGAATGGCATTGAGCAGGTTTTGTCCACCAGTCCCTACAATACCTTCTTGTACAGTCCAAAGCAGTATTCCAGTGAAGGCTATGCATACCAGGTAGCAGCAGTACTTTACAGTACTTACATCGGACTGTTTGTGCGTTTGGTGTCTGGTGAGAACGATGACAAGCTGGAATGGCCTTGTACATGGAAACAGGTCACTTTTCAGTTGCTAGACCAGAACCCCAACATCCAGTTGCAGATGACCAAGCAGAGGAGCTTTGTTAATGATGCCAATCAAACTAACAGTGATGGTGAGCTTGAGGGACTGATTTGTTCTGTTGATTGCCATCTTAGAACAGTATTTTCTTGTGGTTATTTACTATTTCTACTTGCCATCTGTGAACAGGTACTTACATTTGGGGGAAGCCAAGTGAAAATGGTGTACTGGTCACAGGGGAGAATGGTGAGACATTTTTTGCCAACACATGGTTTGGGAATAGGTACTTTGCTATTCTGGAATCCATGAAAGAGAGAGACTTCCTGAAGGGTGGAAACGTGGTTTTCCATATCGACTTTCAAGGTAGGTAGACTGACTACTAGGCAATCATTACATCTTAAAGTTGACCATGAAACCTGATAAAAACTTAGTATTCAAATTTACTTTGATAGATGTAACCACTGGACCTGATTATTTTTCTTCTCTTATAGATATTTCTCCTCTTGTTAATGGCAGTGATCTTCCATGTCCAAAACTTCAGCCAGCAAACATTACACATTCTCCAGATATTTTTAACAATCCATGTGCTGCACAGTAAGACAATTTATCTGATTATTATGTGTGGATAAATTACAGTATTGCAAGGCAAGTACAATTTAGCACTACATTATTACTGCAATTATTCATTACGCATTCACGCAGGAACACAGGCATGCATGCACTCACGCACGCACATACTGTACATGCACGCATTGAATTACCTTTTGCATTCATGACAACTATGAGAAAACGTGCTGCTACATCCTCTTAAATCACTTTGTAAATCATACATTTAGCGT
>CM076967.1:26008977-26118977 GCA_039105355.1 Benthosema pterotum
CGGGCGTGACTGCCCAAAACGGTCAACCATTTTCACAAACTGATTTTGCTGTCTCTCCAATAGCCAGCCGATTGACTGATAATGCAAATATCAGCTGATATCACTCTGTGACCCAGGAGGATAGTGGCCTCTAGCTGTAGTGATGTCAGGCTTTGCATGGAGTTTATTTGAACCATGTATTTTCCTCCTGCCTGCAGCATCTTCGGCTCCTCTTCTGGAACGGTGTCCTCCCCTCTACTCATCATCCTGGCTGTTGTGATGCTTTTGAATCCGTGATCTCCTACCATCTTCAATGAACCTTATGATGCGAAACTGGGAACTTCCCCACTTTCCACCTCAAGTGGTTAATCAAGTGACTACCGTCCATCCACCTCTTTAGAACCCCTGTTTTCCATAACTTGTGCCTGTCTTTTTTGTGATGTTTTGAAATGTTACTGTTATTTTTACTGTCATGTCATGATTAAGAATGGATTACCCTGGACCCGAATGGAAACAAGACTTTCTTACAAGATTATGTTTTTAGACTTTTAGAAGATTGTACCTTATACTGTACCTTATACTACATTTGTGACTAATATTTTACACAATCATAGTCAATCGTATTCATTCAAGGGGTGACAGTGGCTCAGGGCTCACGGATGGTAATTGCAAGGTTGCCGGTTCAAACCTGGGCTCCACCAGAGTTGGTGTTGATGTGATGTGTCCTCGAGCAAGGCACTTAACCCCTAATTACTCCTGATGTGCTTTTCAGTACCTTGGATGGTTTCTTCGGCTATAGTGAAATCACTTACTATACTATATATACAGTATAGTATACTGTATGCTATAAGTAATATTTTGACAACACTGTTGGCCATTTAATCTGTTTTGGACTTTTTGTATTTAAGCCGACAAACAGACTTGACTCCACGGTGTAGTGATTAAAAGGGGTGACTGAACATCTCCAAGGCCTCTGGAAGCCTGCATATATTCCTTTTGGCTTGTGGGTGAAGATCCATCGCGGGTGTCGCAGGCGCGAAGAACACGTCAGACACACAGTTGCATTCTGAAGTTGACGTTGTATTACAGACAGAGTAATATAGGACAGTAAACGTACGTCTCTAGTAGATTAGGGAACAGAATTAACAGGAACATGCTTGCATCAGTGCCCATACCCAAGGCGGGGTTGGCGAAAGGGCATTTCTGTGTGGAGAAAGGGAAAACCCTCATCTTACACAGACACAGCAACATTGTTAGTCTTACTCCGCCAGCATTTTTTAAAAACTTTTGTAGGTAGCTACTGCCAGTGATTTTCATGTAAAAGTCATATTTCATATTTCAGTCTATGTTTCCGGTTGGACATTTTAGATCGGCGCACAGGATGTGGCTTCCGGTCCGTCTCTTATTTGGGTCCCTCAGCTGGCAAGAGAAGGCTAGCGCTGCTCACAGCCACTAGCATCAGGGTCATATCACACAATAAATGAATGAATTCATTCATATCACACAATACCGTTAATAATAACAGAATGCCATCAATCTCTGGCAATGACAGTGGTCATTTTACGACCTCAACCTGTTCCAGGGTCGGATTGACCATTGAGCGTACATGGAGGTCTCCCGGTGGGCCACGACCCGTAGGGGGCCGGTGATATCACGGTATGATTAAAAGCACTGTTTTTCAACCTTTTTGATCCCAGGGCCCACTATTCATTCAGCATTTGAGCCACGGAGGACCACCATCTGATGACATCTTAGCAGCAACAGACCCCAAAACTAAAGATTTATTTTTGCTGGATTTGGGAAACAAAACAGTCAAACGTACAGATCAAATTGACCATTAATCTTCTACTTTTTCTAACTAGCCTTGGGCCAATTTAGATGAATATTTTAACTCTTGACAGTGTTAACATGAAACCAAATGGTTTCATGTTCATGCTCTCAAAGAGTTACATCTGGTTAACCTATACCAGATAGAATTGTGGTGGCCCGGCCAAATCACGCTAAAAATGTCCGGGCCGATTTTTTCGCCCAGTCCACCACTGCCTGTCTCTCAATGGAACACCTCAATCAGATGTCATCAGTCATTTTGTTAAAATGTGCTTTCACACCCTTTACGGTAAAATGTGCTTTCACACCCTTTACGGTAAAATGTGCTTTCACACCCTTTGTGGTAAAATGTGCTCTCACACCCTTGCGGGAAATGTTGCATCATCCACACAGAGACTACAGTAAACAAGGAAACAAAACAAAAAATAACACAGCTCAACCAAGTCAGCTTGTGGTTGAACCAGTTCACGGGGATATCACGGGGATATCATATTGCACGACAGTTTAATTATGACATTCCCAAAATATGGATAGTACAGTTATCATCGACAGAAGTCTGCATAACACCATTCATGTGCTATGATCAGCACCGGGAAGTATCTGTATGGCACCAACTAGCACTGTACTAGAAATACATTAGAGTGGCAAGAGATGAGTCAATGTCCAGTTTATTACAAGAGTTTGTGCCTGGAACACAACACCCAGGGAGACTGCCTAATGCAAGCCTCCCTAACCTTCTTCCCAGATAGTTCTTATAGTTAGCTTTCACAGACAGAATGTAATTCATATAAGGATTGTTGTACAAATAAGCAGTCCCCTAATTGGGACTATATATACTATAGTGGCAGTAAGCATGTGGAGGAGTCATGTCAGGTATTGACAGTGCAGCTGCAGTCAGAATGGTCTAGGATGACATGGGAAATACAGACAAACTATTGGCATTTTAAAAATCCACGACAGCACATTAGGGGCAATGTGTGAATTTAATATATCCACTTGATCCACTTGCTTATTTCAGATTTAGATTTCTGACAAACTGATCAAAGTGCTTGGTTTTGGGGTTATACAGTACCTGTGACGTGACAAGATGATTCTGTCCCCATCACCATCAGTAATGTGAAGTGGAAATGTGAAAACTGAAAACACTCCTTTCTTTGTTCCATACACAAGTCTAGGAGTTTCATGTTGTAGTCAAGAACAACTGGACTGGGTTTGATCACAATTTAAGGACTTGTAATTAATTCCACAATTTTGCAAACAATATTCAAGGGTATGGGCACTGTTTGCACAGAGGAGAGGACATGCTCACAGCTTCCGCAGCGGGAATCAAACCCAGGTCCTTCTAGCTGAGGAACAGCACTACGCCCTATGCCACCAACCATGCCTCGCCTCCATGCATTTATAAGACGCTTAACAAAAATTTAAAACACTATTACTGCATCAAAAGTAATCAACAAACAATACTCATAACGGTCAAACAATGGTCAAATTGTCAAATGATATAGACAAATTGCTGATCCATAATAGACAGCTATGGAGAGGGTGCATAATTTGACCAAAAGAGGCCCTAAAACCAAACCTTGAGGATAGACACATTAATGGTGGTGGGTTATGATGATGACCAACATGACCCTCCAGGCCCTTTAGAAGAGGTTACATTACGACTTGCACGCATCCTGCATGTCCCTTTTCTAACCCTAAGCACACACATAACCAACGTAGTTGGAATGGTAGTGCAAGATTGCCATAGTCGACAATTGTCGACAACAAGCTTGAAAATTATAGGTCTCCAATCTCACAATGGCTTACGTTATAAATGAAATGGATAATTGAATACAAAACATCTGATGGAATACTGTCTGGCTGATGGGCAAATAAAAACATTATAACTGTGAGTACAATTAGGCAGCATCATGGACTTATTGTTCATTACACAGATTAGTTTTAATGTTATGTTTTGTTTGTTGCTATTGCCTTTAAATGTTTTCATCGCGCAAACATGTTGGCACTTATTGGCACAGCATGTCAAACCAGTTTGACATGCTGGAACAAATGGATCACCTCAATCATCTGTCTGACAGTTCATTAAAATGTGTGGCCACCAGACAGACAAACAGATAAAGTGCAGATGAGGCTGCCTATACTGGCATTTTCCTCACCGCCTCCTGAGGGGACAGATCGGGTCTTGATTTTCATAACCGATTTACTCAACTAATGTGGTTATACTATTTCCTGGCTGATGGGGAACAAAGTACCTGTCACACAGCCGGGAGAAAAGTGTACTAAGACACAAGACCCTTGTTGTGGGTCCCCTGTTCGGAACAGATCGCCCCTCACCAACCTCCTGCACCATAGAGTATATAGGGAGAGACAGACAGGACTGGACTGACACTCAAAGGAGGGGATACATTTTTGCCTTTTTTTTTTTTTTTAGCCCAAGCTCACAGGTCTGTGCTGATGTGTGATCAATAGGTATTGCATATTGATTGTCTGACTGAATGTGATTGGTCAACGTTTGGAAATGAGCTCTGGCGATGTGCTGAAGCTGAACCGACTCTATGACTGCAGTAAAGGCTATATCAATTAACCTAATTGCTGTCTAATCTACGCTCTAATGCCTACAGATTCAACCATTTCATTTAAAATGCACTGCAGTTTTTACAATATGTCTGAATGTGGAATGAGTCGCTGTTTGAGCACAAATAGAAGCTGGGAGTGGGTGACATCTGCTGCTGGAGGTCCGAGCTCTGACCACACCAACCTACCTAGTGTCAGGCCTGCAGGTGGTATGTTTTTACAACTCAGCTTGTTAACCTATTTAGTATCTCTTTTTGCAATTGCAAGTTGCAATTTCAAATACTGCAGGGATTCATTATATTATCTTGGTTAGCCTTTTGATCAACTGAATAATCTTGCAGTGTGTAGTTATTTTTAAGTAAAAGTTAAGTTAAAAAATATATATATTATAATTAATTAAATCTAAAAAATTAAGGTGTATAAAGAATAATATTCCTTTTTCATTTTCACACACTTTAACACATGGATGGAGCAAAAGGCCTGCAATGTTTTGTGATGACTGATTGATTGATTGATTGATTGATTGATTGATTGATTGATTGATTGACTGCCTGCAGTTCTACTACTACCACAGTGGGAGCCCATCAGACCAGCTCAACATCTGGATCCGAGAGTTCCAGGACCAGTGGGACTCTACAGGACAACTACGTCTCATGGGACAGATCACTGGTAAGGTTGAAGAAATATTTTGTTAAACGTTTGCTAAATTCTCATTCTGAGGTGGGAACCAAATGTAAACACCATTTTAGAATGTGAACTCGACCATGGCTCAAAATTGACCTACAATATGCTGTATGTTCTCAGCATTTTCTGAAATAAGCTTTTGCTGGTTAATCAAGCTTTCATTGACCTTTAAGCTCTATTGATGTGCAGCACCAGGGCCAAATCTCTGCCAAATACCTGAAAATAGTCAAGCTAGCACATCAGGACTTTTTTTATTCAATCAATTTGTTCAGGATAAATGTACCAATGTACATATAGAGGGCCGCACGCCGTCTATACTTGCAAAAACTTTTATTGAGGCAACGTTTCAGTCAAGCGACCTTCTTCAAGCATCTCAGACAGATGGTAGATTGTGGCTAGTCTACCTGGGGGGGCAGTGATGATACTGCATAGTACATAGAAATTTATTGTACAGGGAGAAAAGGAGGGGACCCAGTAGGCTGCCGATACCGGAAGACAACCACTTAAGTGTTGTCTAGGCGATGCCTAGATCAGGTAGATGAGCTGTGACAAGATAATGACAAATTGCACAACTCCACCCTCTAGGTGATTTTGAAAGAATTCCATGGTTACTAGAATCAATAGCTGTGCTCACTAGCTGTGCTATGATGGCAAAAGAAACATGCATACATACAGTGCATGCACACGTAGGCCACCAAAATTGTACTCCAAATTTGTACTTCAGTAAAAGTATTAATACTTTTGGGGGGTATACCTATGATGATGATTCTCTGCCGGGGTATGCCAGTAGCTATTCCATGAGGGCTTTAAAAACAAACGATTCTGGAAATGTGAAACCCAAATACACTCTTTGTGCCCCACTTAAAAGTCGAGGAGCACCCAGTCCAGTTGAAGAACAACTGGACTGGGTGTTTCAACTGGACTGGGTGTGATGATAATGACACAAAAACGGAAAGACCATTACTGCATTAAGAGTAGGCTAATACAAACTACTGTATATTAAAATCTGGTCAAACAATGGTCAAATTGATCTACAATAGACAGCTTTGGGAGAGGATGCATAATAATAAGAGCAACAGAGGCCCTAAAAGTGAATCTTGAAGAAAGACATTTAATGGTGGTCGAGGAAGGCCAACATCACCCTCCAGGCCCTTTAGATGAGGTTACTTGGAATTCTGAAGTCTGCTATTTTGATGCACCGCCTTTCTGTCTCGCCCGCACCCTGTGTCCCTTGTACCAACACAACAACAGCTAAACACACACAGAAGAAACGTAATCGGGATGGTGGTGCAAACTGAATGTCACTGTTTTGGAAGATTGCCATGGTTGATAGAAGTATGAAAAGCTGTTTGAAAAATGCAGGTCTACAAGTTCACAATGTTTGGCATCATCAAGTCGCAATTATGTCAGACGTTTTAAATGACGTTCTAAATGAAACCATTCAATTTCTGGAAGCCTTTAACTATAAGGTATGAATATTTTGCCAATGCCCATTTGGCATGTCATCCTGTTTTGAAACCTGTTGAGCTATCAGGAAATAGACTGCTATAAGCACAGTGCAGAACTTTACCAAACAGATCTTAACATTCTGCTGAGCAACTGACAAATGTAGTCTACATACGTGAAGGCTTGCAACATGGTAATATTAACCTTTAAATAAATGTAATTGAATAAAATTTAATGAATCAAAAAATGAACTGCATTTTAGCTGCAAAAGTATCTATTGATTGCTAATAATTCCATACAACTTTCCAGTTTTCTACTTTTATACTTCTTGTGCTGTGTTATTCATCATTCTCCAGGGTAAGAGTACTATTTTTATACAGTAGTCAGTAAATTAAATTACATACAATTACTTTAATGAAAATATCCATGTAAACTGTTTAAGTTCATAAAGTAAGTCTAACCTGCAGTGAATTCAGAAAGAATACCTCAGTGCCTTTTGGTCTACGATATTTTGTGCTTTTAATAATTCAGAATGATTGTACTGCATTTTGTTTGACTATGTATTTTCATGAATCCCAAAATGGCATTTAATCCGAACATGACCAACTTTGATTTGTTGAATTTTGATCAAATCTTTTATTCCCCCTCTCAGTCTGAAACATTAATTGGTAAGTATATATGCATTAACTAAATGATGTTATTTCAGTTTTGAACTGTATTTAAATATTCCTAATATGGACATGATAAAGCATAGCTATGCATTATTATGATTGATTGTTGTATCATTTCTCTGTTGCTCTAGATATTGGCGATGGAAAGGACATTACTGAAATCAACAAGGGTAACACAATGTTAAACAAAATGGAATTCAAATAAGTGAACTGTGTGTGGTGCCGTCATCCATTGTCTATGTTCTCGTCATTACAGGTTTAGATTTAACATTTGGTGACATCATGGAGGAGGTGAGATTAATATTTAATATAATCACTAAATACTTAAATATATTGTGTGTGTGAGATTACAGTTTAGTGTAGCGTAAGATAAATGTAAAGGAATGTTTAGGAAACTTTAGTATTCATTGAACTGTCCGAATTAATATTTGTGTAAACCAGGACTAGAGTATTGTATTGTAGTATGCAGACAAATTAATACATGACATGAAATAAGGAATTAAGTGCCTCTTGTTTTTTCTTGATTTCAGACATATCAGAGAAACACCATCAGTCGGCAATGGCAAATCCCAGTGCCCTATGTTCTGACAGAGACTGTTGGTAAATACAAAACTGACTGCATATATACAGTATGCTATTATACTATACTATATACTGTTATTTTGTCATTTTTCACACAAAATTAAATTATATGTAGTATGGAAGGTTTTATGGTTTCATAACCAACTGCAGGTAAGTTATTGATCATATTCATAATCATATGTGGCACAATAATACAAATTATGTTTTCTACCACTTATCTAATATATCTAATATCTATCTATCTATATATCTATATCTATATCTATATATCTATCTATATCTGTCTGTCTGTCTGTCTGTCTGTCTGTCTGTCTGTCTGTCTGTCTGTCTGTCTGTCTGTCTGTCTGTCTGTCTGTCTGTCTGTCTGTCTGTGTGTGTGTGTGTGTGTGTGTGTGTGTGTGTGTGTGTGTGTGTGTGTGTGTGTGTGTGTGTGTGTGTAAAGTAAACCACAAAACACATCACACCTAAAGTATCGGTCAAGATTCCTGACATTTCACTCATTTAACCCTGATATGATGGTCCACCTCTAATGCACAACCATGACACCACCTACTGGACCAACTAAGACATGAACGCCAAGGGAATCTGCCTGAGAGCCTTTGAACAATTCAGAGTGAAATCATGCATTGATTTTAAGCCAAGGGACTCTGAAGATAACTACATTTCTGTACAGGCGTCTGCACTTGGGTAGGTTTTATCTAACAATCTCTGTCTGTCTGTCTGTCTTGTTGTGGTCCCTGTTCACCACTTGTACCAGCTTAATAATACTTAATAATTTACTTTCTGGCTAGGTGATGTGAATTCAGATGCAATTTAAACATTTTTACCCTGTCCAGATGTTGGTCCTACGTTGGAAATTTGGCATCGGGCTTTGTGGATGGACAGCCGCTCAATCTTGGACAATATTGTGATGATTTATCCACTGCTGAACACGAGTTTCTCCATGCTCTGGGATTTTACCACGAACAGTCCAGACATGACAGAGATGGCTATGTGATCATTAACATTACTAACATCCTAGAAGGTTTTATTACAATTCCTTCATTACAGTTTGCTACACAGTAGTATCAAGTGTTAATATCTAGATCTTAGACTACCTACCCTCTTTGGAGGTAAATTAGCACAGATGATTTGAATGTGTTTGTAATGGTTTGAATGTGTTTGTATGTGTCTCATCTAGGTAAAGAGCATAATTTTGATAAAGAGAACAGAAGCAATCCCCTGGGAGTTTCTTATGACTACTATTCAGTGATGCACTATAGTCAGAATGCTTTCTCCAATGGCAATGGACCCACTATTATCACCAAAGACCCAGTGTATCAGGATGTGATTGGTCAACGTTTGGAAATGAGCTCCGGCGATGTGCTGAAGCTGAACCGACTCTACCACTGCAGTAAAGGCCATATTAATTAATAATGTTACACAAGAAGACAAGTACAAATGTATATTTACATTTCTAAGCAATCACAGGCCAACCTAATTGCTGTCTATTCCACAATCTAATGCCTACAGATTCAACCATTGCATTTAAAATGCACTGCAGTTTTTCTAATATGACCAAATGTGGAATGAGTCGCTGTTTGAGCACAGATAGAAGCTGGGAGTGGGTGACATCTGCTGCTGGAGGTCCGAGTTCTGACCACACTAACCTACCTAGTGTGAGGCCTGCAGGTGGTATGTTTTTACAATTCATCTTGCTAACCCATAGTATCTCTTTTTGCAATTGCAAATTGCAGTTTCAAATACTGCAGGAATTTATTATCGTATCTTGTTTAGCCTTTCGATCAACTGAATAATCTTGCAGTATATAGTTTTTTAATGTATCAGAAATATTTTAAAAAAAAAATCACTATAAGACTCAAATTTCTTTTCACAGAATCTAACTCCACACAGCCTACAGCAGCTCAACCGGGTACATAACACTTTGTCATTCAGAACTAAGCTAAAATGGGGATTAAAAAAAGCCTAAAAATCACATACCATACCAATGAATTCACTATGCATAATGCAACCCCTGGCCAAATGCAACTACCTGCAACCAGTTGCAAGGAGGACGCTAATAGGTCCATGTTGTTCGACTTTTATATTGTCTGACTTAAGAGGAGAACCTGAAATGCAGAAGTTTGAGAAACACTGTACATTATGCAGGTTACTTCATGCATGCTAGCACAACCTCTGGCATGGAAGGAGATTCCATGTGGATGCAGACCATGAGGATGACTCCTAGCAGGACATGTCATGTCCAGTGTCTCCAGTTCTACTACTACCACAGCGGAAGCACATCAGACCAGCTCAACATCTGGATCAGAGAGTTCCAGGACCAGTGGGACTCTACAGGACAACTACGTCTCATGGGACAGATCACTGGTAAGGTTGGACGGATGAATGGGCAGATTATTACATGTTCCATGGCAAACATTATACTTATAGCCAAAAATGCCTCAGCATTTACATTTACCCAACAAAAGCATTAGTAAAGTATAAATCATTTAAGTGTATCATATTATGTGATATTGTGTGAGATTCGCTAATTCAATTTCGTCGCCCTATTGAGCTATTTTGAGAACAGGGTATAGCCAGGGAACAGTGCTGTATGGATTAAAATACTGCTAACACAACCTTTATAATTATGGAAATCCTTCCTCCAGGTTCACCAACATCTCATTGGCAGCTCCACCTTGTTCCTCTAAATGCCAGCAAGACCATGACATTGAGCAGGTTTTGTCCTCCACTGCCTACAATACCTTCTTGTACAGTCCAAAGCAGTATTCCAGTGAAGGCTATGCATACCAGGTAGCAGCAGTACTTTACAGTACTTACATCGGACTGTTTGTGCGTTTGGTGTCTGGTGAGAACGATGACAAGCTGGAATGGCCTTGTACATGGAAACAGATCACCCTTCAGTTGCTGGACCAGAACCCCAACATCCAGTTGCAGATGACCAAGCAGAGGAGCTTTGTTAATGATGCCAATCAAACTAACAGTAATGGTGAGTTTGCGGGACTGATGTGTTCCAATAACCTGTTGCTTGGCATCTTCAACAGTAATTTCTTGGTGGTTATATTTCTACTTCATCTGTGAACAGGTACTTACGTTTGGGGCAAGCCAAGTGAAAATGGTGTACTGGTCACAGGGGAGAACAATGAGACATATTTTGCCAACACACTGTATGGCATAAGGTACTTTGCTATTCTGGAATCCATGAAAGAGAGAGACTTCCTGAAGGGTGGAAATGTGGTTTTCCATATTGACTTCCAAGGTAGGCACACTGACTACTAGGCAATCATTTCACTTCAAAGTTGACCATGAAACCAGATATAAAACTAGGATTCTATACATTACATTGATACCTGAATTGAAACCACTGGACGAAATTATTTTTCTTCTCTTCTAGATATTTCTCCTCTTGTTAACGGCAGTGATCTTCCATGTCCAAAACTTCGGCCAGCAAAGATTTCCCATCCTCCAAATAATCTAAGTCAGGGGTGGCCAACCGGTCACAGACTAAGAGCCACGTTTTTCACTGTGTTACGGCAAAGAGCCACATCAAATGGTCACAACGGTTAGAAAACCGCCGCTACGGCCGTCACGGTCGCAAATAGATTCCCCCTCTCCTGCCATAAGACATGTGCATTTGTGTGCAGGTACGCAATGCAAAGACATGTATTTTGAAACAGGGTTTACAATCCAAAAAAGTATATGACACTCTCAAGAGTTAAAATATGCATCATGTGAATTAGCCCAAATCTACACTACTAGAGAATGTGGAAGATTAATGGTCATTTTGATCTGTATGTTTGACTGTTTTGTTTTCTCTGAAATTCAGCCTGGAATTGTTGACACAAGTAAACGAAATCTTTGCTAAAATGTAATCAAATGGTGGTCTGTGGCTAGTATAGGGAATGAATGACTGCGGCATGAGGCCGAACGTTTTTGACGGCTTCATGTGGAAGCCCCTTAAGAGCCGCATGTAACCAGCTGAAGAGCCGCATGTGGCTCGCGAGCCACGGGTTGGCCACCCCTGCTCTAGGTTTTATTTAACAATCCATGTGCTCCACTGTAAGACAATATATATGATTATTATGAAAATAAGTAGTTATGGTAATAAGTAAGTGATAAGTAATGCAATATGATGCCGTTTCACACAATTAATGTCCAGTATTATCAAACACATCCTTTGCAATGTAAGACTAATAAATTGTAGATGTTGTATTAAGATGTTGTTCTTGCTTACTGTAAGTAGATCTGGACAAAGAGCATCTGCTAAATTGTTCTTTATTTATTGCCTTATATTATGATTTTAAGTTACATTTGTGAAAAAGAGCTCAAAAAGGCATTTCTTTATCATTTTTATTTAAGCTACATTTGAAGCACATATGTATGTGCTTAAAGAACAATATATATATATATATATATATATATATATATATATATATATATATATATATATATATATATATATATATATATATATATATATATATATATATATATATACACTCAACAAAAATATAAACGCAACACTTTTGTTTTTGCTCCCATTTTTCAGGGGATGGACTTAAAGCCCTAAAATTCATTCCAGATATACAATATAACCATTTCTCTCAAACACTGTTCACAAATCTGCCTAAATGTGTGATATTGACCACTTCTGCTTTGTTAAAATAATCCATCCCACCTCACAGGTGTGCCACATTAAGATGCAGATTTGACATCATGATTAGTGCAAAGGTGTACCTCAGACTCTCCACAACAAAAAGACACCCTGAAATGTGCAATTTTCTTTTGCCTTATTGGGTGTATGGGCCTCCGAACCAGTCAGTATCTGGTGTGACCACCATTTGCCTCATGCAGTGCAACACATCTTTTTCACATAGAGTTTATCAGATTGTCAATTGTGGCCTGTGGAATGTTGGTCCACTCCTCTTCAATGGCTATGTGAAGTTGCTGGATGTTAGTGGGAACTGGTACACACTGTAAACATGGTAATAACACAATATTACCACATTATTACCATTTTGACAGCGCATACCAATTCCCAATAACATACAGCAACTTCACATAGCCATTGAAGAGGAGTGGACCAATATTCCACAGGCCACAATTGACAATCTGATAAACTCTATGCGAAGAAGATGTGTTGCACTGCATGAGGCAAATGGTGGTCACACCAGATACTGACTGGTTCGGAGGCCCATACCCCCAATAAGGCAAAAGAAAATTGCACATTTCAGGGTGTCTTTTTATTGTGGAGAGTCTGAGATACACCTGTGCACTAATCATGATGTCACATCTGCATCTTAATGTGGCACACCTGTGAGGTGGGATGGATTATCTTAACAAAGCAGAAGTGCTCAATATCACACATTTAGGCAGATTTGTGAACAGTGTTTGAGAGAAATGGTTATATTGTATATCTGGAATGAATTTTAGGGCTTTATGTCCATCCCCTGAAAAATGGGAGCAAAAACAAAAGTGTTGCGTTTATATTTTTGTTGAGTGTATATACACTAATGTATATTTGAATAGGGCTAAATCGGTACCTATTCACTCAGTTGCTGCTCATCCATTGTGAGTGAAATTGTCCGCCTGATTTCTTTATTTTGGAACATAGTTATATTTGACACAATCTATGATGGTAATGATGGTAGACTTTGTATCAAGTTTATTTGAACAATTGGTTTTCCTCCTGCCTGCAGCATCTTCTGCTTCTCTTGTGGAATGGTGTCCTCGCCTCTGCTCATCATTCTGGCTATTTTGATGCTTTTGAATCTGTGATCCGCTCCCATCGTCATCACATTATGATACCTTCATGCAGAATGGAAACTGAGATTTACAATCTCATTGTTCAAGTGGTTAATCGAGTGACTACCCTGTCTTTATATGTCTTTCTTTGATTTTTGGGATGATTTTCTGTTAATTTTTTTGTCATGAGTATGAATTGAATACCCTGTACCACAACCATATCCTTTTAGACTTTGTCTTTGGCTTTACTCTGTATAAATTATATTTCTGACTAATAAACAATTCAATCAATAAATCAAAGAGGCTAGGCAAACAATAGGACAAAGAAATATTTTGTTAAACATTTGTTAAATTCATGGCTCAACACTGACCTACAGTAGGCCTATATGTTCTCAGCTTCACATTTTCATAAATTAATTGTTTTACATTTTCTGAAATAAGCTTTTTGCTGGTTAATCAATCTTTCTTTAGCCTTTAAACTCTATTGATGAGCAGCACCAGGGCCCCCCCATTCCCCCTCAATGCCAAAGCTGAAAATAGTCATAGCACAAAACATTTTTTATCCAATCAATCAATGTGTTTAAAAATGATGTACCTACAATTCATCCAGTCTTTACACCTAAATATGGAAAGGGGCACGCTATAATAATTCTATTGCATTGGTGAATACTGTAGATACCATCATCTTGTTATATCATATCATCACATCAAGCTCAGTAAAGCTTTGCAATTCTACGTATGCCTATAGTGTATTTGTTTAAATTGGTAAATTGTGTGTTTATATACATAACACATATATGCAAGGCACTTTACAGAGTTTGTGCGTCAAGGTACACATATACATACACATATGACAGCAGAAACCATGTAAGGCATCAACTAGCACATCAGGGGCAATGTGTCAATTTAATATAACCACTTGATCCATTTGCTTATTTCAGATTTAGATTTCTGACAAACTGATCAAATTGGTTTGTTTTGGGGGTATACCTGTGATGTGATATACTGTATGTGACGTGGACAAGATAGATGATTCTGTGCCTATGAGTACGCCAGGAGCTAATCCAGGAGGGCTTTAAAAACAAACAATTTTGGATGTGAAACCCAAAAACATTCTTTTTGCCACACATGACACTTAATGAAAATGGATAAGACCATTACTGCACCAAGAGTATTCCACAAACTATATTAAAAACTAGTCAAACAATGGTCAAAATGATCTACAATAGACTATGGGAGAGTATGCATTAATTTATAATCATACCAACAGGCCCTGAAACTGAACCTTGAGGAAAGACACGATTGTTATAAGTATATTGAAATGAAAACAGCGACATTGACTATGTATTGTATTGTTTTGCAATGCAAATAATCAATATTTAATCATTTTCTTTGCATATAATTGATTACATTGATACTACAACAATTTTAGCATTTTCTAAAAGACAAAGGAAAATGGTGTTTAAATGTAGCTGCAAGCAGTGATAAGATGGGACCAAGAAAGCAGATAAGGCAATAGACAAACAGAAGATTTGCACAAGTACGCCGAAACATGGAAGACTGAACTTGAGAAATACTAATACATCATGCAATTATGATTACAGGGCTCAACTGACTGGGCCATCCAGATAGATATGAACAATTTCACAAATAAGCAAGGGTGTGGAGCTTGCTGGTGAAAGTGACTGCTGTTTCCCTTGAGTCAAGGAACATGTCGAAACAAAGTTCCACAACCTTTGGCTAAATGAGGCGCGAGTAATGCCTGTTCAAAGGTTTGATTTTCAAAAAAAAAAATGCTATAGCGCCCCTCTTTGACCAATAATCCCATGATTTTTGCTTAAACAAGACATGAGTTATTCCTGTTCAAATGTTTCATTTCCATTTCACCAATAGCAGTAAGACTGGTTTTAGTACTATTTTGCATCCCCCGCTATCAAACTGTAAAAGCAGATTACACTGCAGGTGTGGATTAGGGCAGAAGAAGAATTTTCATAAACCTTGAATTTTAATTGGCTCATAAAATGTATTGTTCCCCCCCCCCCCCCCCCCCCCCCATTACATAGAATAGAGCAGAAAACCACTGAATGTGTTTTGATTGTCTGCGTTATCCCAGAGCCTGTAACCATGAGGTAACCTCATGTCTACTGTGTCTCCCTGCTCCATCTCTACTATCACTCCATTAGAGACGTACTCCAACCATCCATGACTATTGTGTCCACGGTTATTCATGAGTTCCTGATTATTTTTGTACAAGCAGATCAATACATTCTCTGATGATGCATGGTTAGCTGCGGTGAATTTGAAGAAATATACTCCTTTCAAAGGGGCGTGGAAAAAACCTAAAGAATATGCATGCACACATACAAACACACACACACACACACATGCACGCACGCACGCGCGCACACACATACACACGCTTTTAGAGATTTTTTTTTAAAAAGTGAGTGTATTATTATTGTTTTGTAGGCCTACTTTTGGTCATAGTTATAGGGATTGATTGGTTTATTTATTGTTATTTACTATAGTTCTACTTAACCCAAGGAAATTACATCTGACCATAAAAACCACAGGATCTACTGGATGTGAAGGGGGATGTTAGGAGGATGCCATACTATGTGTCATACCTCAATTTGTCTGTTCATAACAGACATATAACCCAGGCATCACATTCCGTAGATCCCATGATCTTTTGTGGCCAGATGTAATGTCCTGAGCTATAGCTATATAGTAATAATAAAGAATCTACAGTGTAATAATAAAGAAATTGCCATGAAAAACACATTTTAGCCACTTTAGAACTAATTAATTGTATAAAATTCATTAATGTAGGCCTAATTTAATACTTAATAAACTTTACATTAGATGATTAATATGTTTATTATGAGCATCATTAACATAAATCTACTTAACATAATGTCTTAATTCATACACATAATTAACTGAATCACTTAATGTAATGCCCTTTTACATGAGTAACTTAATCACCTACCTGTAGATGGATTGTAGGCATTGCCGATGTTAGCGTGAACCCTCTTATAGGTAGCACTTTACATTAAGGTGCTTGTAATTAATATTAATTAAGTCTTAATAAGGCATTTATTAAGTGCCTTATTAACACTTAATAATATTTAGGCATTATTATTTGTTAATTAATGCTTAATAAAGAATCTTAATAAACTCATTATTAAGGCACTTGTTATACATTAGTTAAGGATTAATAAGAGGCTCATTATGCATTGTTATATGCTCATAAACAGATATAATAATGCACAAACAATAAAACTACGAATACTTATTAACATTTAACAAGACACTTATTGCATAGTATTATGCATTAATTACACATTAATAACAAACATTATTGATGGTTAATATATACTTGAAAACAAATTAACAGAGCACTAACACAAATCATATTAATAGTTGTTAATCATTAGTGAGACTTATTAGGACTTAACAAATATTGTAAATATACCAATTGAAAATTCATAAAACTATACAGGAAGGTGCATACTGTTGGAAGGATAGGCCTCCTTGGGCCACCATCAGGCAATAAAGCAAGTGTTAACAGTCATGAACTATTAACAAGACTTATTAAATATTATTATGTAATCACAAATGTTCGTTACAAATGTAATTAGGCTTTAATGAGGTATTTGTGAGTATTTATTAACCTTCAAATCTTACTTATTATAGATTTGTTAACAACAAGACATGAATTAACCATTTTGCATCTACCTGACATAAAGTGTGAACGGTGCGTTATTACATATTCATTAAGAATGGAACAGCGTTCCATTCTTAATGAATAGGCGCCCCCTGGCCAGCCGGGGCGCCTGATGGAGGGGACAGGAACTGGTTGGAATAACGTGTTCCTTCCACGCGCTACGTCCAACCAGGGAAACTCCCCCCTGTCAGGTGAAAAGAAGGCAGCTTGGACTCCTCATACATTGAAGGAAGCATGAGGCCAGTCCGCTGCCTCCCCAGGTTGGTGGAGGGTGTGTAGAGCCCAGGATCACATTAGGAATTGGCACTGGGTGAAAAAATGGGTTACAAAATCGTGGGATAAAAAATATAGGAAAAAAAGAATGGAACAGCGTGTAAAGATCGTCAAGAAATTGTTTATTATGAACTTATTAAGATAGGCTATTAATTAACATTTTCACCTTCACATGAAACACAGTATTGACATCACAAATCATTTGTTGAACAATGGCTAATCAGTAACTACTGTGACATGAATATCAACAATGAACTTACAATGCACTTATTAAGACCTTAATTAACACTTTTGCAGCTACCTAATGTAAAGTGAGGACACTGCTTGTTGACATTAATAAATGCTTAATAACATTGTTATTAAGAACGAAACAGTGTCTCGTTATTATCAACAAATTGTTAACTGGGCACTTATGGCATTCACACTTTTGCATCTAAACTCGAACATTGCCTGTAGACTTCAACAATTATTTAATTACACATGTAATAACTATGAAACACTGTTTTGTTAACATCAACTACGCATTTACTATGCACTTATTATGACCTTAATTAACAATTTTGCAGCTACCTAATGTAAAGTGGGGACACTGCTTGTTGACATTAATAAATGCTTAATAACATTGTTATTAAGAACGAAACAGTGTCTCGTTATTATCAACAGATTGTTAACTCCGCACTTATTAATAAATGCTTAATAACATTGTTATTACGAACAAAACCGTGTCTCATTATTGTTAACTAGGCACTCAGGACAAACACTTTTACATCTATACCCAAACATTGCCTGTAGACTTTAACAATTCAGTAATTACACAATACAGTAACACAATTACAATTACAGTAACAAGTATGAAACACTATTTCATTAATATCAACTATGCATTTACTATGCACTTATTATGACCTTAATCAACACTTGTGCAGCTACCTAATGTAAAGTGGGGACACTGCTTGTTGCCATTAATAAATGCTTAATAACATTGTTATTACGATCGAAACAGTCTCGCATTATCATCAACATTGTTTTAACTGGGCGCTTATGACACCAACACTTTTGCATCTATACTCGAACATTGCCTGGGGGCACTGCTTGTTGCCATTAATAAATGCTTAATAACGTTGTTATTAAGAACAAAACAGTGTCTCGTTATTATCAACATTTTTTAACTGGGCCCTTATGACACCAACACTTTTGCATCTATATTCAAACATTGCATGTAGACTTTAACAATTCAGTAATTACACATGTAATAATTATGAAGCACTGTTTTGTTAACATCAACTACGCATTTAATATGCAGTTATTATGACCTAAATTAACACTTTTGCAGCTACCTAATGTAAAGTGGGGACACTGCTTGTTGCCATTAATAAATGCTTAATAACGTTGTTATTAAGAACAAAACAGTGTCTCATTATTGTTAACTGGGCACTTAGGACAAACACTTTTACATCTATACCCAAATATTCCCTGTAGACTTTAACAAATCAGTAATTACACATGTAACAAGTATGAAACACTGTTTCATTAACATCAACTATGCATTTACTATGCACTCATTATAACCCAGATTAACACTTTTGCAGCTACCTAATGTAAAGTGGGGACACTGCTTGTTGACATTAATAAATGAGTTATAACATAGTTATTAGGAATGAAACAGTGTCTCATTATTATCAACAGATGTTATCTAGGCACTTATGACATTAACACTTTTTGAATTACTCTGCAGTCCAGTTATTCTACATTTGTCACTGTTCTACACTTCTTTCTGCTCCATCCATTTTATGAGGGTGAAGAGCTTGAAGACTTGAAGCAGCGGAGGTCAAGTAAACGCAGACTGTTCACTTGACAGTGGGAGCAGACTCATTTCCTTCAGTGGTGTTACGGTGCTGTATAAAACAAAATACAAACCACAATAGCAGATTAGCAGATTAGACAGATTAGACAGAAGTCTTTTGGCATTTTGGACTTGTTTTGATCATAAAGAGGTTACAGTATACTTTTCAGAAGATCTTCCATTTTCAATCTAAATATAATGGCTCAAGTCTTACAATTCTAATTGCTTGTCAAAGTGTTAGGTCCCCACACAGTCCACATATAATTATCTCTTGGGGCCCAGAGCTCAAATATGTATGGTACTTTAAAATATAGCCCAGTCGGATATCTCACAAGAAGATTTATATTCACTGGTTTCACTTAGTTTCATATTCTTCCAATCACGATCAAGTGGCGGTGGGCCTTGTTGTATGTACTGTTGGCCTATTGCACTTCCCCCTACTGTAGAGCGTGTGCATGTGCACATCTTATTATCAAGCTGAACTGATGAGTAACACACTGCTAAACGTGTGGGTTGCACCCCCATGACTTTGCCAAAATGCAAATTTAAACTTGCTTTGAGGCAGATTCTGAATATATGTCATAAACAAAGTCAAGACAGTGACAGGACCCATGCTTTTTGGTATTTAAAGTTAAATGTAAAACATTTAAAGGGGTATTCCACCCATTTTCAAAATTGTCCTGAGAGGATACAAATGTGAACCAAATGGACCTTAGCGGGTCCATTTGGTTCCATTTGTACCCTCTCAGGAAAAAGGGTTCTGAAAGAAAAATCATTAACATGGTGAAATACATTTTGATGATGTCATCAGATGCATTTCACCATGTTAATGTTTTTTTTTTCAGACCTCCATTTTTAGTTGATACAGAATTGGGGGATTTTTTTATCATGCCCACACAACGTCTCTAAGGTATATTAATGACATATTAAAATGTTGAAAATGGGTGGAGTTCCCCTTTAAGAGATTTTGAATCAGTTATTTTTTGCCAAATCCTTTATCATTAGTCCAATTACTATGAATGTAAAGGTTATACTTTAAAGTATCGAAATGCTTGTGCACCCCTTCGGAGATGGTGAGATACACCCTGAAGAGTGTGTACCAAAATTGGTGCTATTTCCACCAAAGAACAATTAGAACTATGTTATGACAATAATACCCCCTTCTAATACAATATAAAACAAATACACCAGTACAGAATTCACATCTTGACACTAATACAGACTGCAGCAAAATGAATTTTCCCTAACAAACTTGCATCCATTATCTTTTAACATGCAACTGAAATACAAATATAATAAAAGACCAAAACAAGAGCCACAATAAACTGTAGGCCTACCTTATAGCTGCACATACAGTGCTTGTATGTGGGGATTGTGTTGAGTTGTGCTGATGAAACCATACAGTAGAGTAATGATTTTTTCTGGATGGATGTTTCTATGGATGAAACCCGCGATGATTTGAAGTCAAGTGTGCGCACGCTAATAGGTCCGTGCGGAAACGGTTTCCTAAACAAAGGTTCCGCATCCAAAACAACTTTGGTTCCACTAATAATAATCAAATACAAATACTGTGCAGACTGAGGGAGGCAGTTATAGCCTATTTGTTTTTACACACACAGCATTTAATTGTTTTTAGCGGAACCAAAGTCGTTTTGGACGCGGAACCTTTGTTTAGGAAACCGTTTCCGCACGGACCTATTAGCGTGCGCACACTTCAAATCATCGTGGGTTTCATCAGCACAGCTCAACACAATCCCCACATACAAGCACTGTATGTGCAGCTATAAGGTAGGCCTACAGTTTATTGTGGCTCTTGTTTTGGTCTTTTATTATATTTGTATTTCAGTTGCATGTTAAAAGATAATGGATGCAAGTTTGTTAGGTTTCATTATTATTCATTTTGCTGCAGCCTTTATTAGTGTCAAGATGTGAATTCTGTACTGGTTTTATATTGTATTAGAAGGGGGTATTATTGTCATAACATAGTTCTAATTGTTCTTTGGTGGAAATAGCACCATCTCCGAAGGGGTGCCCAAACATTTCGATACATTAAAGTATAACCTTTACATTCATAGTAATTAGACTAATGATAAAGGATTTGTCAAAAAATAACTGACTCAAAATCTCTTAAAGGGGAACTCCACCCATTTTCAACATTTTAATATGTCATTAATATACCTTAGAGACATTGTGTGGACATGATAAAAAAAAGTTCCCCCAATTCTGTATTAACTAAAAATGGAGGTCTGAAAAAAAAAAACATTAACATGGTGAAATGCATCTGATGACATCATCAAAATGTATTTCACCATGTTAATGATTTTTCTTTCAGAACCCTTTTTCCTGAGAGGGTACAAATGGAACCAAATGGACCCGCTAAGGTCCATTTGGTTCACATTTGTATCCTCTCAGGACAATTTTTGAAAATGGGTGGAATTCCCCTTTAAATGTTTTACATTTAACTTTAAATACCAAAAAGCATGGGTCCTGTCACTGTCTTGACTTTGTTTATGACATATATTCAGAATCTGCCTCAAAGCAAGTTTAAATTTGCATTTAGGCAAAGTCATGGGGGTGCAACCCACACGTTTAGCAGTGTGTTACTCATCAGTTCAGCTTGATAATAAGATGTGCACATGCACACGCTCTACAGTAGGGGGAAGTGCAATAGGCCAACAGCACATACAACAAGGCCCACCGCCACTTGATCGTGATTGGAAGAATATGAAACTAAGTGAAACCAGTGAATATAAATCTTCTTGTGAGATATCTGACTGGGCAATATAGTACCATACATATTTGAGCTCTGGGCCCCAAGAGATAATTATATGTGGACTGTGTGGGGACCTAACACTTTGACAAGCAATTAGAATTGTAAGACTTGAGCCGTTATATTTAGATTGAAAATGGAAGATCTTCTGAAAAGTATACTGTAACCTCTTTATGATCAAAACAAGTCCAAAATGCCAAAAGACTTCTGTCTAATCTGTCTAATCTGCTAATCTGCTATTGTGGTTTGTATTTTGTTTTATACAGCACCGTAACACCACTGAAGGAAATGAGTCTGCTCCCACTGTCAAGTGAACAGTCTGCGTTTACTTGACCTCCGCTGCTTCAAGTCTTCAAGCTCTTCACCCTCATAAAATGGATGGAGCAGAAAGAAGTGTAGAACAGTGACAAATGTAGAATAACTGGACTGCAAAGTAATTCAAAAAGTGTTAATGTCATAAGTGCCTAGATAACATCTGTTGATAATAATGAGACACTGTTTCATTCCTAATAACTATGTTATAACTCATTTATTAATGTCAACAAGCAGTGTCCCCACTTTACATTAGGTAGCTGCAAAAGTGTTAATCTGGGTTATAATAAGTGCATAGTAAATGCATAGTTGATGTTAATGAAACAGTGTTTCATACTTGTTACATATGTAATTACTGAATTGTTAAAGTCTACAGGAAATGTTTGATATAGATGTAAAAGTGTTTGTCCTAAGTGCCCAGTTAACAATAATGAGACACTGTTTCGTTCTTAATAACAATGTTATTAAGCATTTATTAATGGCAACAAGCAGTGTCCCCACTTTACATTAGGTAGCTGCAAAAGTATTAATTTAGGTCATAATAAGTGCATAGTAAATGCGTAGTTGATGTTAACAAAACAGTGCTTCATAATTATTACATGTGTAATTACTGAATTGTTAAAGTCTACATGCAATGTTTGAATATAGATGCAAAAGTGTTGGTGTCATAAGGGCCCAGTTAAAAAATGTTGATAATAACGAGACACTGTTTTGTTCTTAATAACAACGTTATTAAGCATTTATTAATGGCAACAAGCAGTGCCCCCACTTTACATTAGGTAGCTGCAAAAGTGTTAATTAAGGTCATAATAAGTGCATAGTAAATGCATAGTTGATGTTAATGAAACAGTGTTTCATAGTTATTACATGTGTAATTAAATAATTGTTGAAGTCTACAGGCAATGTTCGAGTATAGATGCAAAAGTGTTGGTGTCATAAGCGCCCAGTTAAAACAATGTTGATGATAATGCGAGACTGTTTCGATCGTAATAACAATGTTATTAAGCATTTATTAATGGCAACAAGCAGTGTCCCCACTTTACATTAGGTAGCTGCACAAGTGTTGATTAAGGTCATAATAAGTGCATAGTAAATGCATAGTTAATATTAATGAAATAGTGTTTCATACTTGTTACATGTGTAATTACTGAATTGTTAAAGTCTACAGGCAATGTTTGGGTATAGATGTAAAAGTGTTTGTCCTAAGTGCCTAGTTAACAATAATGAGACACTGTTTTGTTCTTAATAACAATGTTATTAAGCATTTATTAATAAGTGCGGAGTTAACAATCTGTTGATAATAACGAGACACTGTTTCGTTCTTAATAACAATGTTATTAAGCATTTATTAATGTCAACAAGCAGTGTCCTCACTTTACATTAGGTAGCTGCAAAAGTGTTAATTAAGGTCTTAATAAGTGCATTGTAAGGATTTGTGATGTCAATACTGTGTTTCATGTGAAGGTGAAAATGTTAATTAATAGCCTATCTTAATAAGTTCATAATAAACAATTTCTTGACGATCTTTACACGCTGTTCCATTCTTAATGAATATGTAATAACGCACCGTTCACACTTTATGTCAGGTAGATGCAAAATGGTTAATTCATGTCTTGTTGTTAACAAATCTATAATAAGTAAGATTTGAAGGTTAATAAATACTCACAAATACCTCATTAAAGCCTAATTACATTTGTAACGAACATTTGTGATTACATAATAATATTTAATAAGTCTTGTTAATAGTTCATGACTGTTAACACTTGCTTTATTGCCTGATGGTGGCCCAAGGAGGCCTATCCTTCCAACAGTATGCACCTTCCTGTATAGTTTTATGAATTTTCAATTGGTATATTTACAATATTTGTTAAGTCCTAATAAGTGTCTCACTAATGCTTAACAACTATTAATATGATTTGTGTTAGTGCTCTGTTAATTTGTTTTATAGTATATATTAACCATCAATAATGTTTGTTATTAATGTGTAATGAATGCATAATACTATGCAATAAGTGTCTTGTTAAATGTTAATAAGTATTCGTAGTTTTATTGTTTGTGCATTATTATATCTGTTTATGAGCATATAACAATGCATAATGAGCCTCTTATTAATCCTTAACTAATGTATAACAAGTGCCTTAATAATGAGTTTATTAAGATTCTTTATTAAGCATTAATTAACAAATAATAATGCCTAACAAATATTTATTAAGTGTTAATAAGGCACTTAATAAATGCCTTATTAAGACTTAATTAATATTAATTACAAGCACCTTAATGTAAAGTGCTACCGAGTTGGTAAAGTGCCTACAACTGTGTGCAAGCTCTCCCTTGCACTCCCATCAGCTGACACAGGGAAGCTGGCAGTACCCCCCCTAAAAACAGCTGGACAACGCTCCACTCGCCCCAAGCTCTTCTCCCTACTGGCTCCAAAACTATGAAATGAACTTCACACCGCAGTCACATCTCCTTATATGGGCACATCTCCTCATATGCCCATATAAGGAGATGTATGTAAGGATTTCTCTGTGTCTCTTCATTCCTATGACGTAATGTGTCTATTACACATTACTCTAACAGACATATCACGCAATGTATCTATGACGTCATAGGAATGACGTAATGTGACAGGCCTCTAGTCTTATTTAAGCCTGGCTATAGACCAGTCAGAGTTTTAGCTCAACGGATTCCCCACCAGAAACAACTCAACAACAGGAAACAACTCAACAACTCGTCAACACTGGATAACTAGTTAACAGGAAACAACTCGTTAACAGTAAACAGCTGAACAACACTACAGTAGGACAACATGGTGTTTTTCTTCTCCTCTGTGAAGACGGCTCTTTCCAGGGCATGGCAACGTGTGAAGAAAACGATTTCACGATGGCTCCCAAAGTGTTTCAAGTCGAGGAGCCCAGACCTCAGCCCAGATCAGCAGCTGGAGCTAATAACCAGGAACCTGGAGGAGAACAGCATCCCTGACGAGACCAAACTCAAGCAGATCCTCCAGGAGAAAGGAGAAGTTCGGATATTGTGGAAGACATCCTACCGATACGTACCCTGTCTGCATCATCTGGCCAAGATAGCAGACTTCCTCAGAGCCGGCTGTGAGGTGACCATTTTGTTTGTGGATCTCCACCACAACTCGACCCAGGACAACGTGCAAGGGTTGGCACAGCGATACAAACAGTTTGTGACGGCCACGTTTAAAGGCGTCAACGTGCCGTTGGACAAACTGATCTTCCTCCAGCGATTGGACCACCGGCACAGCCCGGAGTACCAACGGGACTATTATCGCTTGTCCAACAGCGATTTGGTGGTCAGCGGGCAGGCCAGAGCCGAAGACCAGCTGGATGCTCTGGACGAGGAATACCTCAAAATGGACGCTCAGTTCGGAGGAGTCGAGAAGAAGGCGGCTTTCCAACACGCCGAGGCGAGCCTGACTTGGCTGGGCTACGGCAAGCGCGTTCACCTGATGATTCCCGTCATACCGCCACTGATCTCAGCGGATCAGGGAGGGAGGGAGTGTAGGATCAGACTTCTGGACACCGAGGAGGATGTGACGGAGAAGCTGGAGGCGGCTCCCTGTCATGCAGGCGATGTGGAGCAGAACGGCGTTCTGGCGCTGGTGCAGTACATCATCTTCCCTCTGTGTGGAGAGTTTACACTCAAACACATAGACGGTAATGACATTCGCCACGACGACTTTGAGACGCTGAAGTTAGCCTTTGGACAGTCACGGATCATCCCCGAGCAGCTGAAGGCTTCGGTCCAAGAGCCGCTCAACAAGATCCTGAAGCCTGGCAGGGAGATCTGGCAGGGGAAGGCACCGGATGCCTTCCCCTGGCTGCTGATTGTCGCAGTATCTATGGCAACAGCTGCAATCACCCAAATTATCTTTTACTGAAAAAGTGAGGAGGAGGCGAGTTATGATGATGTCAGCATAGTGACGAGGATGGCGAGTTAGGATGATGTAAGCAGAATGCGAGACGATCACATGACCACAATGACTGAGGATCATTGGTGATCATTCTTCTGCAGGTTTTTTCCATTCTTTTTTTTTTTTACATCAACATTATGATTGATGTTTATTGTCGTAGTGTTTCAATTCCATTGGTCATGATGTTTGCATAGAAATCCCCACATAGAGGCTGAAAAAAGCTCTGGTCTGGAGCAATTTTAACCTTTAAAAGTACAATGCCTGTAAAAACTTAACCCATCCCACGCTAAAACCTTCCCTTCCATTTATGGTACAGTAATTACCAGGTAACTACCATTACCCGTAATCAGTAATATAGTAACAACCAGGTAGTTACTAGGTAATTTCCCCTGCCATGTAACTACTGGTTATAATTTCCAGCTAGTTCTAAGTATTTACCCATTAATTACTGGTAGTTACAAGGTAACTTGCAGATACATTACTCAGTAATTGCCATATAATTACCAAGTAGTTTTCTAGCAGGTATTACCTGGTAACGGTATTCTCTGATTTTGCATAGGTTTTATTGAGGGATTGATTGATTGCCAAAGAACAGGAAATCATATAGTCGGTAAAAAGAGAAAGGAAACATATACAGTGAGGGGAAAAGAGGGTGGGTGGAGATTTTACAGGGGACAGTTTCAAATTGCAGCAAACTGTGCCCTTTGACAGCGGTTCTGAAGCAGTCAAGGGATTTGCATGTCTTAACGACTGTTGGTAGGGTGATCCATCTGTAAAGACAAGAGTAGTACTTATCAAGTAATTACATGGTAGTTACCTGATAGATACCCAGTAAGGAAAGAGGAACTGTAGTGTAAAGTAAAGTGTGTTCTGTTTCCATGATGTTTCCATGGACCTACCTGATAATTGTGCTTCGCGCCCCGAACCTCTAGCGCCACACGTTGGATCTGTGAGGAACTAAATGTCATGAGTTAATTGTTTTTAATCAAATAGCTAGTTGGTGGAAAACTGCAGGGGTTCTGAAGTAGTGGATTGCAAACCATACATTGAAGTAATCAACGTTGACATAGACAACACATAAATAATGAGTAATATTATGAATGGTGTTACAAATCAAAATATTTTTATTGACATCTCAAATCTGAAGAGGTTGTCTTAAGTTATGTGTACACCCTGAGCAAGCAGTTTTGCAACAGTGGTAGAGAATGAGTCCTTCTCAACTGAAAGAAATATCAGGCAGATCCTGGCAGTAGGGTGGAAGGCTGAGTGGTTTGAAGTTGTTGGAAGTAGGTTGGGAGGTCAGTCTTGATCTGCGCTTGGTGGTCTGTGATATGAGCCCATGAAACTGTTAAATGGAAGACAGAAAAATATGTGGTGAGTGAGTACATAGCTATTGATGTCAATAGTAACTATATCAGTCATTGCCTTGAATGATCAATGTAACAAACAGGTTTAGAGTCACACACCATCTATGTACTGTATGGGAAAGTGTGCATGCAATCGCAAAAGATGGACTGTAGATGAAGAAAGTCTCAACAACACATTGGTATAATCCAACATAGCCCTGGTCCAGTCAGTGCTAAAAGTGAGTGTTGGTATAGAGCTGCCATTAAGCATTGGATTGGCAATTGTTCTCTGCTGGGTGTGAACTACAATGAAACTGGACAATGGCGTTGGTTAGAGGACACAGAATGGGAGTATTTGTATTGAATGTGTCTGTAAGGTGTATTACTACAGGAAAAAAACACACAAACACACACACACACACACACACACACACACACACACACATGGTGTGAGCTTGTAGATCTCCAACATCATAATATCATTAAACATTGTTCACAGCTGGAGATGAACGGACATATGACGGCGGTATGGGAGAACAACTGAGTTACGAAAACTCTGTTCACTTTATAGGTCCCGTCAAATGGCCGATTTTCTACATAGACGTGGATTGAATAGGGACAAAGAAATGGGACAACCGTGTAGGGAATGCATTGGAGTCTATGAGCTCACGCGAATACATGAACCACGTGACCAGCCCGTTTTCTGCCCCTCGTTGGCGCAAGTTGCGCAACAATGACCATAGCTTGGCTAAAAACCAGCATGACGACGTATCGTCTTTGATACC
The DNA here is from genome assembly GCA_039105355.1 of Benthosema pterotum. Lineage (NCBI taxonomy): Eukaryota > Metazoa > Chordata > Actinopteri > Myctophiformes > Myctophidae > Benthosema > Benthosema pterotum. The sequence goes on from CM076967.1 coordinate 26,037,488, forward strand.
GTTCTAACCAAGTATTCTGTCAAGTGAAAACAGTGCAGCTCGCCTATTGAAGTGTATGAGAACACAATGCGTCCGTGTTTAAACACTGAAATCAGAGCACCACCGTCGTAGTAGCATGTCATCCCACAGCCATTAGTAGAAGGCTATATAGAGGACCCGCCATTGGACTGGCCCCATGAAGTGAACGGAGTTGGCGTAACTCTGCCACTAAAATCAAAGTAAAGTTGCGCCAGACTGTTTTGCAGGGGTTTGAAATAGGCTACATTGTAATCAATGAGGCGTGTGGCAAATACGTCGCTATTGTACAATACGTCGGTACAATGAAGCAGTGTGGTAAATATTCGCAAGTTAGGAATCCTTACTTTGAGAAAAAGTGGAAAAGTTTGTGTGTCTTTGCTGGGAACACATGCATACGTGCATGCACAATGATGTGCTTTACATGCAGTATTTATGTTGAGAAAGACTTGAAAAGTTGATATGTCTTTGCAGAGAAAAACACGCAAGCATAAGTATAAGTGTTAAGTATTACCTTTTTTTTGCTGCCGTTAGATGTCCTTTCCAACTTTTGGCCTTAGAGATGTCCTTTCCAAAATGTTGTGTTAAAATCCATGGTTTGTTTGGAGGAGGGATGTGAGGAGAACAGCGTTCCGAGAGCAAATGTAACGTCAGCAAATATAAGGCTTGTAGTGCAAATCTCTTCAAAATAAGAGCACCCTTTTCGTTTAAAAAGGATGTTTGAAAAACTATCTATTTGAGTCCAATTTCTAACAGTATTTATCCATTGAGATATAAAATTTTCATTCATATATTTGTATAACGTTTTGATGGTATTTTACTGTTGTATCTGGGCCCAGAAACATAATGTTTGAGTTGTAGCATGGTTTAAATATGGAAATAGATCGTTTTTTATCTTATCTGTCAATGTCTTTTCGAACATATACATCGCAAGTTTTACTTTGAAATGGACCGGAACTGTTATAGGCCTATTTGCTCACGGTAGGCTACTTGTGAGGAGCTACAGCCAGCATAGCGTAACCCTTGCAGCTTATCACATCGTAGCACTAGCAGCGCAGCCTTTTTCCCAGGCAGCATAGCGTAACCATTGCAGCTTGTCACAGCCAAACTCAAATACTATAGTATAGATAGATGATCCTTCACGATTACCCATCAGCCCATCTTTTGAACTCTGAACTTTGAATTTTGAACTGGTAAAAACTGTTAATTACCAAGTATTTACCCAGTAATTACACATTATGTTACCACGTAAAACCTCGGTAGTTACCATGTAAGAAAGGTGGAACTGTAGATATCAGGCGCCCATGGCACTCTCCATGGGCGCCTGACCATGGAGAGCTTGTTTTTAAAGCTCTCCATGGTGAGGCGCCCAACTATATCTGCAACCTTTTATCCCCTTACAACCCAGACTGTTGCTTGAGATCCTCCAACAAAGCCCTTTTAGATGTTCCAAAGTCCCGCCTCATCACCAAAGGAGACCAGGCCTTCTCTGTCCAAGCACCTCGTCTCTGGAATTCACTGCCCGAGGACCTCAAAATGGCAAATTCTGTTTCCTCTTTTAAGTCGCATTTAAAAACATACTTTTTTTGTTTAGCCTTTTTATAACCCATGCTTTTGTTTTGAAATTATGTTGTGCCTTTCATTTTATTGTTGCATTTTTTACTGTTACTTGTGAAGCACTTTGTAAACTTGTTTTTGGAAAAGTGCTATATAAATAAAAAAAATATTATTATTATTAAGTAAAGTGTACTCTGTTTCCATGATGTTTCCATGTACCTACCTGATAATTGTAGATTATGATCCTGCACAAGTATTTACCCAGTAAGTAGATGGTAATATCATGGAAATAAAGCATGCTTCCTTTTATAGTACAGTTCCACCTTTCTTACATGGTAAGTACCAAGGTTTTACCTAGTAAAATAATGTGTAATTACTGGGTAAATACTTAGAACTAGCTGGAAATTACCCAGTAGTGGTAGTTGTCAGGGAAAGTGCATAGCAATTACCTAGTAATTACTATAGTAACTACCTGAATGTTACCATGTAATTACTGATTACTACCAGGTAAATTACATGGTAATTACTGTACCGTAAATGGAAGAGCTACCCAACGGGGTCGTTTTCTGCTTTATCCTATATGTCACGGCTCGGGCTGTGGCGGAATTCGGTAAGATGACGCACCAGGGCCCTCATTTATCAACGTGGTGTACACCCAAAAATGAACGTAGAGCATGCGTAGAGCAGAATTCCCACCTTGTTTGACATGTATCATTCCCACCATGAACTTGAAGTTGATCCCACGTCCGGACAAAACCCACGTCAGGTCAGGAGCTGTCGTAGGATTTGTCCTTGCCTGTTTTTCTGTCCTAAACAAGCGGAGCAGCATTGTCTGAACTGCAGAAAGGCATCTAAAGTTATCTATTCACTCCTAATAGCTATAAAACCTAATAAATGATACAGATGAAAAATATATAGGTTTGAAAAGGCATATTATGCGAGATTACATCCCTGATCCCGGTGGGTGAAAATAAAATAAAAGCCACTTTTATTTGCAGTGACAAATACATGCACAGCCTGACTATTTAAAATGATATTATATGCTACGTTATAGTACAGGTATACCGTTCGCCTCAGTCACTCAGATAAACTGCGATTAAACTGAGATTGCATCGATGTGGATCTACAGTAGCCTACGTCTGGTTTGTACAAGGGGGAGAGAGGTAGGCTACGTGCGCTCTTCCTAAAAATGCATGGATTTAATCCTACACTACAGAATACAAACCTGTAGCCTATTCCATTTACTGCGATGCAATAAAAAAAAAAAAGTGGTCCGAGGACCACCAGTGGTTCTTGAGAGGGTTCCAGGTGGTCCCCAGGCTAAGTTGGTTAACCAGATGAAAAGTTGGTTTAGCCAGATGTAACTCTTGAGAGTGTAAACTAAAAATAAAACCGAATGGACCCTTGCGGGTCCAAATACCATGCTATTATTTTACTTACTTAATAAACAACGGCAACTTGCGTGTGTCCGTGTGAAACAGAGGGGGGGGGGGGCGCCGCGGCAAGCAGCGCAATCGGTGGAAAGTTTTTATTCATTAATGCCTAATCCTGATGAAAAAAGAATTAAATAAAAGCCACTTTTATTTGCACTTTTATTTGCAGTGACAATAGCCTACATGCACAGCCTCACTATTTACAATGATCCTACGTTAGGTGCTTATATGTTCGCCTGAGTCACTCAGATAAACTGCAGAGCTACAGTAGGCTGCTTGTGAGAGCAATTTCGGGAGTTGTGATCGCGGATTGGCGGGAGATTGCGCCGCTGTGGAGTAGCCTACGCCTGGTTTGTATTGTACAATGGTCTGCACGAAGGATAGAAAGCTTGTAAATCAGCATCATCACACTAATATGTAACACCTGCACTCCTGCAGTCATGTGCCTGCCATCGATTCATTTATTAATCACCGGCGATCACATTATATGGTTGATATGAGATTATGAACTGTCTTGTCACTGCTGGCAGTTATCTAGGCCTATCTCTGATTTAAGCTACGTGGTCACTCACAGGCAGCAGTCCGACTCACGGGGGAGAGGGGGGGGGGGGGGGGGGCTGCGCTCTTTCTAAAAATGCATGGATTTAATCCTACACTGCAGAATACTAACCTGTAGCCTATTCCATTCACGGCGATGTAATAAAAACTGGTCCTATAGGCCAATAGTTTTCAATGTGGTCCGAGGACCACCAGTGGTTCTTGAGGGGGTTCCAGGTGGTCCCCAGGTAACCAGATGAAAGTTGGCTCTTGAGAGTGTAAACTAAAAATAAAACCAAATGCCATGCTATTATTTTACTTAGCCTACTTAAAACAACGGCGAACGGAGTTGCGTGTGTCTATGTGAAAGAGGGGGGGGGGCTGTCGCGCCGTGGGAAGCAGCGCAATCGGGCGGGGGGGGGGGGGGGGAGGGGCTGGCTGGCTGGCTGGCTGGCTGGCTGGCCGCAGGAAGCAGCGCGATCGGTGGAAAGTTTTTTATTTTTTTCCCCCCTCATCACCATGGTTGCTGGTCGTATTTCAGTTGTTAATGTCGCAAAGAAAGGGAGGAGCGGCCTGTTTCCAAGGGCGTGCCAGATTGATTTCAGCCGTCACATTTATCATTGTAGGAAGGAAATTAGGATGTACTCAGCTGTTTGCGATCGCTTGATATATGCCGGGTGGAGTTGTGTGCACTCCAAAACCCACGTTGAAATTTGGGGACGAATCTGCACTCCTTTTGATAAATGAGGGCCCAGATCTCCAAAACAGGATGTGTGATGAGGTCATGGTGTTTCTGGTGTCCTGACTAATCTGTCCTGTCACCATCTGTGAAAAAAAGTTCCAGTTCACAAGTCAGGAAGTGATGTTTACTCCTAGTTCCTAGTTTCCCCATCCACAAACAACATTCCGGGAGCGAATCTGAGAAAGGGTTATTAGTGCTGTAACTAAAGGGAGATACCCCTACCCGGGGTAGAACAAACCGCAACCATGTTTTTTCTTATCTTTAGGGTCCCCCATTAATGAAATGGATTGTGTGGAGTTTTATTTTGGTGCAAAATTAGGTTTTTGAGCCATTCTTTAGACCTACACCAATCTCTGAAAAAGTAAAATCCGAATAGAACAAAGATGATATAAAAGTCTATAACTTGAGAATGCTCACCGATATCTTCATCAGATTTGTTGAGGTATGACCCAGGCATCCACCGTGCATGTCCAAAGTGTCAGGATGTGATTGTCGGGTTGTCGCACAGAAATACTGAAATATAGTCCCTTAAATGTATCTTCACTTTAGACGGATTTTGCACTTCTGTGATTATGATTCCTTTACTCTCTCTGATTTACAAAAACATATATTCATGTCAGATAAGGTGTTACTGCATTACCTGCAATACTAGTAACGAATAGCCAGTGGTTGTGTGTACCCTAGTACAGTAGTACTGCAAATGAAACTCGTGCATACACCTCCTCTGGAGAGACTGTATAACATTATGGAGGCTATAACAATGTTCATGTTCATGATACCAAATAGAATGGTTTTGAAGTCAAATTCATTCTCAGTTGGCATATTGTTTAATCATCCCTGTTCTGTTGATGTTATTCATTGTTGTTTTGAGAGTACGTAATTAATTACTTTGAGAATTGAAGGTCTCTAAAATAAATACATAGAAGCATTAAACCTGGATTAAATTGAAGTCAATTAAGTTCAACCAATGAGAGTATAGGATGGAGTGTAGCTTCATAATTCTATCCAAACCCACACACATGGCTTTCTAATGGAGAAGCCTGCACTGTGGGATAAATTAAAGAAACCAACCAAATGACTGGCTGATAACAGGTAAAACACATGTCTACACAAATGTAACTATGCTATTATTTAATTTGATGCACATTTGGATTGTATAATGTGTTGAATTACTATTGTTATGGCTTTCAAGGGGAGACATGTACTGAGGGATAATCTAAAGCTACCAGCAAACCTACAGTAATGACTGATAACAGGTAACACAAATGTCCACAGAAATTTACCTACTAAGCTATTCCTTAATTTGACGCACATCTGGATTGTAGAATGTGTTGAAATAAATATTGCTATTGTATTCCAGGGAAGAAATATGCATTGACCGATAAATTAAGGCAACCAGCCAACAAAATGAATGGACAGTTAACACAAAGGTCTACACAAATGTGATACTATGCTATTCATTCATTTGAGATTGTAGACTGTGTTGTATGACATAATGTTAGGCTAATTATCAGTTATCTGAAGCAATAATAGAAGTTCATTACATACAAAGAGATAAATAACTTTTTTACATAGCTTTTTATATAGCTTTATCTAGTTACTATAATAGGAGTACTATTACAATTCCCCTTATGTCCAAAGATTAAGTTGCCTATGACAAAATGCAGTGTTGCAAAGTGTACAAAAACACTACTACTCACGATTTTCTAAATTGGACTGAGCGCACTGTGGTAAATTATAAGAACCCACATTAAAATATATAGCTAACTTATATTATTGGTAAGCCTAAAGTCTACACATAGTCATACGTATATTACCCAATCTGTGCTAAAGTTTACTCATTTGGAACTAAAGTGTTGCTGGTTAAAGTCCAATCAACATAGGCATGTGGAAAGAGAAGGAACAAAAGCAGCAGGGGCGAAATCCAAAAGCGACCTCGCCCGCGGGCGCCCGCTTTCAAAAGCGGGCGCCCGCTTTCACAAAAACGGGCGCCCGCTTTCACAAAAACGGGCGCCCGTTTTCAAAAGCGGGCGCCCGTTTTCACAAACGGGCGCCCTTTTCAAAAGGTTATGGTTAGGGTTAGGTTAGGTTTAGGCATAGGTTTACTGAGGTTAAGTTTAGGGTTAGAGTTAGGTTTAGGCATAGCCTAGTTTGTGAAAACGGGCGCCCGCTTTTGAAAACGGGCGCCCGCTTTTGAAAACGGGCGCCCGTTTTTGTGAAACGGGCGCCCGTTTTTGTGAAACCGGGCGCCCGTTTTTGTGAAAGCGGGCGCCCGCTTTTGAAACCGGGCGCCCGCGGGCGAGGTCGCTTTTGGATTTCGCTGGCTCTCAACAAAAGGGTGACCACATGATGCTCTTACAGTAGCCTATGTTGGGGTAACCACTGTCAATGGTTAGGTGTAGATTAGGCCAGAGTAGAACAGTGCTTCATTGTTTAGCTAATCAATCATTGCTGATAAGTCAATCATCTCTGTCTGAAACTTCTGGAAAGACCACCACATGCACACACACACGCACACACACCTACTGACACACACACACAAAGGATTTGATGCATTGTGATTGGTGGAGATAAATACACACACACACATACGAAGAACTTGTTACATTGTGATTGGTGAAAACACATACACCCCTCCCATTTGTGCACGCAAACACACACTAATGTAATGTTTGTAATATAATGATCTGTCTGTCAAACTGAACGGACTCACTCACTCACTTGCTCCCGCTGGGACACATCTGTAAGCGGTTGTTGAGATGTTGTCCGAGTGAGCCCGCTATGGCCCTCTGAAATAAACCTAAGAGAGCTACCATGACGCTAAACAACCACCGCCTGGCCTCTTCATTTTTTACCATCTACTGCCTTTCTAAAGGCAACCCCCAAGCGCAGACGTCCAGCATCCTCAAGGTCCCAGGCCAGTAGTCTACCTCCAGAGAACCACTTCACAATGGCGCAGCTTCAGCCGAGGACGAGATTTTTGAATAGTTCGACCTTTTTTTGGTGAGTTTTACTTGCTTTTGATTAGGGTCGGGCTAGTGAAAAGAACCTAGATATGTCTTTTATTAGAGTTTGGTTCGGTGGTACTAATTATAGTCTGAGGCCTTATGGTGCTCAGCGTTGCGTTTGGGAAGGGGATCCATGCTTATATTTATTTTTATGAATTTAGATTACTAGGAATAAATATATTTATGTGTGAATGCATACACGAGTGTATGATGTAAAAGAAAGAAAAAAAAAAAAAAAAAAAACGCAAAAATCAGAAAGTTGGGTACAGACATGTTGGAACTCCGGTTGTAACTGTTGAAATGGTAATTCTGTGGAAAGCGTAAATTTGCCTTGCCTATTATTACATGATCAATAGTTGGAAACTCCTGTTGGGAGGGTAATTTTGTGGAAATTGTAGATTTGCGTGTCAGTACTAATATTACATGGTCAATGGTTGAGTACTTCTGTCGAAAGGGTAGTTTTGTGGAAATCGAGTGTTTTGTCTGGGACTATCGAAAAAGACAAGAGGGAACGTGTGGATGTGCAGTGATTGATTTTATTCATATACTGTTGAGTGTGACCTGGACAAATGGCATTGATACATTATTTGGTGCGTGTATAATTGTTCTCTTTTAATGATTGTGAAATTTACAATTTTGGTCACGTTTAATGTATAATGTGAATAACTTTCATTTGCAATAGTTTGGATGCACGCAATTAAGTGACGACAACAAGCTCACATTTTTGTTTTAAATAGTGTGGGGACGTTGGTGCGTCCGTGCACCTACTTTTTTTCTGGCGGGTTATTTATCCCACCATTTAAAAACTAGGGAAGATTTCCGTCTTACGACTCCGAAACAGATAGCTTCTTGTATTTGGAGAAGCCGGCGGTCCTTTAGCGTATTGTAGGCGAGGTAACAATAAGCGTTACTGAGAGCTATAGCGTCTAATCGGCTGGATAAATAATCTTGAGATGATGAAGTGAAGAAATGAAGGGATAAAGAAGGCAGCAACTGGGTGGGCCTTGAGTAGAGTACGCGCGATGATTTTGAATACGTATATATTGCTCTGTTTTTTTTTTTTTTTTTTTTTTTTTTTGTTTCGGGGATTTATGTTTTTCGTTTTTCCGTTTTTTTCATATATATATTGATCTGTTTTTGTTTCGGGGATTTATGTTTTTCGTTTTTCCGTTTTTTTTTTCATATATATATTGATCTGTTTTTGTTTCGGGGATTTGTGTTTTTCGTTTGTCCGTTTTGTCAGATTGTCGTTTTTAGGCCATTTTTTCTCATTTTAGGTTATGTATGGTATTAGGCTTCGACAGTGCTTTGATATAGATGTTTTTACTGTGCCGAGTGTGGAGTCAAAGTAGATTAAGTCTGCAATAGTGATCAATAATAGCTTGACTATTAACTTCAGGATATCATTGTATGTTCTGTGGGATCAAAGTCTTTTTTGAAATAGTGACTACAAAAAACCTCATCTTGGTCGACTTAAGCATTTTTATTAGCCTAAGTATTTGTGGTGCTGTAATATCGGTTCATAGGCCTACATACATTTTCGCTTTTTTGCTTTCCGTTTTTCTTTCTTGATTTTGAGGACAATAGTATGACGGGACAAGACTTTTAGGACTGGACGGGACGAGACGAGGACTATATGCGAGGCGTTAGTTAGTTGGATGTGTGGAGACAAAACATTACTGTTTTCTCTCCAAGTGGGGAAAGGATAGCCTACATATACAGTACATATAATAATGAGTGAATAAAAATATACATATAAATAATAGTTAATAAATACATATAAAGAGGTGCTAATGATAAATAATAAAATAAACAAAAATAGTTATATTTGGTACAATGAAACTGCTAGTAACACGTCTGAATGTCTTACAAAAAAAAAGAAACAATCTGTTTGAACAATTTAATTAGGAAAAAGTAAATGGTCTGTATGAGTGATTCAATTTTAGGCAACTAAAACAAAACCTAGTGATTATTGTGTGAAGTGGATGAATGAATGAGAATAGTATGTCTATATGTGTTGGAATGTTGTGTTAGGAAAGTGGAGAATTAATACTAAACTATTGTGTGTTTTTCTCTGTCTGTCAAACATCTGGGGCGTGGCCGTCTGGACACACACATACACCAAGCCTCGAGGGGAGCCATACTGCACAGCCAATCAGATGAGGAGGGCCACATGTCAACGCCCAGAGGCCTCGTCTGAATGCAGAGCAGCGGACACTCTACAGATGACACCCAAGCAACATTCATCTGGACTGACGCTGCAACTTACAAGAGAAACAGTTTGAGTTTGGCAACCCCTTGTAGTTTGATAAGACCATTAGTAGTATTAATAATTCAGTTTGGAATGAAAGTTGGCAGGTGCAGTCAATTGATTAGAAAACATGGCTAGGTCAGTGACATTATGATCTGCTCTAATGTCAAACCCTTTTTTATTTTCAGTGGCTGAAGAATGATTGGGGGCATATTTGCAAGAAGTAAAACGTTATGGTAATCTTGATTGATTATTATTACGTTTTCTCCTTGTCGTGAAGGCCTGAAGAGGTAGGGCCAGAGATTGACAGTATAGAAATGGGCTAGGCAGAGAGAGCGCATGCGCAGGATGCTGGAGTAGACGCACATTTCACCGCTCCCGCAAAATAACGCTAAAACTCCTACTTTAACCCTGTTTAATATTTAGACAAGTGGCTTTTGGTGACTATATTGAAGCCATTATACAGTCGGCATGATGAGTAAAACAAAGAGCGGCTCCAAACATTCCAACCCTGCGAGAAAACAGGAGGAGGACGCCGGCGGGGGCAGCTCCATGACCGCCGCCATTGCAGCCGCCTCGGGCCCTGTGACCATGGCCGAGATAGCCTCACTGCTTGACCAACAAAGAGCAGCACTAGCGTCGGACATTAAATCGGCCTTTGACACACTGGAGAAGAAATTGGATGGTATGAAAGCCTCCGTGGTCGATCATGGTGAGCGTTTAATGAGTCTTGAATCTAACGCTGAGATGATTGCACAACGTTTGGAGCAGCTGGAGGCGGCTAATGCTAAGCTACTGGAGGACAACACATGGATGAAAACCAAGCTTTCTAGCCTGGAGGGGCACAGCAGGAGGAACAACGTCCGCATAGTGGGGGTCCCTGAATCTGTGGAGGGGACACGACCGACTGCCTTTTTTTCCAAGATGTTTGTGGACGTTTTGGGGGATAACGTGTTGTCCTCGCCCCCTGAGCTCTGTAGAGCACATCGTACAAGTGCTGCTAAACCCGGCCCCAAAGAGAAGCCTCGCAGTGTCCTTGTTTGCTTCCACCGCTTCCAGCTCAAAGAATTGGTTATGCGAGAGGCTCGCAAACGCAGCTCCTTGGAATTCAATGGCCATAAAATACGATTCTACGAGGATTATACAGCGGACGTGCTGCAACAACGGGGGAATTACAAAACCCAGATGGCCGATCTCTACAAGCTGGGTCTTCATCCTTCCCTACTATTCCCTGCAAGATTACGCATAACACTCCCGGGGGGCGAGAAGAAGTGGCTGCAGTCCCCATCGGAGGCCACCAACTTCGTCCAGAACTACCAGAAAGACCCCGGAGGCGGCAGTTCCAGTGACTAGTCAGTAGGCATTATTTACACGGCTTTCTGTCTGAATCGGGGACGTGCACAAACACTTTTTTGAGGGGGCAGGGGCCCGAAGAAAAAGGGCACTATCGTGTGGAGTGAATACTATGTGGCTTGTTGATCTCGGGTCCTAAAAAGCCTACTAGATATACAGGCCTTGTGCTTTTACTTTGCAAGGCGAAACTTGAAGATCTAAGAATGTTCCCTGCTGCCCAAACGACTGTGGGCCTTGAGTGGTGCCCATGCACCACTTGGGGTGGTATGAGTGCACGACCTGATTTGGAGCGATCGGGTGCTCAGACTCTATAATGCGCGTGAGTAACAAAGAGAGCGTTTTGTTGGACTGAACTGAACCTTTTCTGTAGGCCATGGCTTTCTTTATTATTATTATTATTATTATTATTAGAGTTCTATATTTAGTTATTTATTTTCTTGCCATTTCCATTCATGAACCACAGTGCTAACAGTAGTTATTATTGGTTGGTGTGTGTGTGTGTGTGTGTGTGTGTGTGTGTGTGTGTGTGTGTGTGTGTGTGTGTGTGTGTGTGTGTGTGTGTGTGTGTGCGCGCGTGTGTGTGTGTGCGTGTGTGTGTATGCAAACGTGTGAGTGTGGGTGCTTGTGTATATACTATTATTATTATACTCTTTCTTTTATTGTCTCTTTTCTTTCTTCCATGCCCCTCCTTTCTCCTCCTCTTTCTCCTTTTCTTCCTCTTACTTTGGCGTCTGTATGTATCCACGCGTGGGTGGGTCTGTGCATGCTGTTCGTTCTACTACTGTAATAAGTGGTGGAGCGGGCAGCGTGTATGGACTGCCAGCTAATGTGTTTCATGTGAAGTCAGGCTTCTTGGGGAACTTGCAATGCTCACTCAATGCCACTAGGTGGTGGCACAGATTAGGATAATAACACTTACTGGCCTATCTTGCTTAGTCGTGCACTGCTCCCTCCTTTCAATAACCAACTATTTGTATTGGACTTCAATGAGTTTCTGTTTACACTGAATCTTTTTGTTTTATGTTGTTCTACTGATGTTGATGAGGAGGTTTCTCTTCTCCCTTTCATTTCTATTATAATGATTCAATTTTTTATTATTATTATTATTATTTTAATTGCTTGTCTTTATAATCTTTTATATATATACTGTACACGCGTGGTATGCATGCTGTATGCCAGATCGTTTTCTCTCTCTCTCTTTCCTCTCGCCCTTCTCTTCTCTATTTCTACTTTCTAATCACCGGGGGGGGGGGGGGGTCTTTTGTTTGATGGAGGGAGGGGAAATTGTATGGTGGCTTTGTTGTATTGTACATGTTTATTTATATCTGTTATTTTTGTTTATTACACAGGCTCGTGCCTTTGCTAATTGGTACTCTTAGCCAATAATTCCTACTCTCAATAGATTTTAGGTCCAGTAACCAAATGTTCTCTAGCTTGATGACTATAAGGATTGTCTTACTTTTTTTTTTTTCACCTATTCTTTTTTCATATTATCTGGGTTTTTTTTTTTTTTTTTTTTCTGATGGATGGCTTTCCTGTTGCTTCTTTGATTCCCCCATGCTTATTTCACTTACTATAGACCTGCCGTGGTTATGGTTGTTTGTTTTTGTTTTGTTTTGTTTTCTAATTCATTTGTTTGCATTTGCGTGCATGTGTCGTCGCCTTCTTGGAGTGATCGCCTGGGTCGTTTTTTTGGCCGTTTTTTGCGGTGTACTGTATGTTATACAGTATGATATGCTGTGTGGTGTGCAGTGTGTCGCGGGGGTGGCCGGGGGATGGCTTGGGCGGTTGTTTTAGGGGGGTGACGATATATATATTTATGTTGTCTATAATTGTTCACTACGTAGAAGTGATCTGACAAGTTTTGTTGTCAGTGTTTTCAGTTCTTCACTACGCATGTATATATTTATATATATATATTTTTTTTATTTACTTCGTATCGCATTGGGTTTTATTTACTTATCCAGTGGTTAATCTGACGGATTTGGTTGTTTTTGGTTTTCATTTAACATATTGGCTTCTCTCTACTATGGGCTGTTGGCTTCCTTATGGAGATCCATACATTTTCGTTTAGACTTAATTGCGTTATTCAACTTGGACATTTTTCTTATTTTATTCTTTTAAAATATATATACAGGGACTATACACTGTTTAATTTCTGTGGGATACGGTGGCAGTGGGTAGGAGTGGTCTATCCTGAATGGCCTCCGTGGGACCGGTTGGGGTTCCTTTAAGTTTGTTTTTTCCGTGTTGTGTTTTGTGGGGCGGGAGGGGGGTGGGAGTGGGTGGTTTCGGGGGCGACGTGGCTGGGCCCAATACGCTTTCTGATTTTTTCTCTTCCTTTCTTTTTTCTTTTTCCCCTTGTTATGAGACGAGCTTGGCTCATGTGTTGGCTATCACTTTAATCCAAAGCACCATCATTTATCTTGGAAAAGCGCTGTCTGGAGATCTGCACACCCAAACAGCACCGAACTATGACTGATTTAAAATTTAAAGGAAACTCGGTCAGGTTCTTCTCCTGGAATGTTGGTGGTATAAATGGAACTGTAAAGCGGGCTAAGGTCTTTGAACATGTTAAGAAATTTAAATCAGACATTACATTTCTACAGGAAACCCACTTACGCACTGCAGACCAAATGAGGCTGTCTAGACCATGGATTGGACAGATCTACCACTCCAAATTTGATACCAAAACGCGTGGGACGGCAATACTGATTAATAAGAACGTTCAATTCACTTCCTCCAATGTTACCTCAGATTCATACGGCCGCTTCGTGATTGTAACCGGTACATTATATCAGACCCCTGTTGTTCTTGTTAGTGTATATGCACCTAACTGGGATGATGTTGAATTCATGAAACGATTTTTATCTAGCCTTCCCAATTTGAATACTCATCATCTAATACTGGCTGGCGATCTAAATTGTTTTATAGATAATCTTCTTGACAGATCTAGTAGTAGAGCAGCTGTGCCTTCAAAGATGTCTCAAACCTTCTCTGCCTTTATGGACCAGTGCGGCTGCATCGATCCATGGAGATTTCTACACCCAACGGTAAAAAAGTACAGCTTTCTAAGCCACGTACACCATTCGTACACCCGTATTGATTACATTTTTATTGACAGAGCTCTACTCCCATCATTGGTTTCAGCAGACTACTCCACTATAACTATTTCTGATCACGCCCCTGTAATCCTAGATCTGAATTTTAAATGTAAGCCTAGGGCGGCCCGTGTCTGGAGGTTGGACGTCTCTCTGCTTTCATCCGATGAATTTTGCACCACTATCTCACAAGCCATTGAAGACTTTCTCGTGTTTAATAAAAATAATGAGACCTCACCCTCATTACTATGGGAGACTTTGAAGGCGAACATTAGAGGCGTTATAATTTCATACTCTGCGCATGCCAATAGGCTCCGTCTTACTAGACAGAGAGAACTGTTGGCTCTTATTGCTAACATCGACCATCGGTATGCTACTACTCCTACCCCAGAACTGTATAGGGAAAGGGTTACATATCAGACAGAATATAACCTCTTGACAACTAGGGATGCGGAGCAACTTCTCCTTAGGTCTCGCGGTACTTTGTATGAATATGGGGACAAAGCAGGACGACTGCTCGCGCAGCAACTAAAGAGTAAATCAGCCGCTCATTCAATTTCTCAAATTCGTGACAGCTCGGACGTACTAACTGCGGAACCAAAATTAATAAATGATGCTTTTATGAAATTTTACTCCCAACTCTATACATCCCAGGCGCCAGAAGACGACTCAATTATGTTAGACTTCTTTTCTAAACAGACAATTCCCCAAGTTTCCTCTGAGGACTGTCATGATATGGATCAACCACTGACGCCCGGAGAGATTATTTCAGCTATTAAATTAATGCAAAGTGGGAGGTCTCCGGGCCCTGATGGATTCCCGGTTGAATTTTATAAGAAATTTTCAGACCAGTTAGCTCCCCTACTGCTGGAGATGTTCGAGGACTCATTAGAACAAGGTGCCTTACCACCGACCCTTACACAGGCCTCTATCTCTTTACTTCTTAAAAAGGACAAGGACCCCACCTGCTGCTCCTCATATCGTCCAATTTCTCTTCTTAATGTAGATGTTAAAATATTGGCTAAAGTCTTAGCAGGTAGATTGGAAACTGTTCTTCCCTCCATAATATCGGAAGATCAGAAAGGTTTTGTAAAAAATCGCCACTCTTTCGCTAATATCCGCAGACTGTTGAGCATTGTTAACTCCCCTGGTCCGGAAGTTGCCCCGGAAGTGGTTGTTTCTATGGACGCAGAGAAAGCGTTCGATCGCGTTGAGCTAAAGTACTTGTTCCTTACGCTAGAGAAGTTTGGCTTTGGGGAAAAGATTGTGTCATGGATGCGCTTGCTATATACCAATCCGCAAGCTTGTGTCACAACAAATAATTCTAGATCACTATTTTTCCCACTTGAACGCGGGACACGACAGGGATGCCCCTTATCCCCTCTACTATTTGCCGTTGCCATTGAGCCATTGTCCATAGCATTGAAAGCGGACACTTCGTTTTCTGGGGTGAAGAGAGGGGGCATTGAGCATAGAGTATCTCTTTATGCAGACGATTTATTGCTCTATGTATCTGACCCAGTTCCCAGCATTCCACACATTTTATCCCTTCTTGACGCTTTCGGAAGTTTTTCTGGTTACAAACTGAATTTACAAAAAAGTGAATGTTTCCCGATAAACAAACTGGCCTGGCGCATCTCCCAGTCTCTTCAACCATTTCACTTAGCAAAGGATGGCTTTAAATATTTAGGTATAAATATTACTCAGTCTCTCAGTTCGCTTCGTGAACAAAACTTCACTGCATTAACAACTAAGGTCAAAGCCGACCTTCAGAGGTGGAGTGCTTTACCTCTCTCTTTGGCCGGCAGGGTTCAAACTGTTAAAATGAACGTCTTACCTAGATACTTATACCTCTTCCAGTGCCTCCCTTTATTCCTTCCAAAGTTGTTTTTCACTAAATTAGACTCTATGATTTCATCTTTTATCTGGGAGGGCAAATCACCGAGAATCAGACTGCCTTTATTGCAGAGAGATAGGGCTGAGGGGGGACTGGGTCTTCCGAACTTCAAATATTATTATTGGGCATCTAACATTCACAAAATAATTCTATGGTTGGCCGAACCTGAGAATGGCTGGTGTAGACTCGAGGCTAGCTCCTGTATTTCTTCCTCACTTGAAGCGTTAGTATGTAGTCCTATTCCATTTGTACCATCTAAGTTCAGTATTAACCCCGTTGTTGTCTCAACACTTAAGATCTGGGGTCAAATCAGGAAAGAATTTGGTTGGTCATCACTCACTTTATCAGCACCTATTTGCAATAACCATCTATTTCTACCTGCTAAAATGGACTCTGGGTTTTCTATATGGGAGAGAGAGGGCTTAATTCACTTTCGAGACTTATATGTGGAGGGTCAGTTTGCTGAATTTGGAGACTTGTGCGAGATCTATAACCTACGGCAGTCTGATCGGTTTAGATACTTTCAAGTACGACACTTCGTAAAGACCCATTCTTCTGCTTTCCCTCAGTTTCCTACGCGGTCGGGTATTGAGGTTTTTATGCCTGCTGCATCTCTGACAAGAGGTGTCGTCTCCTGTCTTTACGAGACTATTCCTCGTAAGGATCCAGGTTTGGAAAAGATTAAGACAAGTTGGGAGGCTGAATTGGGGATTACACTTTCAGATGATTGGTGGGCACTGGCAACAGAGAGGGTTAATTCTTCCTCCTCATGTGCTAGGCTTGGCCTTATTCAGTTCAAAGTCCTTCACAGAACTCATTACAGTAAAACAAGGTTATCCAAGATATATCCAGGGGTGTTGGACTGCTGTGATAGATGCTCGCAGTCTCCAGGAAATCTGTCCCATATGTTCTGGTCTTGCCCAAAACTGATACCATTTTGGAAATATTTTTTTGAGGTTGTTTCTGAAATATTAGAAACAACAATTGTACCTTGTCCCCACATTGCGATATTTGGGATTCCTGAGGAAAATATAGTTTTGACCAAAAAACAACTTGATGTCATTGCATTTGCCTCTTTAATAGCCCGCAGGAGAATACTTTTACAATGGAAGGGAGAATCACCTCCTTCTGCTAAATTGTGGCTTATAGACATTATGTCTTTTCTAAAATTGGAAAAAATCAAATTTACAATTCGGGGATGTTCTGATAAATTCTTTAACTATTGGCAACCGTTGATAACATATGTAAGCAGGGTGGAGTCATTGTCGCCTGACTGAGTGGTGTTATGCGTTGGGTGTGCGGGTTTCTAGATGGTGCAGGATGTAAAACCTAATACATATTATCTGGGATGTCATTTCGCATGAGCCAACCAAGTCTTTTATATGCTTATACAGAAGGGTTTTTTTTTTTTTTTTTTTTTTCATTCTTTTATATTTTTTTATTTTTTTTTATTATTTATTTATTTTTTATTTTTTTTTTATTTTTTTCAGATTTTTCCCTCTGACCAAATGTTCTCTATATTCCATCTATCGAATTATCATTATTGTTATCATCGTCTATATCACCATTTTTTGTCTTCAATTTCAAGTGTCTACCAACATTTTATTCATTGTCTTCATATATATGAGATTCTTTTTTTTTACACACTGTCTATATGTCCAGCCTCGTGGGGGGGGGGGGGGGGGGGGGGGGTATATATATAAAAATAAGGGTCATGTTTTTTATATACTATTTGCAATGTACCTGTTGTAATATACCTGCTGACCCGAATAAACTATGTTTAAAAAAAAAAGAAATGGGCTAGGCAGATTTATATAGGAATGTTTTCTAAACAATCGATTTTGCACTTGGTGTATGCGTGGAATGAATGCTTGAAGGAGTAAGCTATAAGAGGGAAAAGACAAAAGTATGCATGTATGAATGAATGAATGAATGAATGAATGAATGAATGAATGAATAGATGATTGAACGAATGAGTGAGACTGTGAAAACAAGTCATAGACACATTTTAAGAGTAAAATAGACAAATAGACTAAAACAGAAAATAGAAATTCTATTAACATATTGGTTACTAAAGTATACTGTATGCTAAATACTAGAGTATTACAAAATCAGAAATTAACTAAAGACACAAATAGGTTGTGGATTGAACATTGAGGAATGGATGGGAGAAATGAATGGTGAATAATGGATGAGTGGTGTGAATGACTGAAAGAGATGATGAATGAGTGTGAATGACTTTACCAAAGCTACTAGGAGGATCAACATTTAAAAAAGAAGACAAAAGATAAAGAGATAAAGAGAGATAAAGTTGCTGATAGAGACCATTGTCCATTGTTAAAAAGTAAAATTGAAAAACGAGTTAATAGTTTCAAAAATTAGAATAAATTCTAGTACAATGCAGTTAGGTTAGTGTAGTGTAGGTACCAATTTGAGATTGAATGATTAGTTTTGAGTCTGGTGTCTGTATAGCAATCGCAAGGATTAGTTTAGGAAGTGGTGAATTGGTGTGAGTGTAACAATTATTGAACTCAGTGCACAGAAAGTTTTCTAAGAGGAGTGTTACGTGACGACGCGACACAGCGCGCTCTTTAAAGCAAGTACTGCATGGGGTGTATTGGGAATGTGTGCACACCCATTTTCCCCCGAGTGATAGCAGTGGACTGAGAGGGACGGGTTGACCCCTACTCTGATTGAGTAGACCTTTTCAACTGATTACAGAGCCACGGTTAGAAATAATTGGGTTTAAACTATTTGCCCCTCAGTCCTATCCACCATTTGCCTACCTTGTTGATTGAGTGGACATCAGTGAGTATTACTGATAATTGGCCATTTGATCTGAAGTAAAGTAATGTGTGACAATGTATTTAGATGATCGATGCTGGACAAACAGCCAGCTGCAGCAATTTTAAAATTCAAATTCAAAAACACGAATTCTTGTGCTAAAAACATTTTTGTTGAGGAATAGTATAGGCTAGGTTAGGTTAGGTTAGAACAGTAAGATGGATACTTGGTCTATCTATAAGCAAAATTAACAGTATGGAAACTTTTGGGCCCTTTAAATTTCAAGTAAATGTGGACATATTCATGGTTATAATCAACAGCTTTTTGTCTTTCACCGCAGTTAAGACAATACAGTGAGAGGAGTATCATTCCAGAAACATATGATTACATCTTTGTGTTGAATGCATGTTGAGTCTGTGTTTGAATGGATTCAGTTTGTCATGAGTGACAGATTGAGTTGAGTGATTGTGTTGAGTGATTGATTGAGTGAATGATTGAGTGATTGAGAGATTGTGAGTGTCTGTGATTGAGTGATAGCATGTTTGTACTGTTGCAACTTGAATAGACATCAGTAGTCAGACTTTGACCAAAAACAGTACAATCTCATTCCTGTAGTTAGAGTTGCAATGAAATTACGTATCTGTGTGTATCCTAAGGGGCGTTAGCCTCTCATGTTGACTCCCGGAGAAACATATTCCACCGTTTTCTGTTATTTTTTGAAAAGTTAAGTTACTGCTGATACATCATTTGAATTTTGATTATTTTATTTTTGTTTTGTTATTTTCAATGTTTATGTTTATGTTCAGTTTATCATTTTTTTGTGTCATAGTTGTTCATACATACAAACAGTTTGGTAATTTCAAGTGTTATATTATGTCACAAACACAAAACAAAAGCTCATGCGCCCGATTGATTATTAGTTAGGATGTTAAAAGTCACACACACACACACGCTTAGTAAGTTTTTGTTGATCAAAGTGGGGACGAATTTTAATGTGGCTTCTTCAAAAAGTGATGATACACATTTATTAGGGGATATGTGGTAAATTATAAGAACCCACATTAAAATATATAGCTAACTTATATTATTGGTAAGCCTAAAGTCTACACATAGTCATACGTATATTACCCAATCTGTGCTAAAGTTTACTCATTTGGAACTAAAGTGTTGCTGGTTAAAGTCCAATCAACATAGGCATGTGGAAAGAGAAGGAACAAAAGGGTGACCACATGATGCTCTTACAGTAGCCTATGTTGGGGTAACCACTGTCAATGGTTAGGTGTAGATTAGGCCAGAGTAGAACAGTGCTTCATTGTTTAGCTAATCAATCATTGCTGATAAGTCAATCATCTCTGTCTGAAACTTCTGGAAAGACCACCACATGCACACACGCACACACACCTACTGACACACACACACACACAAAGGATTTGATGCATTGTGATTGGTGGAGATAAATACACACACACACACACACATACAAAGAACTTGTTACATTGTGATTGGTGAAAACACATACACCCCTCCCATTTGTGCACGCAAACACACACTAATGTAATGTTTGTAATATAATGATCTGTCTGTCAAACTGAACGGACTCACTCACTCACTTGTTCCCGCTGGGACACATCTAGGGTGACCAGATCCCAACTCACCAGATGTGGGACAAACAGTGTGTTTGTGTGGGACAATGTGGGACACATGCGGGGTCGTGTCGGACTGTCGCACAAATGAATAAATAGTACCCAATTTAGGTGTTTCTACTCTTCCCTTCACATACCACCACTATAGTTTGCCATTTGTTTCATCCACTAATAAGAGGCACTTAACAGAAATGTTTTTAAATTAACCAGTGGACATTTACCTACAAACTATACACCTGGACAATATAACTGGACTAGGGCCAAAGCAACCAATAACAAACTAATAAAGACATATTAATCAATGTATCTTCCTCCTAACAAAGACAACTACTGCAAGTCTGAAATTGTAGAGGCACACAATGCATGAAATATATAAAACCAGAAACATACATAAAAGTTTGGTTAGCATTGGAGCCATCAAATTGTAAATGTGTCTGTCATAGCAGCATGCACAGGCTATGCACTTTTAGGTTTTGTCCATCACAAACCAAATGGACCCTTATGGGTCCATTCTGGCTTCATTTTATGCTCTCAAAGAGTTACAGATATACAAGGGTCCATTTGGTTGCCAATGGTCCTTTCTAGGAAGGAAGGAGGACTCTATCATAGGAGGAAAAATGGTGAAAAACAAGGGTTTTATCTCTGGCGCCTGTCAACCAATTTCACACCAACTCACCAGCACTTTCACTAATTTTGGCGCTAGGGGGGTCTGGAAAAAAAGCTAAATATAGCGACAAATGCGTCAAGTTGCCAACACTGTTAAACAAAAGATAGTTCAGCTGCCGTTACCTTGTCTGTGTTCGAATCTTGTTTTGGTCGAGCAAGACGTTGCTTGTGAGTCTCACATTGTATTCACCCCCCTGTGTCACTGCAGACATCACAGTAAACTCTGTCAGAATCGCATTTCACTGGTTTCACCCAGGAATACATGGTCTCCCAGTCCTTATTACTATATTTGCTTTTTTTAGTTTCGTTCGGCTCCTCCTTGTTTCTTTTTTTCATGTATTCATTCATTGCAACGCACGCAGCTATAACACGTTGTGAGACAGTGCTGTTGTGTTGTGGTGGGCGTTTACTTTACTAGTAGATTTCCCACCACGGAGTATTCAAACTCCAGTTTGTCCCTATACAGGCCATTCAAACTTGGACACCTCAATGTCGCGCCGCTTCCACCAAGAATACAGACGGAGTTACCCATCTCCGTTCACTTCATGGGGTCAGTCCAATGGCGGCTGTTCTACATAGACTTCTATGGGAACAGGGACAGGAAATAAAACCGTCTCTCTCACACAAACACACGGCCCGCCCCTTTCCCATTTAGACAGGCTTCGCTGCTCACAGACAGGCTGCCTCGGATCAGTGTTGACACAATATTTTGCGAATTTGCGCACATTATGAAAACTACAGCTTGTCAATCAAAATGCGGGACAAAGTCTCAATCGGCGGGACGCCTTAAAAGACAGTGAAATGCGGGACAATCCCGCACAAATCGGGACATCTGGTCACTCTAGACACATCTGTAAGCGATTGTTGAGATGTTGTCCGAGTGAGCCCGCTATGGCCCTCTGAAATAAACCTAAGAGAGCTACCATGACGCTAAACAACCACCGCCTGGCCTCTTCATTTTTTACCATCTACTGCCTTTCTAAAGGCAACCCCCAAGCGCAGACGTCCAGCATCCTCAAGGTCCCAGGCCAGTAGTCTACCTCCAGAGAACCACTTCAGCACGTCGCCTGTCGCCTGTTGCCACAGCGGCGCAGACGTGAGGCCCGCACAGTGGGCCTCATGTCTAGTCTCACTATCTCACTACTATAATGCGAGAGCGGCCCTGCCCGTTTGTCTGTCCGCCTTTGTTGCACTTCTCCTAAAAAACTACAATGTTTGCATGGATCTAACCATGCACAACACCTCCAGCACTGTTGTCTTCACAGCATAGGCTATATTTCATCCATGCAACTGCCATATTTACTGTACACTGTCCATTTATATGAAAATAATTTTGGTGCAGTGTCAACCACCCGGACTACCGCGGACGACCGAATTGCCTCTGTGGCTCTCTTGCTAAGCTACTGTGACGTCAAAATCAGTGTTGCCAACTGACAAAATCCAAAATGCACTACAATGCGCTAGAGCATTGGGTTTTGAACCATTTTCATACCAGGGCCCACTGTTTATTCTGCATGTTTGCCACAGAGGACCACCGCTTCATGACATTAGTCTCTCAGCCTAATTTAGGAGAAATAACTGACAAAATGTTCGTCAAAATAGCAATTCTTCTACATTTTCTAAATGTGTACATTCTGGAAAATTAGGTCATTCAGATGGTTAAATCTGATTTAACTCTTGAGAGCGTAAAATGAAACCAAACGGACCTTAAAGGGTCCATTTGGTTAACAATGGTCCTTTCTAGGAAGGAAGGTGGACTCTATCATAGCAGTAAAAATGGTGAAAAACAAGGGTTTTCTCTCTGGCGCCTGTCAACCAATTTTGACCCAACTCACAAGCAAAAAAGCACCAGATTTTCTGCCAGGAGTTCACTCTAATTTTGGCGCTGGGAGAGGGGGATTGACAAATGCACCAAGTTGGCAACACTGCACACTGTGCCTCTGCGCGCTGACCCAACCCCCTTCTGGCTTTGCTAGCCAGCCCAGTCCATAGAACTCTTACGTAGTGCTGCTCGATGCATGAAGCTCCTCGCATTTCTCTCAACAACACGCCATGCAGAAGACGGACGTTACTTACTCTTTCTGGGAGCCGCTGAAACCAAGCGAATGGATCTTACGGCCGCTGCTCTTACTGTTGGATATATACCCACATGGAAGAAACATATATGCAGGATATAGGTACCTATACCAAACCTATATTCTCCATATAAGGATCATATATGTGCATATATGCCACATATATGCCATATAGGCTCCACATATATGCTCCTTATAGGGTGCATACATCTCACATATAGGTCAACATCAGGTACATATATGCGCATACATGCCACATATATGCCATATAGGTTCAACTTATATGGCTGCATACATCTCACATATAGGTCAAAATCAGGTGCATATATGTGCATATAAAGGCCATATAGGTCCTATATGGGATCCTATATAGCTTCTTTATACCCTCGTATAGGTCATGTATGTACATATAAGGCACCCATATCCATGTATAGGCCCTGACATATCCCAGATAGCAAAATGCATTGATTCAATGTTGGATTATGGTCAGACTGGTTATTTCTGGTTGAGGTTGTAAAAGCTGATTCAATATTTAATTACAGTTACTATTTCAACAATTGAAAAACTGTTGTTGAATCTATTTAGTATAGATGCTCATTGTTGAATTTGCCTACACTGACTTGACATGCAGGTATATAGGCCTACAGTATGTTGTATTCTCAATATTGACTTTCCCTACGTTGTTTTAACGTGGTATAGATACAGTAATCTATTTTCAATGTTGAATTTCCATCTGATGATTTGACATGGTTTAAATGTGTAGTGCTGATATTATTATAAAAATATTATTATTCATTATTATTATTATTATTCCCATACACCGGACCACTACGGAAGTACATATCATATGTTGGCACAGTGGTTAGTGCTGTTGCCTCACAGCTAGAAGGTCCTGGGCTCGATTCCTGCTAGGGGCGCTGCTGTGGGTGCTGGCGGATCTGTCTCCTCCACGTCATCAGTACCAATACCCGAGGCGGGGTTGGTGAAAGGGCCTTTCTGTGTGGAGTTTGCTCTTTGGAGTTTTGCGCTCTTTGTCCTCCCTGTGTCCCCTAGGGTAGATACCCTCACAAAAACATCCAGTAATCCTGGGCTCTAAACTGCCTCCCCCTGGCCAGCCTGATGGAGGGGACAGGAACTGGTTGGAATAACGTGTTGCTTCCATGCGCTATGTCCAACCAGGGAAACTCCCCCCAGCTAAAAAGGTGGCGCGACTCCTCATGCCTTGAAGGAAGCATAGCCCAGTCTGCTACCAGGTTGGCAGAAGGTGTGTAGAACCTAGGGCATTAATGACTTGAGATTTTTTCTAGTCGACTTGTCAGACAGTCAAGTCGAAGTTGTATCGATTTATCGTTTTATGGCGCGCGGGGGGGGGGGGGATCGGGGATCAAATGGTGCCGCTATGACGCCGGCGCAGTGCTTATACAAAACACATCGTGAGGCTACGCATGACGCATGTGGCAAGCTTAATATGAAAACAATATTGGCACACAGCGCAGCACAACGTCCACTATGGCCAGCCATAAAAACACACAACGTTCTAACCACACGTTAGAACGCAACAGAAGACACATTGTCAGAATACTATCCATTTACATGTAGCCTCCTCCTCCTCCTCCAACACCACCATACCACGCCGCTTTCTTTTCTGATCCATTCAGTAAATTAATGAGAACGACGCGGACAGAAGCATGCGTAGCCTAATGCGAAACGAGGAACAAGACGGTCACTATAGCACGGGGAGGTGTTGGTTGATGAAGTTCTGCACTCTTACACTGTTTGCTGATCCGTGTACGTAATGATCAGTGGAACGCCGAGCGCCCAGAGCGCAAAAGCGTGCTGCGCATGCTGCTGCAGTAAGATTGGTAAGCCTAAATTAAGGCTGAACTCCGATAGAGTTGCAAAGGAAACTTCAAAGGAGACTTCTGTCCGTGAGTGACAGTAACCAATATTACAGCTGAATTATATACACACGCGTCGCACATATAGAAAAAGAAAAAAAGGGGAAGACAAAGGTAAATGTTTAATTCCTCCTCCTTACTCCTTCGCTCGGAGGAAGGGGAAAAACAACTTATCGACTCAGGCTTTTTGGAGTCGACACGTGTTATGCAAATCGATGCATCGATGTATCGGTTTTTTGGTTAAAGCCCTAGGGGACAGGAATTGGTTGGAATAACGTGTTCCTTCCATGCGCTATGTCCAAACAGGGAAACTCCCCCCAGCTAAAAAGAAGGCGGCGCGACTCCTCATTCCTTGAAGGAAGCATAGCCCAGTCTGCTGCCAGGTTGGCAGAGGGTGTGTAGAGCCCAGGATCACATTAGGAATTGGTACTGCATTGCCAAAGCATTGCATTGGCAATGCTTGCACTGCATTGTACCAGCTGTCATAATAATAATTATTACCGTTGGCGTCGCGGGGATATTAATATCACATCGGTGCATCGCCATCAACCTCCCGCTTTCAGCACAACAAGCACAAAAAGTGCCTTTCTGGGCGCAGGTCTCCACCAGGCCAGGTCAGATTGTGGCCTCCTGGTGGTGCTATAAAAAGCCAATGTTAAAAGGGTGCCATTTATTGTTGTATTTAGCATTTTGATGATTTGAGGCATTTTGTGCAAAAAATGTGTTTTGCAAATGTCCACCTGTTGGTGGCGATATAACAAGCCATTTTGAAAAGAGTGGAATATTTCTCTCAGGCTAGTGCGTTAAAGATTTTATGTAAATTGCCTGCTGTGTTCAAAATCTTTATAAAATCGTCCTCCTGGTGGCGCTCTAACAGTCCGTTAGGGACAGAGATTCATGGTTGGCATCCAGGGAGTGTGTGTGTGCAAATTGTGGCTTAGATCCGGTTAACGGTTTGGGAGATTAGCTGGTAACAGACAGACACACAAATAGATTTTTGGCAAAAAATGGCCAGAAAAAGCCTCCTGGTGGCGCTATAACAGGCTTTTGTGGAAGATTTGGGGTAAAGGTTCATTGTTAGTAACGAGAAAATATTTGTGCAAATTGTGGCATCGATCGGGTTAATGGTTTGGGAAATTAGCTGGTAACAGACACACACACAGATTTTTACAA
Organism: Benthosema pterotum; assembly: GCA_039105355.1. Taxonomy (NCBI): domain Eukaryota; kingdom Metazoa; phylum Chordata; class Actinopteri; order Myctophiformes; family Myctophidae; genus Benthosema; species Benthosema pterotum. Next base: position 26,063,621 of record CM076967.1, read on the forward strand.
ATAAAAAGGCAAAAACAGCCTGGTGGCGCTATAACAGGCCGTTGTGGAAAATTTGGGACAGAGGTTCATGGTTGGCATCCAAGTGTGTCTGCAAATTGTGGCATTGATCAGGTTAATGGTTTGGGAGATTAGCTGGTAACACACACACACACACACACACACACACACACACACACACACACACACACACACACACACACACACACACACACACACACACACACACACACACACAGATTTTTGCCAAATAATTGCAAGAATCTGCCTCCTGGTGGCGCTATAATAGGCCCTTCTGTAGACTTTGGAGCAGAGGTTCATCGTTGGCATCCAACTTTCCATTTGCATTTCCAGCCATTCAAAAAAATAAAATAAAATCTCTACAGCCCTAAATACTGAAAAGAGTATTTATAAAATGTCTGGGTTGTTCACATGAGACTGAGTAGACCATAAAATGACCAATTTTTTTTTTTTCATGTTGGAGGGGCACATGTTGGAGGGGCAAGAGAAAATGGTATGGGTGCGGCTTCATCGCCCGTGTCGCTTTGCGCCACGGGCGATGAAGCCCCACCCATACCATTTTCAGTTACAGGACTTTTATTAGTCAAGTAAAGCATCAATAATAACATCAGTTGTTGTTGAAGTTGCAACATAAAGCTAAAGGTCTGACTCAGAGAGTTTTCTGTTTTCAATGATGAAATGCTGTTGGTTTAGTGGTGACACAGCTGTAGTTAGTTGGTAGCAGTCAGTACTGTTTCAAATTTGAAATGTAAGCACTTTAATTTGAAATATCTTGGGTTGTTTTGCATGGCATCGTGTTTGGGGGGGCGGACTGGGTATTTAGGGGGGCATTGCCCCCCCATGCCCATGCCTAGATCCGCCCCTGAAATGGACCCTTGCGGGTCCATTTGGTTTCATTTTTACACCCTCAAGGGTTTTTTTTTTTTTTAAGTGGAATAGCCCTTTAAAGTTAATGAATTGAAGGCCTTAATTTCCAGGAAAACACAGAATGGGGGAGCTTTTTAATTGTACAACACCTATAAAGTATATTAATGATGTAAAATGTTGAAAATCTGCGGAATTCCCCTTTAAAGGTTTTTTTTGTTTTGTTTTTCATTCCATTCCCAATGCCTAAAAAGCAAGCGCCTACCATTGGCTCTAATGGTCTCCCTAGCAACCACTAACCTACACTCATTGGATTCTCTCAGCACGCCCCCTTGTACTGCACTCTCATTGGCCACTCTACTGCCCGAGGGGGGCGGGGACATTTCAAACCACCACAGCAAGCGGTTCTTCACAACTGCTGTTGTTGTGAAGTGACTGTGAACGGCAACGAAACGGATTAAGAGACGAAGGTATGTTTGTTTATTACTTCATATTTATATCTTGTGTTTTTCCTTCCTTAGAATGACAACTGGGTCTTGAAGGATAAAGAGTTCAGAGAGTATAATGTGTTGAAACACCTCGTGAGTTAAACCAACTAGGCTTCAGGCTGCTGCTGTTGGTGCTGCTGCTCTATGGTGTAAAATGAAAGAATGATGCTAATCGCGACTAGCATATATGCTAACACAGGGGTCTTGAGAGGGTTCCAGGTGGTCCCCAGGCTAAATGATGGAAAGCTTATGTACCAGATAACTCTTGAGAGTGTAAAAATGAAACCAAATGGACCCTTGCAGGTCCATTTGGTTTTCATTTAAAAAATGAAACCAAATGGACCCTTGCAGGTCCATTTGGTTTTCATTTCAAAAAGGTCGAAAACCCCTGGCTTAATTCACCAGTGGTCCCTGAGAGGGATCCAGGTGGTCCCCAGCTAAGCTGGTTAACCAGATGTAACTCTTGAGAGCGTAAAAATGAAACCAAATGGACCCTTGCGGGTCCATTTGGTTTCATTTTTACGCTCTCAAGAGTTAAAATATTCACCATCTGAATTAGCCCCAAGTCTACACAACTAGAAGATGTGGTGGTCCGTGGCTCAAATTCTGAATGAATGGTGGTCCGTGGGATCAAAAAGGTTGAAAAGAGTGTTGTATATGATGTTTGCACTAAAGCCATTGTGTTTAAAGGGGAATTCCACCCATTTAACATTTTTCTGAGCGCATACAAATGCTACCAAATGAACCCTAACGGGTCCATTTGGTTCCATTTGTACGCATACGGGTTCATTTGGTTCCATTTGTACGCTCTCAGAAAAAAATGTCTAAAGAAATCCATTAACATGGTGAATACTGTACATCTTGATGGTGTTGAAATACTGTACATATTGATGATGTCATCAAGACAGGGGTTGACACTAAGGTATCCGAGGCACTTGCCCATCGGGCAAGTGCAAGTTAGGTTCTACTTGCCCTCAGGTCATGGTCACTTGCCCCCCAAAAATATATTGTAAATTTTGCGTTTACTTCCTACTTGGAAAACCAGGGGTTTTCAACAGGTGGTCCGGGGACCACCAGTGGTCCCTGAGAGGGTTCCAGGTGGTCCCCAGTTACGTTGGTTAACCAGATGTAACTCTTGAGAACGTAAAAATGAAACCAAATGGACCCTTGCGGGTCCATTTGGTTTTATTTTTACACTCAAGAGTTACAATTCATTATCTTAATTAGCCCAGGTCTACACAACTAGAGAATGTAGAAGATTAGGTAATTTTGATGTGTATGTTAATTTGCCTGTTTCGTTTCCCAAATCCAGCCTGGAATTGTGGATAGCTAGAAAGCAGGGAAAGACACAGAGGTCTTGCCCGATCGGGCAACCACGTAGCAGTCTTCGCTTGCCCCACCATTTTTTTTACTTGCCCCGAGCAAGTGGGCAAGTGTTAGTGTCAAGCCCTGCAAGATGTTTCAGCATGTTAATGGTTTTCTTCAGACCCCCATTTCTTGGGAACACAGAATGGGGGAACTTTTTATCATGTCCACCCAGCACCTCTAGGGTATACTAATCAGGGCTTGACACTAACACTTGCCCGCTTGCCCGGGGCAAGTAAAAAAAATGGTGGGGCAAGTGAAGACTGCTACCTGGTTGCCCGATCGGGCAAGCGTGCAACATAGTGCATTATAACACAACACAAGATAAATTTGTCTTGAAGGTGGTCATTGCAACTTGGGCTAATTAAGATGATGAATTTTAACTCTTGAGAGTGTAAAAATGAAACCAAATGGACCCGCAAGGGTCCATTTGGCTTCATTTTTACGTTCTCAAGAGTTACATATGGTTAACCAACTTAGCTGGGGAGCACCTGGAACCCTCTCAGAGACCACGTGTTGAAAACCCCTGGTTTAAAGCACCCAAGTAGGAAGTAAACTTAAATGCAAAATTTACAATATATTTTTGGGGGGCAAGTGACCATGACCTGAGGGCAAGTAGAACCTGACTTGCACTTGCCCGATGGGCAAGTGCCTCGGAGACCTTAGTGTCAACCCCTGCTAATGACATATTAGAATGTTGAAAATGGGTGGAGTTCCCCTTTAAATGGTTCAAGTCAATTGAATGTTACAATGCAACGATATAGGATACTGTGGCTGCCATTCTTTCCTTAAATTGATGTATTTTTATTTCTAATGTATACCCCTTATACATGTACTATACATACAGTATATACAGTACTTTATCCATTTTATTTTGTTATACCATAATTGAAAAGATAAATGATAATGAGGTCTCATGAGAAGTACAACACAACAGAGTGGTCATTTTCTGTTCTACACTTTGGTGTAGACTGGATATCTCAAAATCAGATATCTCAAAATCAGATATCAGAACCCAGTCTGATATCTGATTTTGAGCTACTAGTCCAGAGCTTGAGTCAACATCTGTGCATGGTTTGGAGCGGTGTGGCCAGCAGTGTGTGGTTGTGGTTGTATGATGTAGTAGCTGATCTACACTCACATTATGCGGTCTCTTTGTCGGCAGGCTCTGAAGCTGTCCTAGACTGGAGGACCACTGTTCACCCTCCATCTACTCGTCCTACTACTTATTCTACTACTCATCTACCTTGCATAAGGCAGGTTTTACAAAACAACATTACAGTACATTGCTATTAGAGCTGTGACGATTAATTGTAATAGAATTAATAATTTATTTCTCAACTAATTTAGTGATTGATTATTAATGGGTGTTTCCTACTTAGTTTTTCAGCATTAATTGTCCCTTACAACCTGATTATAGCTGCACATGGACAGAAGCAACTGCAAGGCAAAAATTGACACTGTGGCACTGTACTGTAACATTGATTATATTAAGGGCCAAACATAAATCTTGAATATTTATTTATAAAGGACCTATTTGAGTTCAGAAGAGTACTGTACCTTTTTAGACTGAGGTGTGTAGATATTCCGTAATCAATGTATGCCGTCAGAATAAGCCTAAAGACACCATGAGTTGCTTTAATATAACCGTGTTTGTTATTGGCCTAATGAGCAGTTAATCACACATTTTTTTGTTGGTTAAAACTGTCTAAAATATATTTTAAGGTGATGGTTAGAGAAGTGTTGTAATCCTATTCATCTTTTAACTAATCGGCCAATGATTTCATTATGAAAACAATCATTAGTTGCAACTCTGATTGCCATACTTGAATCTTTGCAGCAGATTCTTTAATGTGTCAGTGAAATCAAACTGCAGAGCAGAGCAACTGATTTAAACCTGCTTATAATAAGAAATTAGCAAATCTACAAGCCCACAACTTCCGCCTCTTTCTCTGTAGGCTGCCATGCTGTGTCGACGCTCTGCAGTCATCCCATTCCACCAGATCCCCTCCACCTGCAAGTCATTAGGGACTTTAAGAACGGCGTCTCTACGACTTCGACACTCAACGAGGATGTGGGCGTGCTCCGTCGCAGTCGCCACAGAAGACCGGCATAGTTAAGAAAACAGGTCTATTTACATACTGTCACTTCTTAAACATGTATAAAATTGGAAAAAATACAAAAATCACGGCACCCCTCTTTAAGGTGTCTCACTTGTTTTGATTGTGGGCATGTATTAGCTGATCTACACACTCACATTATGCTGTTTCTCTTTGTCGGTAGGTTCTGGACTGCAGAACCCTGTTCACTTCTACGACTCATTCTACTGTCATCTACCTTGCATAAGGCAGGTTTTACAAAACAAAACAAAACAAAACAAAAAAAAACATTACAGTACATTGCCATTAGGGCTGCGGCGATTAATCGTAATAGAATTCATAATTTATTTCTCAACTAATTTAGTGATTGATTATTAATGGGTGTTTCCCACTTAGTTTTTCAGCATTAATTGTCCTTTACAACCTGAATATAGCTGCACATGGACAGAAGCAACTGCAAAGGAACATTTGACACATACTGTAACATTGATTATATTGAGAGCCAAACATGAAGCTTGAATATTTATTTATAAAGGTCCTATTTGAGTTCAGAAGAGTACTGTACCTTTTTAGATTGAGATGTGTAGCTATTCCTTAGTCAAATCTATGCAGTCAGAATAAGCCTAAATACACTATGAGTTGCTTTAATATAACTGTGTTTATTAGCCTAATCAGCAGTTAATCACACATTTTTTTGTTGGTTAGAACTGTCTAACATATATTTTAAGGTGATGGTTAGAGAAGTGTTGTAATCCTATTCATCTTTTAACTAATCGGCCAATGATTTGATTATGAAAACAATCATTAGTTGCAACTCTGATTGCCATACTTGAATCTTTGCAGCAGATTCTTTAATGTGTCAGTGAAATCAAACAGCAGAGCAACTGATTTAAACCTGCTTATATTGAGAAATTAGCAAATCTACAAGCCCACAACTTCCGCCTCTTTCTCTGTAGGCTGCCATGCTGTGTCGACGCTCTGCAGTCAGCCCATTCCACCAGATCCCCTCCACCTGCAAGTCATTAAGGACTTTAAGAACGCCGTCTCTACAACTTCGACACTCAACGAGGATGTGGGCGTGCTCCGTCGCAGTCGCCACAGAAGACCGGCATAGTTAAGAAAACAGGCGATGCCGACGGGGTCCACCTCTTACACTGGCGTCTTTGGTTTCCATGGAGACGCTCCTCTACAGTGCACCCCTTGCCCACGTTGCTAACAAGATGCCAAGAGCTGCATTCTGCCGTCGGAGGAAAGGCTCTGACCGCCGTGAGGCTTATATATCGAGCACCGATCATTTACGTGTGGTGCCGGAGGGATCTTAAACTGATTTACCACTTGGTGCAAAGTAAGTGTGGAATGTTGAAATGCAAATACTGGGGTTAGCAAATAAGAAGGTTGGCACTTCTCAAACACTACATACTTGATCATATACTGTTTGGGTGTGGCAGTATACCCACACATGTATTCAACCTGCCCTTGCTTATAGTACCTGGAATTCCCTTAAGACTCATTTGACGAGGAGTCACACTCGATGTACCACTGACCAAGCTGAACTTTTTAAAGCCTTTTGTGTGAATATATGTTGAAGTGAGACAGCTTATCCGATATTAACACATGCACATTTTACACCATAATGACGACTATCCACGTTATTGGCCTGATAGCCTCTAGATGTGCTGCATGAATTTCCTCTCTCCGAGTGAATATTCCTAATTAAACTTGTGTAGTCTGAACTCCTTTCTGTGTTACTGTACAATATCTGCACACAGTGTTGCAGTAGGACTAGAAAAAACATACAGACAAGTATAACATATTGAGAAAAATGGTTTACAATTGTATCTATAAAAGTAAATGACACATGCCCCCAAAATATTTTAGATGTTATAAGCCCCCCCCCCATGTCGACCCTCCACTACATATATATGAAGTTCTCCACAAAGCCTGCAATGTTGTGTGCACTAGGATTATCTGCAACAATACACTAAACAGTGCCCTTGATAGTCTTTCTCATTTTATAGATGAAAACAAATCGTATCAACTAGGATATCGAGTTGTAACAACTACTGTAGCAAGTTGTATCAACTAATACTAACAATGAAATGAAACAACACATTGGGTTTTACAATGTATTAGATTTGTTTTGTTTCTGTTTGCCACTTTAAAGCCATAATATTTTGTGCAATTTGAAATGTTTCATTTTTTTCATATTATAGGCTAACTTGTTTAAAAATATGTAAGATTTTTTAATTAAATGTATTAGATTTGTTTTGTTTCTATTTGCCACTTTAAAGCCACTTTTCATGGACTTTAAAATGTTTCATCTTTGCGTATTATCAGCTAACTTGTTAATAAAGTGTTTAAGTTCTACATTTGGGCTTCTATTGGATTTTATTAATGTATAGGTATTTTCATTGCATGTATGTAGATATAGGTACATATAGGTCATATATGTACATATATGCTACATACACATATATGTTCGCATACTAAAAATTGGCACCTTTCCTATATGTATATGTGCATATATGTACCATATATGGTACATATATGCACATATATGGTACATATATGCACATATACATATAGGAAAGGTGCCAATTTTTAGTATGCGGCCCTATATCACAAACATACATGCACCATATATGTTTCTTCCATGTGGGGACGACTAACGCAACGCTATGGACACGGCTGCCTGTCCTACAACCAGCAACACTTCACGAACCATAACATGACACCACACACCCAAAACCCCACAGCGTCTCTCTCAGCGTGTTAGCGTCTCAGTCGCTACAGACACAGAATCCAACACGCCGTTGGAAATTGCTTGCCAAAACACAAAAACCTCACAAGTCACGATTCTTTCCATATTGCTTCACATGCAACATGTTGCACATGCATGCACGTACGCGCTGCCCGCGTATATTAACATTTACACTGTCGATCTGCACAACGAAAATGTTTCTTTTTAATTGCATGCATATTATTATCCACGAGCACGCTGTGTGCCTGTGTGTGTGCTGTGTGTGCGTCTTCATGTACACTACACATTACATCTTCCAAGCGCACATCTTTGCATAGCAGTAGTAATCATAACAATACTGTATATAAGTTTAGTTGGATAGTAGCTACATTTCACGACAACATACAACTTTTACATTCTAAGGACCCCCAATGGACCCATTAAGAGAGCATTTTAAAGCTCTCCCAGTCTTCATTTTAATCGCAACGACCCCCAGTTTAACATCAATTAGGCTATACACAGGCCCCTACAATGGACCCTATAAGAGAACATTTTAAAGCACTTGCAGTGTTATTTTTTATTGCAAGGACCCCCTGTTGACATGAATTTGGCTACACACATCCCATTTAAAGGAGAATTCCGGCCCAAAACAGGTGTTATTTAGTGAAAATACTCCTTTATGGCTGTTTCCCCTACCCCAAAATAAGCTTATAATGGGGCCAATGGGCGTTGTGCAAGTTCACCTATATACATTGCTCCAAAATGCAATTTTTTCCTACATATTGTGTCTCCACCATGTCAGTAGTGTGTTAACACTTTCACTTTTGTTTCAGCAGTGGTTCAGCCATAAACCATGTGCCACGCCCCCAGCTTTTGAGACAGAGTGTGAGCGTTAACTCACTACTGACATGGTGGAGACACAATATATAGCAAAAGAATTGCATTTTGGAGCGATGTATATAGGTGAACTTGCACAACGCCCATTGGCCTCATTATAAGCTTATTTTGGGGTAGGGGAAACAGCCATAAAGGAGTATTTTCACTAAATAACACCTGGACCACTTTTTTCTAAAAAAAAAAAAATAACTGCAAATAAAGATTAAAAAAAAAATGCCAATTCTTTTTCTGTGACCCTCCATTTATATTGTGCAACCACTGTTAATGTAACTCTGATTGTGTACAACACCTCTAGCGGGTCCATTTGGTTCCATTTGTACACTGAGTTACTGACCCAACGGCCCATTTGGTTCCTATCACTATCTCAGATTTAAGTATCCCTCAACTACGGGCCCATACTATGCCACCATCGATGTGTGTGACTGTGTATGTCAGGGGTGCCCAACCAGTAGATCGGGATCTACCGGTAGATCTCGGCCTGATCACAAGTAGATCTCGGGAGACGTGGGGGGGGGGGGGGGGGGGGGGGGGGGGGGGGAATGGGGTGGAAAAGAAAAAAGAACGATTTTCGTGTGTCTGTTGTACTTATGCTGTACTGTTGTAGGCCTATTTATGACAAGTCTGTTGTACTTTATGCTTATATGGACATAAAGTAAAGTGGTAAAACAAAGTAGTTTTGTGTTGTTGTGAAGTTACTGCAGGCTGGCAACGATGCGTTTGGTTTGAAATGTTGATATTGGACTGGTAGATCCCGGAGGGGTTGGCTGCTGAAAAGTAGATCTTGGGTCAAAAAAGGTTGGGCACCCTGGTGTATGTCATATGGTGCATGTGCAACTATCACCACATTGTAAAGGCACAAACACACTGCCCTCTGCCTTATACCTGTATACTGGCGTTTCCTGTTTTCACTTGAGTCCACTGCTATACAAACAGTTCCAACTATGTCTTATTCTTTGTTAGGGTTTATGTTGCACAGAACTTTGCCTACACATAATACCACTGTCCCCCTCCATATTCCATGTATCCTCTTTACTGCTGCATTGTATACCTGCCTGTTCCTGATCATAATCTTTTCTAAGAATTTCATGTTAGTCACAACTATTACAATTCCTCTTAGTATGTCCAAAATTACATTGCCTATGACGAAAGATGCAGTGTTGCAAAGTGTCCAAAACATGAACATTTTCAAACTTGGGGTGAATGCAAGTCGCCTGTCGCTACAATGGCGCGGACTCTAGGCGTGAGGCCCGCGCAGCGGGCCTCATGTCTAGTAGTTATTTATTGAGAAGGACATTCAGTGATTTTGGTGATTTGGGAAGATGTGCACAAGCACATACTCCACAGTGGGGAGAAGTGCAACAGGCCCAACAGCACATGCCTCCCCTCTCGATCCTGATTGGTGGAAGGCAACTCTCATCCTGATTGGTGGAAAGCATTTCTCCCAAAGCCCAGATTGAAACTAGGGTTTTTGACACCAGGGGCTCACTGGGAACAGGGAGAAACTCCTTATATGGTCACTGCACTCTATAGCAGGCAGGATTAGCCAAAAAAGAAGATAAAAAATAATAATATTTGAACTAGATCACCACTCGGTAGAGTGCAAACCTGCACGCTGCACACAAGTAGGCCATGGCCTAAACGTACTATAAAGGTCTTTTATGTCACCATTAGATCATTACCCAACCAGTGAATTGGAGTGCCCGAGGGATGACCGACCGCACACTGCTGACCGCACCACCGATTGGGGGGGCAGGAGAAAATGGTATGGGTACGGCTTCATTGCCCGTGACGCTTCGCGCCACGGTCGATGAAGCTGCACCCATACCATTGTCAGTTACAGGACTTGTATTAGTCAAGTAAAGCATCAATAATGACATCAGTTGTTGTTGAAGTTGCAGCAGACACGCAGCATGCATAAAGCTACAGGTCTGACTCGGAGAGTTTTCGGTTTGCAAGGATGAAATGATGTTGGTTTAGTGGTGCCACAACTGCAGTTAATTAGTAGCAGTAGTAGTGTTTCACATCATTTTAAATATAAGCACTTTAATTTAAAATATCTTTGAAATTTGGGTTGTTTTGCATGCCATCATGTTTGGTGGGGCAGTCAGGTGCATTTAGGGGGGCACCCCCCCCCCCATGGCCATGCCTAAATCCACCCCTGACCACCGACCACCACGCACCGATCGCTTTACTTGTGCCTGCTCCACTCACGCGAGTAGTAAGTGAAATCACTTACTATACCTTTAAGTGATCTGTGCACGGTCATAGGTCTGCGGTCGGAGTGTAACGCCCGGGATACGAACCCGGGTCTCCCGCGTGAAAGTCCAACATCTTAACCACTAGACCAAGAGGACCCCTTGGTCCGGGGGCAGATACTAGACTTTGGAGGCCATCACGACAGAGGCTGTAGCCACCTGCTACAGGAGTATCCTCGATGTATACTCCGATTGGCCGGTTTAGGTGTCATCATCTGAATTAGTCTACACAACTAGAGAATGTAGAAGATTAATGCTCATTTTGAAAGTTTTATGTATCTCATTTGGCCTCTTGGGGAGAAATAATTGCCCAGCCCTGAGCTAGAGTATCAACATTAAAGCTGCTCATACATGTAACATTCCTCTTCTCTTCTAACCCATAATTGAACATGATATGAGATATACAAGGGTGGCAGCTGGTCCATGGTCTTGAGGTTCAGGATTTGATCAAGGCCCAGGTAGGCAGAGCTGGGCTTTTATTTTCGGGCCAGTTGAGAACATTTCAGCTGCTGAGTATGGCTATGCTAATAATTTGGGGGCAGGCCCATCTAGAAATGCCGGACAGCCAAAAGGGAAATATGGAATATCTAAAGGTTTGAGGTGAGATAGGTTGCTGGCCAATATTGATGACAGCTAGGGTTCTGTACTGTATGGGCTTAATACTGAAGTCATCACATCATGTCATGGGGGGCAATGCTACTGCAAACAGTAGTATTGCAGTTACAATATGCATATTTTTGCCCTATACCGGTAGCCATGGGATGCGTGCAGGTTCTGCATTTGTTCAAGACTATTACAGCTCAATATAATGTTTCATCTCCAAGCCAATGTGATAAATATGCATCTTTCTGTCAGCAACACGTGCAACAACACCTCCATGGTGTTTTAATGGCTGTGACGTTGCTGTGTGGAGTCACAGCCATATTGGTGGTTATTGTCACCACTGTAAGGTGGTGACTATGTTTCGTACCCTATCTGTCTGTCCGTGCGCACGTCTGTCCGTGCACACGTCTGTCCGTGCACACGTCCATTTTACGTCACCCACAGGGTGACGTAACAGCCTGGTGGTGACCCATCTGTCTGAGCATGCGTCTGTCCGTCCCACCGCAGGGTGACGTAACAGCATGGTAACAGCATGGTGGTGATTACGTCTACAGGGTGGAATGTGCACATGTTCAAACCTGACTTCAGGGCACAGGTCTTGTTAATTATAGTTCAATGACCTAGAGGAAAATTCTTGCTATAATATTATTGTGTGGAGCGGGCACAAGTTAAGGGATCAGTGCGTGGTCCGAGGTAGCCTACTCCGATTGGCTAGTTTAAGGGGTCCTACTAATTGCCTAAAAGTACCCAAAAGTATCCAAAACTACCCAAAAGCACCCAAAAGTAGCCACAAGCATACCCAAAAGTACGCAAAACCAGCCCAAAACGGGATTGTTTTGGGTAGGTTGGGGTAGTTTGGGGTATGCTTTTGGGTACTTTTGGGTAGTTTTGGGTATGCTTTTGGGTTGTTTTGGGTACTTTTGGGTATGCTTTTGGGTATGCTTTTGGGTATGCTTTTGGGTACTTTAGGGTGTGCTTTTGGCTACTTTTGGGTATGCTTTTGGGGAGTTTTGGGTACTTTTGGGCAGTTTTGGGCAATTAGTACTACCCAGTTTAAGTGGTGACGTAATGGAGATGTAAGTAAGAGACCTTTATAGCTAATGTCATGAGTATTGGCTCGCTCTGCTCACACTCACACGTTTGCACACTACTAAGTGCTGATCTAGTATCTATAATAGCTTTGAGGTGTATTTCATGCAAAGAATAATATCAGGATTATAATTACATCAAGAGATGCTTCTTCTTCATTCACTTTTGGTGAATGTAGCTCTGGCCATGAGGAGTTGATATCATCAGGTGGTTACCAAGTTCATCGACCCTGAAAGGTTCCAATCTCAATAGATCTCCCCATGTGACTTTCCTCTTGGGTAGGTCCCACTTGGCCCATGCTCCCTGGGACGCTAACTCCACTGCTATTGCCCTTCGGCTTTCCTCCTCCAGGCTCTGTACACCCTCCTGGATCAGTGCTCTTCGGTCCTTGGTTCCTGCCTTCTATTGCTGTCTATGGGAAGTTCCGAGTCCCTTCCTGTGCATGCTGTTCCAATAATATCACGCAGCTTCATCATGCTTTTAGCTTGTGCGACCGACAAGTCAGCTGCCCACTTGCATCCTGATCTTGTGAGGATACCTGTTCTGGTGACGCTGTTCCTATCGGAAAGTGAATCGTCAAACCACTTTCCCAGGCACTTGATTGGATTGTCCTAGATTGTCCTATTGATGGAATTGTTTCTCCTTGCACCTGCAACTTGACCGTGTTTGTCAATCTACCTTTGCTGATCACCATTGCCCTGGATTTCTTTGGCTTAAACTTCATTCTGGCCCATGTTGCCGTTTGGTCCAGAACCGTTAACACCCACCTCGCCTCCACATGGGTTGTAGTCGTCACGGTAAGGTCGTCCATGTAACCTCTTATTGAGGGTTGTCTGAAGCCCGATTCCATGTAAAAATAGGCAACACAAATAAAGTCATTGTTTCATATTTTGCAGACTTCACTGTGGAAATGGATCTAACAGAGACAGCAAGCGCACCACATTCACACACAATGGGCAAAACATTGTGCGTATTATGTGAAAACCCTCTACAAGGAGAGCATGTCAAAAATCCAACCTTGGAAGGACTCAAACTCCATTTAGCAAGTCCATTTAGCAGGCAGCCAGGCACTCGTAATCCAGAGTGACTTAATCCAGTGACAATCATCAAAGTTTACAACTTAAGCAGAGTTTACGATACACTTCACAGTTTACAATTAAGCACTAAAACATGGTAATACATTAGACATCCTATATAAGTCACTGCTATCTCAGTCTAATGAGGTGCGATCTAAACTACCTAGGAGGATACTGCAAGTACTACGGACTGGTATGTAATACAAGTACTATGGGCTGAGATGGAAGAGGTGTGTTTTCAGACTGCAGTGGAAGATAGGGAGTGAGTATTTGGTTCTGATTGCAGTGGGAAGTTCATTCCATAATTTAGATAGGGAGTGAGTCTGTGGTTCTGACTGCAGTGGGAAGTTCATTCCATAGTTTAGATAGGGAGTGAGTCTGTGGTACTAAACGGTGAGTGTTTTCTTTCATATGATCTGAAGTGATGTTTTTTATCTAATAATTTGCAACAAAAAGAGTTATGTTAGTGCCTACAACTGTGTGCAAGCTCTCCCTTGCACTCCCATCAGCCGACACAGGGAAGCTGGCAGTACCCCCCCCCCCCCCCAAAAAAAAAAAAAAAACAGCTGGACAACGCTCCACTCGCCCCAAGCTCTTCTCCCTGTATGTGAGGGTTTCTGTGTGTCTTTTCATTCCTATGACGTAATGTGTCTATTACACATTAATGTAACACATTATGCAATGTATCTATGACGTCATAGGAATGACGTAATGTGACAGGCCTTTAGTCTTATTTAAGCCTGGCTATAGACCAGTCAGAGTTTTAGTTGAACTGATTCCCAGGAAACAACTCGTTAACAGTAAACTACTCGTCAACACTGAGACAAGTGGATAACAACTCAACAACAGCAGGAGATGGATCTGATAACCAGGAACCTGGAGGAGAACAGCATCCCTGACAGGACTAAACTTCAGCGGATCCTCCAGGAGAAAGGAGAAGTTCGGATATTGTGGAGGACAACAATCCATTACGTACCCCGTCTGCATCATCTGGCCAAGATAGCAGACTTCCTCAGAGCCGGCTGTGAGGTGACCATCTTGTTTGTGGAACTCTTCCGCCACTCATTCCAGGACAACGCGAGGTGGTGGACACAGCGATTCAAACAGTTGCTGACGGCCATGTTTGAAGGCGTCAGCGTGCCGCTGGATAAACTGATCTTCCTCGAGCGATTGGACCACTGGCACAGCTCGGAGCACCAACGGGACTATTGTCGCTTGTCCGACTTGGACTGGTTGGGTTTGGTTGGCGGGGAGGCCAGAGACGACGACCGGCTGGCTGCTCTGGACGAGGAATACCTCAAAATGGACGCTCAGTTCGGAGGAGTCGAGAAGAAGGCGGCTTTCCAACGCGCCGAGGCGAGCCTGACTTGGCTGGGCTACGGCAAACGCGTTCACCTGATGATGCCCGTCGTACCGCCACTGATCTCAGCGGATCAGGAAGGGATGGAGTTTAGGATCGGACCTCTGGACACCGAGGAGGATGTGACTGAGAAGCTGGAGGCGGCTTCCTGTCATGCAGGCGATGTGGAGCAGAACGGCGTTCTGGCGCTGGTGCAGTACATCATCTTACCTCTGTGTGGAGAGTTTACACTCAAACACATAGACGGTAATGACATTCGCCACGACGACTTTGAGACGCTGAAGTTAGCCTTTGGACAGTCACGGATCGACCCCAAGCAGCTGAAGGCTTCGGTCCAAGAGCCGCTCAACAAGATCCTGAAGCCTGGCAGGGAGATCCTGCACCAAGCACCGGATGCTCAGATCCCCCAGCCCTGGCTGCTGATTGCAAAATATATTGCAGCATCTATTGCAATAACTGCAATCGCCACAATCATCTTAAAGAAAAAGTGAGGGGGAGGCAAGTTATAATGATGTCAACATAGTGACCAGGATGGCGAGCTATGATGATGTAAGCAGAATGCGAGACGATCACATGACCACAAGGACTGAGGATCATTGGTGATCATTCTTCTGCAGATTTTTTTATATTCTTTTTTTTTTTTTTTTTTTACAAACATTATGATCGGTCATGATGTTTGCATACAAATCCCCCCATAGAGGCTGAAAATTAAAAATCTCTGGTCTGGAGAGCAGAGCAAGGCAAAGCTCTCTGTCTACTGAGCTATCTTCATCCCTACCCTCACCTATGGTCATGAAGTGTGGGTCATGAACGAAAGAACAAGGTCGCGAATACAAGCGGCCGAAATGAGTTTTCTCCGGCGGGTGGCGGGCATCTCCCGTAGAGATAGGGTGAGAAGTTCAGCCACTCGGGAGAGACTCGGAGTAGAGCCACTGCTCCTTCGCCTGGAAAGGAGCCAGCTGAGGTGGTTCGGGCATCTGGTTAGGATGCCCCTTGAGCGTCTCCCCAGGGTGGTCCTCGAAGCATGTCCCACTGGGAGCCAGTGGCGTAGCCAGAAACTCAATTCAGGGTGGGCATGAGCGATTCAGGGTGGGCATGCTGCGTGCGTGATGGCCGCAAATTTGCATGTGCAAGAAAAGCTATTTATTGCTATTATTGCCATATTACGGTTATATTTCGGTTTATATAAATTTACTTTACTGTACTAGGGTTATCTTCTTGAATTAATGTCTAGACATGAAAAAATATTTCTGTCACCAATACATAGGGTCGTTTGCACCATGAGAGATTAATTAAAGCCTAGTTTAGTGCTAATCACAGATTTGTTTATCAGAGATTAATTTTAATTCGAGTCGTGTTGCACAACTTAATTTTAAGCATTGTTTAACAGATCTGTGATTAAGTCCATAACCTCTGTTTAAAATCCATTAAATGGAGATTAAAACTTGAAGTACTATGGGCTGAGATGGAAGAGGTGTGTTTTCAGACTGCAGTGGAAGATAGGGAGTGAGTATTTGGTTCTGATTGCAGTGGGAAGTTCATTCCATAATTTAGATAGGGAGTGAGTCTGTGGTTCTGACTGCAGTGGGAAGTTCATTCCATAGTTTAGATAGGGAGTGAGTCTGTGGTACTAAACGGTGAGTGTTTTCTTTCATATGATCTGAAGTGATGTTTTTATCTAATAATTTGCAACAAAAAGAGTTATGGTTAGTGCCTACAACTGTGTGCAAGCTCTCCCTTGCACTCCCATCAGCCGACACAGGGAAGCTGGCAGTACCCCCCCCCCCCCCCCCCCCCTCCTATTACGTAATGTGTCTATTACACATTAATGTAACACAGAGGTGGGCAATTATTTTTCCCAAGGGGCTACATGACATACATCGTTAACAGTAAACTACTCGTCAACACTAAGACAAGTGGATAACAACTCAACAACAGCAGGAGATGGATCTGATAACCAGGAACCTGGAGGAGAACAGCATCCCTGACAGGACTAAACTTCAGCAGATCCTCCAGGAGAAAGGAGAAGTTCGGATACTGTGGAGGACATCCTGCCAATACGAACCCTATCTGCATCATCTGGCCAAGATAGCAGACTTCCTCAGAGCCGGCTGTGAGGTGACCATTTTGTTTGTGGATCTCCACCACAACTCGATCCAGGACAACATGCAAGAGTTGGCACAGCAATACAAACAGTTCGTGACGGCCACGTTTGAAGGCGTCAACGTGCCGCTGGACAAACTGATCTTCCTCCAGCGATTGGACCACCGGGACAGCCCGCAGTACAAATGGGACTATTACCGCTTGTCCAACAGGGATTTGGTGGTCGGCGGGCAGGCTAGAGCAGACGACCGGCTGGCCGCTCTCGACGAGGAACACCTCAAAATGGATGCTCAGTTCGGAGGAGTCGAGGAGAAGGCGGCTTTCCAACACGCCGAGGCGATTCTGACTGGGCTGGGCTACGGCAAGCGCGTTCACCTGATGATGCCCGTCGTACCGCCACTGATCTCAGCGGATCAGGGAGGGATGGAGTGTAGGATCAGACTTCTGGACACCGAGGAGGATGTGACGGAGAAGCTGGAGGCGGCTTCCTGTCATGCAGGCGATGTGGAGCAGAACGGCGTTCTGGCGCTGGTGCAGTACGTCATCTTCCCTCTGTGTGGAGAGTTTACACTCAAGTTCCTAGACGGTAATGACCTTCGCTACAACGACTTCGAGACACTGAAGATTGCTTTTGGACAGTCACGGATCGACTCGGAGCAGCTGAAGGCTTCGGTCCAAGAGCCGCTCAACAAGATCCTGAAGCCCGGAAGGGAGATCCTGCACCAAGAACAGTCTGCTCAGTTCCCCCACCCCACCGCCCGGATCGCCCACCCTGGCTGCTGATTGGAACATGTATTGCAGCATCTGCAATCACAATCATCTTAGTGAAAAAGTTGTAGTCCAAAAGACCTAGTGAGGCGGATGCCGACTGAGGATCATTGGTGATCATTCTTCTGCAGATTTTTTTTCCATTTTTTTTACATAAACATTATGATTGATGTTTATTGTCATAGTGTTTCAATTCCATAGAGGCTGAAAATTAAAAATCTCTGGTCTGGAGCAGAGCAAGGCAAAGCTCTCTGTCTACTGAGCTATCTTCATCCCTACCCTCACCTATGGTCATGAAGTGTGGGTCATGAACGAAAGAACAAGGTCGCGAATACAAGCGGCCGAAATGAGTTTTCTCCGGCGGGTGGCGGGCATCTCCCTTAAGAGATAGGGTGAGAAGTTCAGCCACTCGGGAGAGACTCGGAGTAGAGCCACTGCTCCTTCGCCTGGAAAGGAGCCAGCTGAGGTGGTTCGGGCATCTGGTTAGGATGCCCCTTGAGCGTCTCCCCAGGGTGGTCCTCGAAGCATGTCCCACTGGGAGCCAGTGGCGTAGCCAGAAACTCAATTCAGGGTGGGCATGAGCGATTCAGGGTGGGCATGCTGCATGCGTGATGGCCGCAAATTCGCATGTGCAAGAAAAGCTATTTATTGCTATTATTGCCATATTACGGTTATATTTCGGTTTATATAAATTTACTTTACTGTACTAGGGTTATCTTCTTGAATTAATGTCTAGACATGAAAAAATATTTCTGTCACCAATACATAGGGTCGTTTGCACCATGAGAGATTAATTAAAGCCTAGTTTAGTGCTAATCACAGATTTGTTTATCAGAGATTAATTTTAATTCGAGTCGTGTTGCACAACTTAATTTTAAGCATTGTTTAACAGATCTGTGATTAAGTCCATAACCTCTGTTTAAAATCCATTAAATGGAGATTAAAACTTGAAGTACTATGGGCTGAGATGGAAGAGGTGTGTTTTCAGACTGCAGTGGAAGATAGGGAGTGAGTATTTGGTTCTGATTGCAGTGGGAAGTTCATTCCATAATTTAGATAGGGAGTGAGTCTGTGGTTCTGACTGCAGTGGGAAGTTCATTCCATAGTTTAGATAGGGAGTGAGTCTGTGGTACTAAACGGTGAGTGTTTTCTTTCATATGATCTGAAGTGATGTTTTTATCTAATAATTTGCAACAAAAAGAGTTATGTTAGTGCCTACAACTGTGTGCAAGCTCTCCCTTGCACTCCCATCAGCCGACACAGGGAAGCTGGCAGTACCCCCCCCCCCCCCCCCCCCTCCTATTACGTAATGTGTCTATTACACATTAATGTAACACAGAGGTGGGCAATTATTTTTCCCAAGGGGCTACATGACATACATAAAATATCATGGAGGGCCAAGACTAAAAGCTGAACTAAAGTTGCGTATTAATTAATAAAATAATAATGCCCAGGTATGATGTAACACATTATGCAATGTATCTATGATGTCATAGGAATGACGTAATGTGACAGGCCTCTAGTCTTATTTAAGCCTGGCTATAGACCAGTCAGAGTTTTAGTTGAACTGATTCCCCACCAGAAACAACTCAACAACAGGAAACAACTCAACAACTCGTCAACACTGAGATAATTTGTTAACAGGAAACAACTCGTTAACAGTAAACTACTCGTCAACACTAAGACAAGTGGATAACAACTCAACAACAGCAGGAGATGGATCTGATAACCAGGAACCTGGAGGAGAACAGCATCCCTGACAGGACTAAACTTCAGCAGATCCTCCAGGAGAAAGGAGAAGTTCGGATACTGTGGAGGACATCCTGCCAATACGAACCCTATCTGCATCATCTGGCCAAGATAGCAGACTTCCTCAGAGCCGGCTGTGAGGTGACCATTTTGTTTGTGGATCTCCACCACAACTCGATCCAGGACAACATGCAAGAGTTGGCACAGCAATACAAACAGTTCGTGACGGCCACGTTTGAAGGCGTCAACGTGCCGCTGGACAAACTGATCTTCCTCCAGCGATTGGACCACCGGGACAGCCCGCAGTACAAATGGGACTATTACCGCTTGTCCAACAGGGATTTGGTGGTCGGCGGGCAGGCTAGAGCAGACGACCGGCTGGCCGCTCTCGACGAGGAACACCTCAAAATGGATGCTCAGTTCGGAGGAGTCGAGGAGAAGGCGGCTTTCCAACACGCCGAGGCGATTCTGACTGGGCTGGGCTACGGCAAGCGCGTTCACCTGATGATGCCCGTCGTACCGCCACTGATCTCAGCGGATCAGGGAGGGATGGAGTGTAGGATCAGACTTCTGGACACCGAGGAGGATGTGACGGAGAAGCTGGAGGCGGCTTCCTGTCATGCAGGCGATGTGGAGCAGAACGGCGTTCTGGCGCTGGTGCAGTACGTCATCTTCCCTCTGTGTGGAGAGTTTACACTCAAGTTCCTAGACGGTAATGACCTTCGCTACAACGACTTCGAGACACTGAAGATTGCTTTTGGACAGTCACGGATCGACTCGGAGCAGCTGAAGGCTTCGGTCCAAGAGCCGCTCAACAAGATCCTGAAGCCCGGAAGGGAGATCCTGCACCAAGAACAGTCTGCTCAGTTCCCCCACCCACCGCCCGGATCGCCCACCCCTGGCTGCTGATTGGAACATGTATTGCAGCATCTGCAATCACAATCATCTTAGTGAAAAAGTTGTAGTCCAAAAGACCTAGTGAGGCGGATGCCGACTGAGGATCATTGGTGATCATTCTTCTGCAGATTTTTTTTCCATTTTTTTTACATAAACATTATGATTGATGTTTATTGTCATAGTGTTTCAATTCCATAGAGGCTGAAAATTAAAAATCTCTGGTCTGGAGCAGAGCAAGGCAAAGCTCTCTGTCTACTGAGCTATCTTCATCCCTACCCTCACCTATGGTCATGAAGTGTGGGTCATGAACGAAAGAACAAGGTCGCGAATACAAGCGGCCGAAATGAGTTTTCTCCGGCGGGTGGCGGGCATCTCCCTTAAGAGATAGGGTGAGAAGTTCAGCCACTCGGGAGAGACTCGGAGTAGAGCCACTGCTCCTTCGCCTGGAAAGGAGCCAGCTGAGGTGGTTCGGGCATCTGGTTAGGATGCCCCTTGAGCGTCTCCCCAGGGTGGTCCTCGAAGCATGTCCCACTGGGAGCCAGTGGCGTAGCCAGAAACTCAATTCAGGGTGGGCATGAGCGATTCAGGGTGGGCATGCTGCATGCGTGATGGCCGCAAATTCGCATGTGCAAGAAAAGCTATTTATTGCTATTATTGCCATATTACGGTTATATTTCGGTTTATATAACTTTACTTTACTGTACTAGGGTTATCTTCTTGAATTAAGGTCTTTGTAGAAAAAAACCTTGTGCACACCTACAGGGACAGGTGCGTCGGAGCCAGCAAACAAATGCACGTATTCAGAAGAAGAGGGGGTCCCGCACACTGTCTTCACTTATAAATACTTTTATTAAGGATGACAACGTTTCGGTCTACATGACCTTCATCAGGTATCTGGTAGCAGTAGCCACCGGTCCGGATATAAAGAGGAAATACAAAGGTAAGGGACAATCAGGGGCCGGCATCAGTCTGTTACCATGGAGAGGGAAAACAGTCACTCCAACCCTACAGGTAGGCAAGGTAAACTTATGCTCTTTCTAGTGTACATATTTTCACTGTATATGAACTTATGTTTTTCAATTCGTTTGTGACTTTCATTGCATATGGATTGGACTTTACCTTGCCTACCTGTAGGGTTGGAGTGACTGTTTTCCCTCTCCATGGTAACAGACTGATGCCGGCCCCTGATTGTCCCTTACCTTTGTATTTCCTCTTTATATCCGGACCGGTGGCTACTGCTACCAGATACCTGATGAAGGTCATGTAGACCGAAACGTTGTCATCCTTAATAAAAGTATTTATAAGTGAAGACAGTGTGCGGGACCCCCTCTTCTTCTGAATTAAGGTCTTGACATGAAAAAATATTTCTGTCACCAATACATAGGGTCGTTTGCACCATGAGAGATTAAATAAAGCCTAGTTTAGTGCTAATCACAGATTTGTTTATCAGAGATTAATTTTAATTCGAGTCGTGTTGCACAACTTAATTTTAAGCATTGTTTAACAGATCTGTGATTAAGTCCATAACCTCTGTTTAAAATCCATTAAATGGAGATTAAAACTTGAAACTCTGATTAATTCATGGATTAAAGTTTGTTCTGTGTCCGCCATCCTGTTTTGTGATATACACAAGCAGTAGCCTAGAGCCTTTATCCATTAGCGTTACTATTCCATTCACATTTGAGAACATGGACTGGAGTTTATGATTAAATGAATAAAATATTATGCTGCAACAAGAAACAAAAGAAAAAGAAAAACCTGCTTGCTTGCTAAAAAGACAACAGACGTTTACTCAACAGTGCTTCACTCTGTGGTGCTCAGTACAGGGAGTAGGACATTAAGGACAATGACAGTAGGCTATCAGCAGCAATTATTCACATTAACATTTCTATGGCGATCGAGTCGACACGTGTGAAAACATTAGCACGGGGGAGCCATCAGGTAGAAGAGTTGCGACATTGAGGGGGTCAGAAACTTCATTGAAACCGTTTGTCCAGCCCTCTAGGCTGTATATGCCGCCTGAATAGGGACAAACGGTTTCAATGAAGGTGATATTATTTTCAGTCAAATCAAGCGGCACACTGCCTTTTAAATTCATCATAATCATAAATTCAACTGGATTCAAACAGCCCCCTGTGTTTATTTGAGCTGCGCTTTTGTTTTCTCTTTCATTTTCATGAATCCATCTGATAAATGCTTCCATGTTTACATTTAAACCACCTCTACTGCAGGTTTAGAATTAAGCCCTTATTGGTACTTAAATCAAAGTTTAAAGTTGTGGTGCAACAGGGTTGACATTAATCCAGGTTCACTGTGAAAAATAAATCCACAATTAAAAAACAAAAGCCAAGATTAAAAGGATGGTTTAAAACTAAACTGGATTAGTGAAATCTAGGTTTAAAGTTTGGTGCAACTGAAATTATAGATGATCCTTGATTTAAACCAGATTAGGGTTTAATCCTTCTTGGTGCAAACGACCCTAGTGTTTTGTTTCATTAGCACAATCATTATCAAATAGATTTCAGCTGTTCACTATAGAATCACAGCCATTTATAAATTAGTTACCAATGTGTCTGCTGATCATGCAAATTTTGAAAGTCAATTATAGCCAATTAGGTTGGAATAGGAAATATGGGACAGCTTCATCTTGAGCACTAGAGATACTGTATAACAATTTGTGTGATTTTGGGACAGAATTTGGAGGAGTAATGAAAAAATGTGTTCTAGGTCATTCTAAAAAAAATTGGGCAGAGGTTCATTGTTGGCATCCAGCGAGTGTGTGCATAAAGTTTGGAAAAGTGTGCAAAGTTCAGCATCAACTGGACTAACTGGAGATTAGATTAACAGATGTGTGCGTGCACACACACACACACACACACACACACACACACACACACACACACACACACACACACACACACACACACACACACACACACAAGATACTGTCTTCGCCATGCTTTCGGCCTGGTGGAGACAAAAAGCCAAGCTTCAGTGGGCAGAGGAAGTGCTCAGCTGAAAATACCTCGGTAAACAGTCCCTGATATTTACAGCAGACCCTCGCCTTCACATTCCAGCTTGACTTTGACCTCAGTGGAGAGATTTAATTGCGACAGGTGAGTTGTGTTCGAAAGAGTGCTGCTGATAAGAGGGTATATTTAAACTCTCTGCTGTTTGAGATCCCCAGTATGTGGTGATAACTATGGGAGTTTGAGCGCCAGTCTGAGTCATGGAGTGTCCAGGCTCCACTAGTCTTGCGTAGCCAGACAACTATGCCACAATCTCGGAATACTATAGTCTGTAAAAAATGTGTGGGTCAACAGTCTGAACTGGATGGATGTGTGGGTGTGGTTGTTTGATTACTCCACCTCCCTCCATGACTGACCTTCAGACAGAATTCACCTGTTCTCTAAGTCGGAGTGCACGTCGTGGCGTGCATGTTTGCTCGCTCGTGTGCCCCCCCCCCCCCCCCCCCCCCCCCCCCCCCACACACACACATGCTCACACATGCACACTCACACACAGTTAGAAAGACACATACAGAAACACACAGTAGGTGCGCGCGCACACACACACACACACACACACACACACACACACACACACACACACACACACACACACACACACACACACACACACACACACACACACACACACACACAAATGCACATGCGTGTTTCAAGTCTCTGAGAGGCTGAAGGGACACCTGAGTCCAGGCTGGAATGCTCTGGAATTTTATCGCCACGGTTTCCCAAGGCACTCCCACAGGAACAATGACGTTGCTAGGAAACCGAGCAGCCTTGATAACAGTGACCCTACTTGGGGTAAGTGACCTATAACACTGGAATTGAAACAGGTTCCTGTGTGTGTGTGTGTGTGTGTGTGTGTGTGTGTGTGTGTGTGTGTGTGTGTGTGTGTGGTGTACCTCTAGCCTGCATTCCAGGTCCACAGCTCTCAGTCTCTCCAGGACTGTCCTATCTGAGAGACCATGGAACCATCTGACACCTCCTCCACTTGTGGAGCTTCCACCTGGATGGAGAGAGAGAGACACACACACACACACACACACACACACACACACACACACAATTCTCTGTTCATAATTGTTTGATAAAGTCATATAAACTACAGTATGTGACATCCATACATCCAATCAATGAAAATATACACTTCATACACTTGGAAATGTTACAGTACGTTTTAACAGCAGGCGATGGACAAACGACTTCGGCCGACACAGCGACGCCGGCGGTCTTTACCGTAAATTCTCGCTTTGAATGGCCTGCAAAATGAGTATGGTAAACTACGATGTTGTGGTGCACTGGAAAAAAAAAGAAAGTGGGGCGGAACTAGGAACCAAACTGCACCGAATGGTTGAGGTTGAGGGGGAAAAAAAGCAGCACTTGACTCTGATTGGCTATCTCCGGACGATGTTTGGGCGATTTGGCTGCAAAGCTCAACAATTCTCATCTTTTCGGCCGACATTTCCCCACCCACTTTGCCCCGGAATCGGCTCCCATAGACAAATAATGGATGTTAGTCGATATCGTTTGTCCACCACTTACGGTTCAGCAGCGACTGAAGATGGGACATCTGAACTCTCAACTCTGCTGCGGCGCTTGGATTCTGTGAGTGCGCGCTTATACCTGCCGCATTTACTGTATGCCCTTCACTTGCGCTGCGTTGATTTGATTTGACATCATGATGGTACGATCGTGTTCGTGCTGATTGATGGATAAATAGATTGGATACATAACAAGTGTATGTTTGCCACTTTCCCACCGGTGAGTCTAATGACACTTTTTTATATGATTAATGATTTGTCTGCGGGCCATAGGTTCCTGACACCTGCTGTAGTGGATAGTGAATACGGGTAGGTTACATACTTGTATCCTTGGCAGGATGAGGGAGCGTCACACTCTCTCTCCTGACTCAGCACTTCAGGACAGTCTTGTTCCCCATTGGCCGGCAGCTGGATGATGATGCGTTTTTACTGGACTGTTTAAAAAAGAAATACTAAGTGCTTAGAAATACAGGAACACGTGTTTAACCCATAGCCTGACCTCAGTCTGAATTGTCATTTGGTTTCACTTCATTATTCAGACTGAAGTCCCTCTAAACAGTGAGTGTTTTCTTTCATATTATTTGAAGTGATCCCTGATGGGTAGCACTTTACATTAAGGTGCTTGTAATTAATATTAATTAAGTCTTAATAAGGCATTTATTAAGTGCCTTATTAACACTTAATAATATTTAGGCATTATTATTTGTTAATTAATGCTTAATAAAGAATCTTAATAAACTCATTATTAAGGCACTTGTTATACATTAGTTAAGGATTAATAAGAGGCTCATTATGCATTGTTATATGCTCATAAACAGATATAATAATGCACAAACAATAAAACTACGAATACTTATTAACATTTAACAAGACACTTATTGCATAGTATTATGCATTAATTACACATTAATAACAAACATTATTGATGGTTAATATATACTTGAAAACAAATTAACAGAGCACTAACACAAATCATATTAATAGTTGTTAATCATTAGTGAGACACTTATTAGGACTTAACAAATATTGTAAATATACCAATTGAAAATTCATAAAACTATACAGGAAGGTGCATACTGTTGGAAGGATAGGCCTCCTTGGGCCACCATCAGGCAATAAAGCAAGTGTTAACAGTCATGAACTATTAACAAGACTTATTAAATATTATTATGTAATCACAAATGTTCGTTACAAATGTAATTAGGCTTTAATGAGGTATTTGTGAGTATTTATTAACTTTCAAATCTTACTTATTATAGATTTGTTAACAAGACATGAATTAACCATTTTGCATCTACCTGACATAAAGTGTGAACGGTGCGTTATTACATATTCATTAAGAATGGAACAGCGTTCCATTCTTAATGAATAGGCGCCCCCTGGCCAGCCGGGGCGCCTGATGGAGGGGACAGGAACTGGTTGGAATAACGTGTTCCTTCCACGCGCTACGTCCAACCAGGGAAACTCCCCCCTGTCAGGTGAAAAGAAGGGAGCTTGGACTCCTCATGCATTGAAGGAAGCATGAGGCCAGTCCGCTGCCTCCCCAGGTTGGTGGAGGGTGTGTAGAGCCCAGGATCACATTAGGAATTGGCACTGGGTGAAAAAATGGGTTACAAAATCGTGGGATAAAAAATATAGGAAAAAAAGAATGGAACAGCGTGTAAAGATCGTCAAGAAATTGTTTATTATGAACTTATTAAGATAGGCTATTAATTAACATTTTCACCTTCACATGAAACACAGTATTGACATCACAAATCATTTGTTGAACAATGGCTAATCAGTAACTACTGTGACATGAATATCAACAATGAACTTACAATGCACTTATTAAGACCTTAATTAACACTTTTGCAGCTACCTAATGTAAAGTGAGGACACTGCTTGTTGACATTAATAAATGCTTAATAACATTGTTATTAAGAACGAAACAGTGTCTCGTTATTATCAACAGATTGTTAACTGGGCACTTATGGCATTCACACTTTTGCATCTAAACTCGAACATTGCCTGTAGACTTCAACAATTATTTAATTACACATGTAATAACTATGAAACACTGTTTTGTTAACATCAACTACGCATTTACTATGCACTTATTATGACCTTAATTAACAATTTTGCAGCTACCTAATGTAAAGTGGGGACACTGCTTGTTGACATTAATAAATGCTTAATAACATTGTTATTAAGAACGAAACAGTGTCTCGTTATTATCAACAGATTGTTAACTCCGCACTTATTAATAAATGCTTAATAACATTGTTATTACGAACAAAACCGTGTCTCATTATTGTTAACTAGGCACTCAGGACAAACACTTTTACATCTATACCCAAACATTGCCTGTAGACTTTAACAATTCAGTAATTACACAATACAGTAACACAATTACAATTACAGTAACAAGTATGAAACACTATTTCATTAATATCAACTATGCATTTACTATGCACTTATTATGACCTTAATCAACACTTGTGCAGCTACCTAATGTAAAGTGGGGACACTGCTTGTTGCCATTAATAAATGCTTAATAACATTGTTATTACGATCGAAACAGTCTCGCATTATCATCAACATTGTTTTAACTGGGCGCTTATGACACCAACACTTTTGCATCTATACTCGAACATTGCCTGGGGGCACTGCTTGTTGCCATTAATAAATGCTTAATAACGTTGTTATTAAGAACAAAACAGTGTCTCGTTATTATCAACATTTTTTAACTGGGCCCTTATGACACCAACACTTTTGCATCTATATTCAAACATTGCATGTAGACTTTAACAATTCAGTAATTACACATGTAATAATTATGAAGCACTGTTTTGTTAACATCAACTACGCATTTAATATGCAGTTATTATGACCTAAATTAACACTTTTGCAGCTACCTAATGTAAAGTGGGGACACTGCTTGTTGCCATTAATAAATGCTTAATAACGTTGTTATTAAGAACAAAACAGTGTCTCATTATTGTTAACTGGGCACTTAGGACAAACACTTTTACATCTATACCCAAATATTCCCTGTAGACTTTAACAAATCAGTAATTACACATGTAACAAGTATGAAACACTGTTTCATTAACATCAACTATGCATTTACTATGCACTCATTATAACCCAGATTAACACTTTTGCAGCTACCTAATGTAAAGTGGGGACACTGCTTGTTGACATTAATAAATGAGTTATAACATAGTTATTAGGAATGAAACAGTGTCTCATTATTATCAACAGATGTTATCTAGGCACTTATGACATTAACACTTTTTGAATTACTCTGCAGTCCAGTTATTCTACATTTGTCACTGTTCTACACTTCTTTCTGCTCCATCCATTTTATGAGGGTGAAGAGCTTGAAGACTTGAAGCAGCGGAGGTCAAGTAAACGCAGACTGTTCACTTGACAGTGGGAGCAGACTCATTTCCTTCAGTGGTGTTACGGTGCTGTATAAAACAAAATACAAACCACAATAGCAGATTAGCAGATTAGACAGATTAGACAGAAGTCTTTTGGCATTTTGGACTTGTTTTGATCATAAAGAGGTTACAGTATACTTTTCAGAAGATCTTCCATTTTCAATCTAAATATAATGGCTCAAGTCTTACAATTCTAATTGCTTGTCAAAGTGTTAGGTCCCCACACAGTCCACATATAATTATCTCTTGGGGCCCAGAGCTCAAATATGTATGGTACTTTAAAATATAGCCCAGTCGGATATCTCACAAGAAGATTTATATTCACTGGTTTCACTTAGTTTCATATTCTTCCAATCACGATCAAGTGGCGGTGGGCCTTGTTGTATGTACTGTTGGCCTATTGCACTTCCCCCTACTGTAGAGCGTGTGCATGTGCACATCTTATTATCAAGCTGAACTGATGAGTAACACACTGCTAAACGTGTGGGTTGCACCCCCATGACTTTGCCAAAATGCAAATTTAAACTTGCTTTGAGGCAGATTCTGAATATATGTCATAAACAAAGTCAAGACAGTGACAGGACCCATGCTTTTTGGTATTTAAAGTTAAATGTAAAACATTTAAAGGGGTATTCCACCCATTTTCAAAATTGTCCTGAGAGGATACAAATGTGAACCAAATGGACCTTAGCGGGTCCATTTGGTTCCATTTGTACCCTCTCAGGAAAAAGGGTTCTGAAAGAAAAATCATTAACATGGTGAAATACATTTTGATGATGTCATCAGATGCATTTCACCATGTTAATGTTTTTTTTTTCAGACCTCCATTTTTAGTTGATACAGAATTGGGGGATTTTTTTATCATGCCCACACAACGTCTCTAAGGTATATTAATGACATATTAAAATGTTGAAAATGGGTGGAATTCCCCTTTAAAGGGCCTCTGACATCCTCACGATTTTAGAGCACATCACGTGGTCAAATCAAAAACGTTTTGTAGCGCGAGCGACTGCCCCGACGGTCCAATCAGCTGGCAACTGAGTGAGGCGTCCTACCTGCCTACCACTACTACTGCATGTCTGTTGCTATAGTGGTTTCAACGTTTTTATGGCTTCATATTCCTAGCAAACCTCATTGAACAAAAAGATGTTTTGGTCGAATATTTCAGTTAGAATGCAAATGACGTTGGCGTGAGATTTCTATTGCTGTATCAAATATATCACACACGAGTCCAACGCTCGCATTCAACTCAGTCTAACAACGTCTGTTGCAGCGTCGATATACACACAGAGACTGAGAGAGAGAGAGAGAGAGTGTGTGTGTGTGTGTGTGTGTGTGTGTGTGTGTGTGTGTGTGTGTGTGTGTGTGTGTGTGTGTGTGTGTGTGTGTGTGTGTGTGTGTGTGTGTGTGTGTGTGTCGCAAAGTCCCTCCCCTCAGCTGAAAAAGTATCATGCCCGGGTGTAACATTTCCGAATTGGGGGGGCAGCCGAAAATTGCAGTTGATTTAGTGGTGTTTGGTGGGGCAGTCATTGCATTTAGGGGGGATTGCCCCTCCCCAGGCCCGTGCCTATATCCGGCTCTGATGTGATCTCTCCTTCCCTCTGTCTGATAGCGTATAAGTAGTTTTCCTCCTCGGCGCAGTCTGTCTCTCTTCTCCTCCTCCATCACTAGATAGTAGGCTACTAGTACTACTACGACATTATTTTTGTTGCGATCGCGTTGTTAGTAACTTCATTGGCGGGGGACGACGACGACAACTGTCATTCGCCAAAGAAGTGTGGAGGAGGAGAGGAGAGCAGCAGACAAGCGGCGGCTCGATTCTTCACTCCACCGCCACTCAACTTGCAGATACAGCCGATAGCTGATAGTAGTATTGTCCGGTACCATGGGACGAACGTTCGAAATTGCGATTATGCAACAGTTAGTGTAAACAACAACACCTCAACCCAATGTCATTGTAACTAAGATGTTCGAGTGAAAATAATAATTTTCAAGTGGATATTTGACCCAGTATAAAGCCATATGTAACGTCAAAACGACTAGCCTGTTGCTATGCTAGTGCTGACTATGGGGGAAGTTACACCTCCTGCGTGACGTCACAACAAAAATTAGCATCTGAATTACCATTTGTTAGCTCCCCAGGGGGCGTGTCAGAGGCCCTTAAGAGATTTTGAATCAGTTATTTTTTGCCAAATCCTTTATCATTAGTCCAATTACTATGAATGTAAAGGTTATACTTTAAAGTATCGAAATGCTTGTGCACCCCTTCGGAGATGGTGAGATACACCTGAAGAGTGTGTACCAAAATTGGTGCTATTTCCACCAAAGAACAATTAGAACTATGTTATGACAATAATACCCCTTCTAATACAATATAAAACAAATACACCAGTACAGAATTCACATCTTGACACTAATACAGACTGCAGCAAAATGAATTTTCCCTAACAAACTTGCATCCATTATCTTTTAACATGCAACTGAAATACAAATATAATAAAAGACCAAAACAAGAGCCACAATAAACTGTAGGCCTACCTTATAGCTGCACATACAGTGCTTGTATGTGGGGATTGTGTTGAGTTGTGCTGATGAAACCATACAGTAGAGTAATGATTTTTTCTGGATGGATGTTTCTATGGATGAAACCCGCGATGATTTGAAGTCAAGTGTGCGCACGCTAATAGGTCCGTGCGGAAACGGTTTCCTAAACAAAGGTTCCGCATCCAAAACAACTTTGGTTCCACTAATAATAATCAAATACAAATACTGTGCAGACTGAGGGAGGCAGTTATAGCCTATTTGTTTTTACACACACAGCATTTAATTGTTTTTAGCGGAACCAAAGTCGTTTTGGACGCGGAACCTTTGTTTAGGAAACCGTTTCCGCACGGACCTATTAGCGTGCGCACACTTCAAATCATCGTGGGTTTCATCAGCACAACTCAACACAATCCCCACATACAAGCACTGTATGTGCAGCTATAAGGTAGGCCTACAGTTTATTGTGGCTCTTGTTTTGGTCTTTTATTATATTTGTATTTCAGTTGCATGTTAAAAGATAATGGATGCAAGTTTGTTAGGTTTCATTATTATTCATTTTGCTGCAGCCTTTATTAGTGTCAAGATGTGAATTCTGTACTGGTTTTATATTGTATTAGAAGGGGGTATTATTGTCATAACATAGTTCTAATTGTTCTTTGGTGGAAATAGCACCATCTCCGAAGGGGTGCCCAAACATTTCGATACATTAAAGTATAACCTTTACATTCATAGTAATTAGACTAATGATAAAGGATTTGTCAAAAAATAACTGACTCAAAATCTCTTAAAGGGGAACTCCACCCATTTTCAACATTTTAATATGTCATTAATATACCTTAGAGACATTGTGTGGACATGATAAAAAAAAGTTCCCCCAATTCTGTATTAACTAAAAATGGAGGTCTGAAAAAAAAAAACATTAACATGGTGAAATGCATCTGATGACATCATCAAAATGTATTTCACCATGTTAATGATTTTTCTTTCAGAACCCTTTTTCCTGAGAGGGTACAAATGGAACCAAATGGACCCGCTAAGGTCCATTTGGTTCACATTTGTATCCTCTCAGGACAATTTTTGAAAATGGGTGGAATTCCCCTTTAAATGTTTTACATTTAACTTTAAATACCAAAAAGCATGGGTCCTGTCACTGTCTTGACTTTGTTTATGACATATATTCAGAATCTGCCTCAAAGCAAGTTTAAATTTGCATTTAGGCAAAGTCATGGGGGTGCAACCCACACGTTTAGCAGTGTGTTACTCATCAGTTCAGCTTGATAATAAGATGTGCACATGCACACGCTCTACAGTAGGGGGAAGTGCAATAGGCCAACAGCACATACAACAAGGCCCACCGCCACTTGATCGTGATTGGAAGAATATGAAACTAAGTGAAACCAGTGAATATAAATCTTCTTGTGAGATATCTGACTGGGCAATATAGTACCATACATATTTGAGCTCTGGGCCCCAAGAGATAATTATATGTGGACTGTGTGGGGACCTAACACTTTGACAAGCAATTAGAATTGTAAGACTTGAGCCGTTATATTTAGATTGAAAATGGAAGATCTTCTGAAAAGTATACTGTAACCTCTTTATGATCAAAACAAGTCCAAAATGCCAAAAGACTTCTGTCTAATCTGTCTAATCTGCTAATCTGCTATTGTGGTTTGTATTTTGTTTTATACAGCACCGTAACACCACTGAAGGAAATGAGTCTGCTCCCACTGTCAAGTGAACAGTCTGCGTTTACTTGACCTCCGCTGCTTCAAGTCTTCAAGCTCTTCACCCTCATAAAATGGATGGAGCAGAAAGAAGTGTAGAACAGTGACAAATGTAGAATAACTGGACTGCAAAGTAATTCAAAAAGTGTTAATGTCATAAGTGCCTAGATAACATCTGTTGATAATAATGAGACACTGTTTCATTCCTAATAACTATGTTATAACTCATTTATTAATGTCAACAAGCAGTGTCCCCACTTTACATTAGGTAGCTGCAAAAGTGTTAATCTGGGTTATAATAAGTGCATAGTAAATGCATAGTTGATGTTAATGAAACAGTGTTTCATACTTGTTACATATGTAATTACTGAATTGTTAAAGTCTACAGGAAATGTTTGATATAGATGTAAAAGTGTTTGTCCTAAGTGCCCAGTTAACAATAATGAGACACTGTTTCGTTCTTAATAACAATGTTATTAAGCATTTATTAATGGCAACAAGCAGTGTCCCCACTTTACATTAGGTAGCTGCAAAAGTATTAATTTAGGTCATAATAAGTGCATAGTAAATGCGTAGTTGATGTTAACAAAACAGTGCTTCATAATTATTACATGTGTAATTACTGAATTGTTAAAGTCTACATGCAATGTTTGAATATAGATGCAAAAGTGTTGGTGTCATAAGGGCCCAGTTAAAAAATGTTGATAATAACGAGACACTGTTTTGTTCTTAATAACAACGTTATTAAGCATTTATTAATGGCAACAAGCAGTGCCCCCACTTTAC
Source organism: Benthosema pterotum (assembly GCA_039105355.1). Taxonomy (NCBI): domain Eukaryota; kingdom Metazoa; phylum Chordata; class Actinopteri; order Myctophiformes; family Myctophidae; genus Benthosema; species Benthosema pterotum. Next base: position 26,097,044 of record CM076967.1, read on the forward strand.
ATTAGGTAGCTGCAAAAGTGTTAATTAAGGTCATAATAAGTGCATAGTAAATGCATAGTTGATGTTAATGAAACAGTGTTTCATAGTTATTACATGTGTAATTAAATAATTGTTGAAGTCTACAGGCAATGTTCGAGTATAGATGCAAAAGTGTTGGTGTCATAAGCGCCCAGTTAAAACAATGTTGATGATAATGCGAGACTGTTTCGATCGTAATAACAATGTTATTAAGCATTTATTAATGGCAACAAGCAGTGTCCCCACTTTACATTAGGTAGCTGCACAAGTGTTGATTAAGGTCATAATAAGTGCATAGTAAATGCATAGTTAATATTAATGAAATAGTGTTTCATACTTGTTACATGTGTAATTACTGAATTGTTAAAGTCTACAGGCAATGTTTGGGTATAGATGTAAAAGTGTTTGTCCTAAGTGCCTAGTTAACAATAATGAGACACTGTTTTGTTCTTAATAACAATGTTATTAAGCATTTATTAATAAGTGCGGAGTTAACAATCTGTTGATAATAACGAGACACTGTTTCGTTCTTAATAACAATGTTATTAAGCATTTATTAATGTCAACAAGCAGTGTCCTCACTTTACATTAGGTAGCTGCAAAAGTGTTAATTAAGGTCTTAATAAGTGCATTGTAAGGATTTGTGATGTCAATACTGTGTTTCATGTGAAGGTGAAAATGTTAATTAATAGCCTATCTTAATAAGTTCATAATAAACAATTTCTTGACGATCTTTACACGCTGTTCCATTCTTAATGAATATGTAATAACGCACCGTTCACACTTTATGTCAGGTAGATGCAAAATGGTTAATTCATGTCTTGTTGTTAACAAATCTATAATAAGTAAGATTTGAAGGTTAATAAATACTCACAAATACCTCATTAAAGCCTAATTACATTTGTAACGAACATTTGTGATTACATAATAATATTTAATAAGTCTTGTTAATAGTTCATGACTGTTAACACTTGCTTTATTGCCTGATGGTGGCCCAAGGAGGCCTATCCTTCCAACAGTATGCACCTTCCTGTATAGTTTTATGAATTTTCAATTGGTATATTTACAATATTTGTTAAGTCCTAATAAGTGTCTCACTAATGCTTAACAACTATTAATATGATTTGTGTTAGTGCTCTGTTAATTTGTTTTATAGTATATATTAACCATCAATAATGTTTGTTATTAATGTGTAATGAATGCATAATACTATGCAATAAGTGTCTTGTTAAATGTTAATAAGTATTCGTAGTTTTATTGTTTGTGCATTATTATATCTGTTTATGAGCATATAACAATGCATAATGAGCCTCTTATTAATCCTTAACTAATGTATAACAAGTGCCTTAATAATGAGTTTATTAAGATTCTTTATTAAGCATTAATTAACAAATAATAATGCCTAACAAATATTTATTAAGTGTTAATAAGGCACTTAATAAATGCCTTATTAAGACTTAATTAATATTAATTACAAGCACCTTAATGTAAAGTGCTACCCTCTTATAAACCAGAGTGGATGTAGAACTAAATGGTCCAACATATCCATGATTGCTCAACCCAACAGAGAAGGCCACCTTTGGTTGGTCTGTCAGCACAAGAGCATCACCTTATTATAACATTATTTATAGCCTGTGTCCAAGCCTGATCCACCAGCAGCCATTGCATTAGTCATGATTTTCTTTTAATTCAAAATGAGATAATTGCACTGGCTGACTCTATTCTACAGCTAGTTATCTATTTTTGCATACTCTCACAATTATAGCATGTCTGAAATAAATGACAGAGCTGAAATGATGTAAATATAAAATACCCAATTGGCCTGAATATAAGACAGCGTTGTTTTCCCATGTAAATATCCTATTATTTGACATTCAATCTTTTACACATTTTACACAAATGAGTCTTGAAAAATGGGGGGTCGTCATAACCAGTCGTTATAACCAGGCTTTATGCACTGTGTCCACACTGATATGCTCGGTTATGTTTAGGGTTAGAGATAGAATTAGTATTTTTAGAACAATGGACCTTCGGAATAATGGTCCTTCGGAAATAAGGAAAATAGCAATGTTAGCGCCTCTTCCCCAATGCTAGATGCTCTAATTGCGTATAAAGGGCGATGAGAACAAAATGGAGCCTCTACTGTCAATGGAGTGAGAGCAGCACTTCTTTAATGTATGGCTATTGCTTACTACGAAACAGTGACTCGTGGCACTGGCATATGGCAGAAATGGATTCAGCATTAAAATCATATAGAAACAACCCAATTATGTACAATTACCTATCAGAATTGGCTATTTCTAGTACTTTATAATGATTCATTATAATTAATTAATAAAGTAATTAATTAAAAAAAGTAAGGAAATAGTTATAGTTCTCTGAAAAACATTTCTTGTTACTAAATTATGAAAGTAACTTCATTTTCGTTGAGGAAAAATTAATCCTAGTGACACTGGACCAGTGGTTTTAATTATTTGTCTCCTATCTATTTGCCAAAGAGTATATGCCTATAGTACAATGTCCAAAATCACAGACAATCCAGTCTAATTATGGATATGCTGTAATACTGATGTCCTCCTGCCCATGCACAGTCAGACCTAAAGTTATTACCATAATCTTACCCTATGTTGACCATTGCCCAATCATGATGTTATGCCCTGTGGAAGACTCTTTCTGTTTCTCATGTGAAATGTGTTTAACTCCGGTGAGTGCACTCAGCCCACCATGTAAGTTTACATGCAGGAGGAGACTTTTTTCCATTGTGTAACGGTGGGTAACATCAATAACACAGTAACTGTAATGATGTTACTCAATGGAAAAATGTAAAGAATTAGTTTACAAGTTACTGCAAAAAGTAGTCTCTTATCTAATAGTGTTACTTGTAAGGGTGTTACTACACTCGTTCTTAATGAATAGAATTGTTTTTTAAATTTATTTTAATTTCATTTAAGGCGTAAAGAGCTCTTATATCACTGAGCTCCTGCCCCCTCATGAACCTCCTCGCAGCAAATCAAATGGTGATTGGGCTTTCCCATCTGAGCTACGGCACTTCCAGAACAAAGTTGACTCCATTTCACAATTTAAAACACTGTTTCCTCTTTTTTTTTGCCAGTTTTCATATATGGTGTGCCCATATATGGACATACAGTAGACGGATTACTTCAGGGATCTCCATATATGGTATTTGCTAACACTAATACATTGTGAGTTAATTTATAATGCATTATAATACATTAATAATGCATTATAAGACTTGTTATAAATAACATGGCTTTGGTATCTTTAAGTAAAGTGAATGTGAAGTCAATATGAAGGGGACCTTCAAATAACGTGTTTAATAATATACTGCACTTGGTCGGACAGTAATATGTAATATGAATAATATTACTTTAAAATGGAGATAATGATTAATAAGTAATCTGGGCTTAACAGCAGCAGGTGGCATTCACGAGACCTGGGCAGTGGACACCATATAAGGTGCCTGACAAACTGCTCGATAATGAATATACTTACTGGACAGTTCCTGCACTTTATCCTCACAGATGGTCAGCCTCGTTTCTACAGCGGACAGCTGAGCACCATGAGCTGAAATACAAAATATTAAACCAATACAGTGTTAATATTAAAACAGCTCAACATTAAAATTCCGTCAATAATCAGGGACCTGGATATCGACAATATACTGTACTATAATCCCCTCAAAAGTTTGTTAATTCACACATACTTTTGCTACTACTTTACCTTTACCTTTTAAATGTTTCTATTAATATTAAGGCTGTTGAACAAGTTAAATGGTAATTATTGATCCTGTTGATTAATCTGATTAAAGGCTTCAACACAATTAACTCAGTCAATTTTCTCATTGAAAAAAATGGTAGAGCACTGTTTATGAAGACATATAGTTGTGTGTCAACCTGTAACCCCAGCCATAGAGTACAGCTTGAGGGATCTACAAGCACTGGGGACTTGTAGATCACCTATTTTGATAATTATATATTTTTAAATAAACAGATTCTTTTCCTGTTTGAAATGTTCAAATCCTGTACAAGAAAACTTGGAATATTTTGGACATAGTTCAAATGGTGCACGATTAATAATGATTTTTTTTTATATATATAGATGTGATTAATCTGATTAAACTTTTTAATCATTCAACAGCCTTAATTAATATTTAACTTTTAAAACTCAAGTGACACAGTGATACAGCTTTGGAACCTCCATATTCCTTCATGATTTTACATAGAAACTTGCATTACAAACATCCTTATGGGTGTAAATGCGTTTTTTTAACCCATGATTTTGCATAGTCATAGTCATAGTCATAGTGCGGATATCATATTATTGATTTTGTACTCTGATTGATCTAATCCAAAGCTGTGTGATGTATGTATGCTGTACATTTTGAGTTAACACTATAAATATGAAGTTGTATCATTGGCTGCTCAGTGGTGTGAAGTAACTTTGTACTTTTGTTCAAAGCTATAAGCCTGCAAGTGCTTACCGCATACAATGCACAGTAATATATTTTGGTACTTTTACTTTACTTTTCCTTGACTATGCATACATACATAATACATACCTACCATACATACAACGTACACGCACGCACGCGCGCACGCACACACACACACACACACACGTCTATAGAGTGCACCTTGGCTGCATTGGTACTATGTGTAACGCCCCGGATTGAAATGCGGTCTCCCACATGGAAGTCAAACATCTGAAAAACTAGACAAATACACTACAATTTTTGGGGGGCTTGAAGAAAGCCCATATTCTTTCTTCAGGATTCCATACTTATCGCAATAAACATATGGTACTTACTGGACATTCCCTGCACTTTCTCCTCACAGATAGTCAGCTTTGTTTCTACAGTGGACAGCCAAGCACCATGAGCTGTAATACAATAAATGAATCCAAGACAGCATGAATATTAAACCAACACAATGTAAATATTTAGTTAATAATCGGGGGGTCGCAGCACTACATCTTTACTGTTCTCTTCAAAAGTTTGGTGCCTATACTCCTACATACTTTCCAGAGACATACTTCCCCCTTTTATTCTTTGACTTCCCCATCTCATGTCCCAGCAATTATTTGTCAACCCCTTACCCCTGTGCCAGATCTGTGGTTAGACTGGATATTTGCCCATAACGATATGACCCGATAATGACAAATAAGGGATGGTCCGACACTTTGCAGTATACCGAACATCCTTGGTAACTGATAAAGAGTGCACCTTGACTGCATTTACATTAGTATATGCTAAAACAAATTGCACGCAAGCTCACATTCTTTCTACAGCAACAACATAAGAGAGACCCTAAAGCTGTGCCGTTTAGCTAAAGGAGACCCTAAGAGCAGTGGTGAAAGTGGGGGGAGTGCACAGGAGCGCAGCTCCAGTAAGACAGCCTGAGCACACAGGAGCTATCAAAATGTTAAAATATAATACAGTAAGTTCAGCTCCATTCTCAAAATCCTTTGGTTTCCAAAAGCAGTAATTTATTTTAAGAGTAAAAAGCTGTTTAATATGTGCCTATTTATAATGTACGGGTAATTTAATTTGCTTTATGGGGGAAACGGTTATTATAATATCTATAGATGATGACGACGACATTGCACATTGCAAGAGATATTTGCACTAATGATTTAAGACCTGGTGTGTTTGTATTGTGTTGGTATACTGTGCCAAAATGCATTTCAATGCATTTTAAGGCTATTAGAGGGTATGACCTCCCCCAAATGTTCCTGACGTGTCCACAGGGGCGTCATGGATGATTATTTCTGATAGCTCAGGCAACGGCAAGTACTCCAAACCACTTTCACCACTGCCTAAGAGTATGCTGTGTGGAACAAACTCAATGTTCCTTATTTTCCTATATTTATGTATGTTCTTTCCGTGATCTCCTACAACCCTCCTCAGCGTTTGAAACGCTGAGGAAGGCCAGAGCACCGAAACGCGTACGTTTCTCTAGGTATAGACTGCTGCTGTGTTATATCATGAAATAAACAAAACTAATGAACTTTATGTGAGTGCGGATATTTCCTCCCTATCATAAAGATTCTGACATGCAATCAAAACGCTCCTACATGGATTGTATCAAACATACAGTAAATTGCATAATGACTGAATCAGATAAGATCTCTGAGCTCAGCTGAAGGAATTATGAGTAAAGTAGGAGAATGATCAACAGTGTCCTCTCCTACAATGCATTGACTAAACATCATTCTGGTGTAATTACCTTCACTTTCTGTCTTCAAGAGCTCCACCTGACCTTCACTGGTACCGAGTCTGGCCTGGAGAAGTTCAACTTGCTTCTGGCTGGCAGTCAATTCGGCAGCCATTGCTAGAAAACACATCACAGAGAAGGATCGTAAATGCATTCCAACAAGCATTATGCTGCCTCAACCTTGACAGTAGCATACATGTTCTTGTGTCACACCTTCCATCTCATGTTTGGTCATGGCCAGCTCCAGTCGAAGATCAGACACCAAGGCTCTCTGCTCCTTGGCATCTTCCCCCATGTTCTTCAACTTCTCTCCCTGTATTACCACGGTAGTTCCCAGGCTGTGGACCATGTCCCTCAGCTGGTCGACTTCATCCCAGATGCTGTTGTCTCTCTCGTGGAGCGCTCCTTTCTCCCCCTCGGCTCTGGCTTCACAGAGGCACAGCAGTAAAACGAAGCAAGCCCCAGCAGTCTTCATTCTGGAGTGACTGAACATACTGTACATCTGCAGCGCACACTATATACTCTCCCTCCTCCTAGACTAACGTTGTACCCAGTGGAAATGTAAATCTACAGGCTGAACCCTAAATACAGTCAAGGACAAGCTGAGAAATACAACATGTGCTCCGCTCCACGATAAGAGCTGGATTGTACAAGTGTAAAGAGAGCGTCTGGGAAGATATTCAATGTAATCAGCTGTTGTTATTGCAATAAAATGTGTGGGATTGTTTTTTATTTTTATTTTTTAGTGTCCTGTCCTGAAGTCAGTTTTCACTATAATGATAATTTCATTTTTAATTTAATTTTTCATTCAATAAGTGTCAATTATGAATGTTTTCTGTTCAACTTAATTTTGTGTGAAGCCCAGAACGTATCTTATACAGTAGAGTAGACCAATGAGTTTATGGCATTTTGTATTTTGCCTTTCCCCAAATTTTGTTCGTTTTATTTTTGTATATACTTTTGAACATTTTGCCCCCCTGTCCCTTGTGTATGTTTTTTTTATTGCTTTAGTAATGGTATACTGTAAATCCTTTCTTATTTATCCCACTGGTGCCTCCTTTCCTGTCTGCTACTGATGTTGAATGACACTACAACAGGAAGTAGGCCTACGTGACAGACAGACAGACAGACAGACAGACAGACAGACAGACAGAGAGCTGTCAAAGTTGTCCAGTGCATGTGCGCCACGGTGCCATCCCAAGTGGTCGCAGGTCCAGTACATATAAATTTAGTGTACAAGGAGAAAATGAGGGAACCTAGTAGGCTGCTGATCCCTGTGGGACCCTAGTTTGAATCAGGGGATGGTGGCAATCCTTTGCAAGGCCTGGTCGGTGAGCTAGGAAGACAACCACTTATAAGTGTTGTCTAGGCAATGCCTAGATCAGCTAGATGAGCTGTGACGAGATAATGACAAATAGCACAACTCCGCCCTCTAGGTATTTTTGAAAGAATTCCATGGTTACTAGAATCACTAGCTGTGCTGTGCTGTGATGGCATTGGCCACCAAAATTGTACTCCAAATGTGTACTTCAGTAAAACTATCAATACTGCAATACAGAAATACTCTAATAAGTAAAAGTAAAAATAATATAGAAATACACAAGTACAAGTACAAATGCATTGGTAAAAAGTACTCTTTATGCAGGGATGTGATTCTGATATGATATGATTCTTTAGGTTTTGAAAAGAGCAGATCTACAAGCTCACAATGTGACACATTGTGAACTTTTGAGCCTTCAACCACATTTCATATGGCCAAAATGCATAAAGGGCTGAAGTCGTTAATGTTTTAAATCTACAAAGTAACTAGTAACTAAATTTGCCTTCGAATATGTATTGGAGTAGAAGTAAACACTTTGGAAGTAACATACAAATATCTAAAAATTGTAGAACTTAAGTAGATGTACTTTCCACCACTACAGTTTCTATTCTTTGTCTTAACTCATAACAGCCACATACATGAACATATGATCCCAATGGGCAGATCTTAAATTAATTCATCTTCAGTGTTCCGTTCAGTCGTCCATTTATCTTTCCAAAAGAACAAACTGTACTCTGACACCTACTGTTGAAACAAGTGACAGCCCCCATCACAACTATTGTTGCAAAGACCTTTCTGTTTTTCAGGCTCTTAGAGTAGATCTGTCAACAGTTGTGGCTAATGGCCTAACAGTGAATAGAATACCAAATTCTCAGCTCTTTTATCCTTCCGAAATGTTTCTGTACTTCTTGCTTTGCATACAGTAAAAAGGAAAACATTGTATTCTTACGTATCGCTCAAATAATTGAATAAGCAAAATCTACAGTACAGCTGATGTCATTTTCCCCACAATGTCTAAAGAAACTCTTTGATGAACATCCAGTGCTAAATTAAACTGACAATTGGATAGCAAAACATCTGAGACAAAAATAATATTATACAGCATCATGAATTATTAGTTTTTTACACATTTACACAGTTTTTTTTTTTTTTTTTTTTTTTTTTTTTTTAAACACATTTACACAGACTAGGTAACGTTCAGGTACCAATCCAGAGAACTTGTGCCATGGACAAATGTTCTCATATCATCAGTTAGTTTGAGAGATTATTGGTATTGTCAGAAATGTGCAACACAGTAAAATGTACACAGTATCTGATTACAGTTGAGGCCAAAAGTGGTATGCCTTTGAAACTACGTATTGATTGACAAAGGGACACATTTCTTGACAATTCTCATGTGGTATGTCCTCCTCTGTTGTTTGAAACCTGTTTGGGCCATCCAGAAATAGACTGCTTATAAGCACGTTGTGCAGAACTGTACCACACAGAACCTCAACATCCTCAGGCCATAGACAAATTCATCAGGCTTGCAACATGTGAATTAATTAATTTTTAAAAGAAATGTCTGACCAAGAGACTGTGAATAGGATGAATACTGTTATTCTTCTTGTGCTGTGTTATTCGTCATTCTCCAGGGTAAGAGTACCATTTTTTATACACTGGTCTGGAAATGAAGTTACAAAATAACTATGTAAATTGTTTAAGTTCATAAAGCACACACCTATAATAACTTAAAAAATAATACATATAGCCTGTTAGTCTATTTGTAGCAGTTGCTTTATTGTGTGACAGATTCATTTGTATTGTATTCATCTGTATTTGTATTTCAATATATGGCACAATAGACCTAATCCTCTGACAAACAGTGATTTGTTAATTTGATCAAATCTTTTTTCCCCCCTCAGCCTGAAACAATCCATGGTAAGGTTATATACATTAAGTTGATTACATCCAGTATTTCAGTGAAATGGTTAATGGGTTCAAATGGTTAAACCCATTTCAATGGAATATGTAGTGACATGGGCCCACTTGATTAAAAAAGAAATCCATTCAGCCTATGCATCCGGTGCTCAGTGTTACTATATGCCAGTGTTTCTGTCAGTTTCACAGTGTTGTATCATCTCTGTTTGTTGCTCTAGATATTGGCGATGACAAGGACATTACTGAAATCAATGAGGGTAACAAAATGTAATTTTGTTTTGAATGGAAATCAAATGAAGTGAACTGTGTATTGGGTGTCATCCATTTCTATGTTCTCATTACAGGTTTAGACTTAACATTTGGTGACATCAGGGAGGTGAGATTTATATTTCATAAATCACTACAAAATCACTACTTAACTACAATTGAAACACTTAATTGGCTCCCTATTCAGTGGTGAGCATTTGGTGAAAATAGCATATTTACAACAACGCATTGCAACGTGGTGCTTTTTTGGTCAAGGGGAGGGGATGGGCCTATTGTTTAGACTTCTGAGGATTACATAAAGCCTTTAACTTGAGTTAAATTGACACTTTCCTATACATGACATTGTGTGTGTTAGGAAACTTTGTTTTCCATTGAATTGTCCAAATCGGATGTCGTATAGGCCAGGCCTATGCAGCAGACAAACTAATACATAACATTTAAAACACCAAAAACGAAATACATGCCAAAGTAGGTTTTACTGAACTCTGTTTTTCTTGATTTCAGACTTATCAGAAAAACACCATCAATCAACAATGGCCAATCCCAGTGCCCTATGTTCTGACAGAAACCCTTGGTAAATACAAAACTGACTAAATTTAGGTTCTGACTATCTGATAACATCACTACACTCCATTTGACTCATTTAACCCTGATACGAATGTCCATCTCTACTGCATAACCATGACACCACCTACTGGACCAACTAAGACATGAACGCCAAGGGAATCTGCCTGAGAGCCTTTGAACAATTCAGACTGAAATCATGCATTGACTTCAAGCCCAGGGACTCTGAAGATAACTACATTTCTGTCCAGACGTCAACTGGGTAGGTGTTATCAATCATATCAATTGTCTGCCTGGCTGCCTGCTTTCTCGCTGTCCCTCTTCTTTCTTTCTTGCCATGTGAATGCAGGTGGAATTTAAACATTTTTCCCCTGTTTAGATGTTGGTCCTACATTGGGCAATCAGGGTTTGGTGAAGATGGACAGCCTCTCAGTCTTGGGCCAGGGTGTGATACAACATCTGTTACTGAACACGAGTTTCTCCATGCTCTGGGATTTTACCACGAACAGTCCAGACATGACCGGGATGACTACGTGACAATTAACCTTACTAACATCCAAGAAGGTTTTATCAACATCTAAAATTACTTTTATTTAAGTAACTAATGAAATATTACAGCTACATTCCAATGAATGATGTTATGGTGTGATAATGATGGACTTATTTCTCTAGGTAAATTGCATAATTTTGCAAAACTAAGCGAAGACAAAAGCAACACCCAGGGAGTCTCTTATGACTATTACTCAGTGATGCACTATAGTCAGAATGCTTTCTCCAATGGCAATGGACCCACTATTATCACCAAAGACCCAGAGTATCAGGATGTGATTGGTCAACGTTTGGAAATGAGCTCCAGCGACGCATTGAAGCTGAACAGACTCTATCACTGCAGTAAGCACCATATTATTGTCTTTAATACATTTAAGGTACAAGGTATAAATTGTGTTCTAATCTAACACAGCATTCGCTGTTGACTTATCTTTATTGATTTATCTTTTCTGTTTTCTGTCTAATATTCTGCTCTCTAATGCCTACAGATTCAACCATTGCATTTAAAATGCACTGCAGTTTTGCTAATTTGGCCGAATGCGGAATGAGTCGCTGTTTGAGCACAGATAGAAGCTGGGAGTGGGTGACATCTGCTGCTGGGGGTCCGAGCTCTGACCACACTAATCTACCTAGTGTCAGGACTGGAGGTGGTATGTTTTTATATTTTTATATTAATTCTTTTATTTTTTATGTATGAGAACATTTATGTGGAAAAATGTTATTTATAATTAATGAAATACATTAGTCTGATTGATAATACCATATGGTGGGAGAAAAGGCCTGCACTATTTTCTGACAACATACTGATTGATTGATTGCAGTACAAAATTTGCTAAACCGGAAAAGCACATAAAGACTTGAATTTCTTTTCACAGAATATAACTCAACACCAGCTCAACCAGGTACATTCAAAACAGTTTGTCCAAATAAATATGGGCTGTGTATCAGAGTATTATTAGTACAGAACATAAACTCAAATGTTTGTTCCATCAGCTTCAGTACAGTTGGTTACTAGTGTGTGGAGAGAGTGAAGAAAATGGGACCATAGAGGGTCCATTTGGTTCCAGAGTTTTATAGGGAAGACCTTGAAATGTAGAAATTTGAGAAACACTGTTACATTATGCAGGTTACTTCATGCATGCTAGCACAACCTCTGGCATGGAAGGAGATTCCATGTGGATGCAGACCATGAGGATGACTCCTAGCAGGACATGTCATGTCCAGTGTCTCCAGTTCTACTACTACCACAGCGGAAGCACATCAGACCAGCTCAACATCTGGATCCGAGAGTTCCAGGACCAGTGGGACTCTACAGGACAACTACGTCTCATGGGACAGATCACTGGTAAGACCGGCCGGACAGATAAACATTAACTTGACATGCTTGCATACATTATCATGATATCAACCTCAATGTCAGTGGATTGTATTAAAGTTACATCTAGCACGCTTGTCATGTTACAATGAGCTTGTAAATCAGTTATTTAATTAAATCATCACATGAAAATAAGTTGAAAGTTCTGCACACTCAAAACTGCATAACCAATTAATTTATCTTTGCATTTATTTCAGAATACTCAAACCAAAGCTTGCAAATGAGCTCAATTCGTTTTTGCACATAAGAGGTGTTTTTTCTACATTTTTGTCTGAATTAAACCATCACACGCAGGCTGCCTCTAACAAATTGTCAAACTGTGGTCCACTTCCTGCCATGCTATGAGTTTGTACTGGCTACTATGTTTGAAAACTGTTTACAAGGCATTTGTAGATTCATGCTCAGTCTTAAAGGGTTCAAATATTATATTGCAATCAAACTTTTAGGAAATCCTTCCTCCAGGTTCACAAACATCTCATTGGCAACTACACCATGTTCCTCTAAATGCCAGCAAGACCTTCCAAGTGGAGTTCCAGGCACAGAAAGGAGCAGGTGGTACCTGTAAATCTTCAGGAGGCTTCTCCATAGACGACATCAACCTCTCAGAGGCTGAGTGTCCACATGTGACCTGGCAGATGAATGACATTGAGCAGGTTTTGTCCACCAGTCCATACAATACCTTCTTATATGGTCCAAAGCAGTATTCCAGTGACGGCTATGCATATCAGGTTGTAGCAGTACTGCTCAGAACTTACATTGGGCTGTTTGTGCGTTTGGTGTCTGGTGAGAACGATGACAAGCTGGAATGGCCCTGCGCATGGAAGCAAGTGACTTTTCAATTGCTGGACCAGAACCCCAACATCCAGTTGCAGATGACCAAGCAGAGGAGCTTTGTAAATGATGCCAATGAGACTAACAGTGATGGTGAGCTTGAAAGACTGATTTGTTGTGAAAATCTATTGCTTGACATCTTAAAACCGTATTTTCTTATTTGTTGTTTATCATTTCTACTTGTCATCTGTAAACAGGTACTTACCTTTGGGGCAACCCACGTGAAAATGGTGTACTGGTCACAGGGGAGAACGGTGAGACATATTTTGCCAATGCAATGTATGGCAATAAGTACTTTGCCAGTCTGAGTTCAATGAAAGAAAGAGACTTCCTGAAGGGTGGAAATGTGATTTTCCATATCGACTTCCAAGGTAGGCACACTGACTACTAGACAATCATTTCAACTTTAAAGTGAGACCAGATATAAAAATTAATTAGGATTCTATACCTGAGTTGGAAACACCAGACAATTTTTTTCTTCTCTTCTAGATATTTCTCCTCTTGTTAACGGCAGTGCTCTTCCATGTCCATCACTTCAGCCAGCAAAGATTACACATCCTCCGCATAATCATAACAATCCATGTGCCACACAGTAGGACAATATATCTGATTATTATGTTGGAATAAATTGCGGTGTAGAAAGACAAGTACATTTTAGCATTACACTGCAATGCTGCAATGTGTCAATAGTACACATCTTTTTTATTTTCTGCAATCCACCCATGACATGCTATTACTGTACACATCCTTTTCAATGTGAGATTGCAAAGATGTGACATGATGCTGTTGTATGTGTATTATAGTGTGACTGCCACAACTACTCCACCTCCAACAACTGGGCCTGTTCTACTTCCAACTACCACTACACCTCCACCTCTTAATCCACCTACAACAACTACTCCACCTCCAACAACCACCACAACTACTCCACCTCCTCCTTCTCCACCTCCAACAACCATTACAACAACTCCACCTCCACCTCCAACAACCACCACAACTACTCCACCTCCTCCTTCTCCACCTCCAACAACCATTACAACAACTCCACCTCCAACAACCACTACAACTCCACCTCCACCAACCAGTAAAATCTCAACTCCACCTCCAACAACCATCACAATAACTCCACCTCCAACAACCACTTCAACAACTCCACCTCCACCAACCACTAAAATCTCACCTCCACCTCCATCAACCACTACAACTACTCCACCTCCAACAACCATTACAACTACTCCACCTCCACCTCCAACAACCATTACAACTACTGCACCTCCAACAACCATTACAACTACACCCCCTTTACCTCCAACAACCACTACAACTCCACCTCCACCAACCATTACAACTACTCCATCTCCACCAACCATTACAACTACTCCACCTCCACCAACCATTACAACTACTCCACCTCCACCTCCACCTCCACCTCCAACAACCATTACAACAACTCCACCTCCAACAACCATTACAACTACTCCACCTCCAACAACCATTGCAACTACTCCACCTCCAACAACCATTACAACAACTCCACCTCCAACAACCATTGCAACTACTCCACCTCCAACAACCATTACAACAACTCCACCTCTACCTCCAACAACCATTACAACTACTCCACCTCCACCAACCATTACAACTACTCCACCTCCACCTCCAACAACCATTACAACAACTCCACCTCCAACAACCATTACAACTTCTCCACCTCCAACAACCATTACAACAACTCCACCTCTACCTCCAACAACCATTACAACTACTCCACCTCCACCAACCATTACAACTACTCCACCTCCACCAGCCATTACAACAACTCCACCTCTACCTCCAACAACCATTACAACTACTCCACCTCCAACAACCATTCCACCTCCAACAACCATTACAACTACTCCACCTCCAACAACCATTCCACCTCCAACAATCATTACAGCTACTCCACCCCCAACAATTCCACCTCCACCTCCAACAACCATTACAACAACTCCACCTCCACCAACCACTACAACGACTCCACCTCCAACAACTCCACCTCCACCAACCACTACAACTACTCCACCTCCAACAACCACTCCATCTTCCACAACAGAAGACGACAACAGGTATTCATGTTGGAATTCCTCATTGCTGAAAATAGCTGATTTATAAATGCAAGCATACACACACACACACACACACACACACATATATATATATATATATATATATATATATATATATATATATATATATATATATATATATATATATATATATATATATATATATATATATATATATATATATATATATATATACCAATAAAAACCAAATAGTCTTATCCATTGACAACAAAACATTCTATATTCTGAGATACTACATCTCATAAACTGAGATGTAGCATGTGTTGTAGATGGCCCATTGTCAAATAAACAATGGGCCTTGATGGAAACGGTTGAAAACCACTGTGATGAAGAAATCTTAGATTGCTGAACTGCGTTCCAGAAATAATCAAATTTCTGGAACGCGATTTAGTGACTTATTTGTACATGTGTCATAATCTGTCATAATTATTTTCACATAAATTAGCACATTTTCACTGTCACCATAAGAGTGAATTTGCATGCATAATTTCTTTAGTTTTGAACCACAGTTCTAGGATAGTGGCCTCTAGCGATTGCAAACTGTGGTGCTGTATATGGAGTTGATCCATATAGAATTCATTTTCCTCCTGCCTGCAGCATCTTCGACTCCTCTTCTGGAACGGTGTCCTCCCCTCTGCTCATCATCCTGGCTGTTGTGATGCTTTTGAATCTGTGATCTCCTACCATCTTCAACTCAACCCTACGATGCATTCAGGCAGGGTAGAAACTGGGAACCTTCACGTGGATGTTTTCACCTCAGTGTGTGTGTGTGTGTGTGTGTGTGTGTGTGTGTGTGTGTATATATATATACAGTATATATATATATATATATATTCACAAAAGTATGGTATATTTGGTACAAATGGTACTTTAAAATTGGCCTGAAGTTCTGTGTTTTCTGAACGGTGAATTTTATATTGTAGTTACTGATACTTTAATTCGACCATCATGCTTTCTACCATTCACTTGCTCTTCCAGCTCCCCTGCATGTCATCTTTCATCCACAGACTTTCCACAAAATAGCGCTGTTGTGACTCCCACTCACCACCTGAGGGCGTCCAGAAACCGACAATTGTTTACCCTACATCTGGTTGTACTGATTGTGATCATCTTTGTCTTGTTGCTTATGTTGATTTCATCTGATAGTAACAGAGTTCAGTTGCTATTTCTTAGCTTTGCCTGCATTCTATATAACTTGAATTGGAACTGCAGTCTTATAAATCAATGCTGGAAGTAGTGATGGAAAGTATCCATTTTTTAATTTTAAATTAAATTCACATAACAGTCAATATTTTCTGTTTCTGAATAATGCAGCTGCCAAGTATGCAATATGCATAATAACAAACATTATGGATCAATAAAACAATGTGTATCAATTATTAAACAATGATAAGCATTTCCACAGTTTCATATGCAGTGATTACGCACCTCATTATACTAAGGCATCTTTACAATGCCAAGCAACTCACTTGACTTATTTTATTATCAAGCACAGACTGTATTGACTATGAAGACAACACTTAGGAAATAGCTTGGACTGCTGCATAACAATCCACCTGACCTTTATCAACCAACAGATTATACATTTCAGTTTACAGTAAATACTTGAATGTCATTCACAGTCCTAATTGTGGTTAAAAAAAATTGCCACATAGATTGCCAAAAAGACATGTGTTTTATGCGTGTGGAACGCCATGTGTTAAAGTAAAAAAGAATGGGAAAAAAAGAAAAAGAAAAATTTACAGACAACAGAGCAGGTCATTTCATTGTCAGTGTGAAATGGCTCTGTCCATCCCATGTTGGCTGCTTTTGTCTTTTCTGGGTTCTGTCTTTTCTGGCTCCCTTCCCTTTGTGTCCTTTTTTCCCTTTTTCTTTTTCACTAAGATGGGGGGAGTGAGACTTGTTGCTCCACCTACACAAGAGAAGGAACATAATAGACATATGGGCTCCATTTTCGTTACATGCTAAACCCCTTCCCTTATTTCGTTTTACTATTTTGAAAAACATTATGGAATATTTCAACATGTCAATCTATTAACACATTGTGAGCTTGTAGACTGGCCATTTGAACTACTGAAAAATGTTTTTTTTTATCGTATAAAAAAGGAAAAAAAGTTAAGGGATAGCAGTAACAAAAATGGGGCCCCTAATGCTTAATTTTTGATATTCTGTCTAAATGATATATCATTTACCATTGCCTTACTGCAGTTATCATAGTTAACTACACGTAAGTAACAATATATTGTTCACCACTGCATTTGTAAGTAGCCTAAGCAACAATGCAATGCGTCATGAGTATAATCTATATGATCTGCTATTTGTATATTCTCAGTCCTAATTCAACCAGGTTCAAGAAGATAAAAGAGGTGAAATAAAGCAATATGCAAGTGCAACTCAATCTTACTATAATTTAATGTTTTACAATGACACATTTCATTCGTGTTTTGATGCTGCAGGTCTACACCTGCATGCACATTGAAAGGTCTTGGCTTGAGGGCCAAGTCATTTCCCAAAGCAAAGCCTACCTTCTGCACCTGACAGGGAGGATCCAGGATGGTTTGCCTCTGGCAGCATTTCCAAACTGTCACACAGAGAGGACCACAAAATAAATGCAACAATTTCATATGGTGCATTATGAAACCGTGGTGACGTCACTGTAGTCACGGCACCAGAAGTGCGGTGTGAGCTTAGATGGGTGTGAGTTGCAGACGAGACAGGCCGTGGCTACACGATAGCGGGGAATAGAGACAACGTGGAGTTGGAAATACAATTTGTTTTCAACGAGGGCGGTGCAAAAATGATCTATTTTAGGCATGTGTGAAACATGGCAACTGTTTTAAAGTATAGTAACAACTAAAGATGCTGTACTCGAGACATTGTCTCGTCTCGAGCCCAGTCTCAAGACAAATTTTCATTGTCTCTGTCTTATTTTTGTCTCGCTTTGTTTTGTCTTGGTCTTGGCTCGACCTTGCGGCTCTCCACTTCATTTGTCTTGTTGTCTCGTCTTGTTCTCGTATAATTTTGTCTTGGTCTTGTCTCGACCTCGGAGCCATTGTCTCGGGTCTTGATCGCCAACAAGACCTCTCGAGACAAGACAATGCAATGGAAAAGTTCTATTCATTGTGCGGAGCGAGGACCCATTCATAAAGACAGCTGCAGGCACAAATAGCAATATACTTTTTTCTTCTGTAAATATTGAAAAGAAAGAAGGCAGACACTGGGATGTGTCTGATTAGGGATTTTTTTTTTATATTTTTGTTATCAACCATATTGCCCCAGCCCTATTATATTATTAGTAGTTTTGTTTAAAAATGTAATGGTGGACGGGGGCAAAACAATCAAATTCAGTGTTACTAATAATAGAAGATTAAAAATTATTAAGAACGTTATTATATGTTAAAATCGGCATGACAAGACTAGGTCTTGGCCTCGGTCTTGACCAGTCTTGGTCTTGTCTTGTTCTCGGCCCCTCTAGGTCTTGGTCTTGTCTTGTCCTCGTCCCCGCTAGGTCATGGTCTTGTCTTGATCTCGACCCTCTAGGTGCTAGTATCGTCTCGATCAAGTCTGTGGTTGTCTTGGTCTCGTCTTGGTCTTGACCCCTCTAGGTGCTAGTCTCGTCTCGAACTCATCTCGATCAAGTCCATGGTTGTCTTGGTCTTGTCTTGGTCTCGATTTAAGTGGTCTCGACTACAACACTATTGGACTCTCGTAGAGACATGTTTGCGATTCTGACATGATCACTCTACGAGAGTCCAAGTGGACCTCCGCCATTTTCGCATCAGATTTCGCCGTTTCTGCTTCTAGTAGCTCTGTACGTACAAATCCAACATGTAAATGGCTAGACTTCCACCTGTCCTAGGACTCTATGTCCAAGAATTGATTTTTTAATACATAAAATGTTTTTTTTTTTTTTTTTTTTGGGGGGGGGGGGGGGGGGGGGGGGGGGGTAGGAGAGGTTGTTAAAGGTAGGGGAAGTGATTTCACTTTTGTCAGATATCACCCAAAAAATATTTTTTTCTGTTAAAATGCTCTATTATAAGGTGTGGAAACCATATATGGAGTTTCCCCCTCCCCCACGTTAGCAGAGGAGCTAATAAAAGTTCCCCAGGTGGTGGCGAATTCTCCTCCAATCAGGATCGAGCAGCAGGCTCACATAGTGTAGCTACTGTTTGGCGCCCCTAGTGCACCAGGCTGGAACTACAGGATGAATTTCAAATCACTTACCCTACCTTTAAGTCCAATCCACAAGTACTCAATATGAGATGGGATCAGATGGACGAAAGCCAGCAGTGTGAACATTTACCAGGATAAGCTTAGGTTGTAGTTGGAGTACTAACATTATCCTGGGTTCACATATTCTGAACAATGTCCAAAAGATTTGCTGAACACTGCAGATCATTAAACATTGCGTTGTTGTGACACATTGTGAGCTACCGATCTGGTAAGTAAATCTGAGTGAAAAAAAAAAAGAAACGTAGAAACTAAAAAGACGTAGTATAAACACTTGGAGGACACCGCTCAATGAATACACACGGTTTAAGTGGTTAATTTCACTCTTATAATCTGTCTCGGTGGGATATGTGGTTTGGTGTTGGCTTCAAGTGGTTCAGCAGCAGGCTAATAACTGTTATCAAGAGACCTGATTGCCAATCAGATTTTCAAGGACAGTCAATCCGCCATGATTAGTTGTTCTTTATCTTTCTCAAGGTCTGACTGGGGTCACACCATGAGGATATGGACTGGTTTCCTTTAGAAGGGGGAACTGTGGTTTAACCAACCAAAGAAGCTCTGCATTAAATACAATTTGTATTAACGCCTCTAAAACGCAAAACCTGTCTTTTATCTGGAAAACTTTTTTTGACATAACAAATTCACATTATTTCTAACATTATTATTATTATAGCAAAATCAATGTTGCAATGTAGGCTACAACAATATCTAAAATGACGTAGATGCTGTTCCATATTGAAAGGTATAATAAACACATCAGTTAAGCAGGTCTCAATGGTTAAAAGTGATGTTTGAATACGGTAATTAAACCCCTAAGTTGCTGCTGTACAGTACATGCAGTATTGAGAGCCTCAATGCAGACAATCGCCACTTACCTGCGGGACAATGCGTAAGACACTGACGGTTGCACCCCACCAGTTCTATCCTCATCGATACCGGCTGCTGCCTCTCTTCTAAATGGACAGGACAGAACAAACAATCAAGCTGTAGAGATGATGCAGATGCAGAAAAAGAGAGAAAGCCAGGTGTTTACAGGAGATGCAAAAAATGTTACAAAAGGATAAAAGATGCCACTGGTGCTACGAAGATCTAAAGAGACTGGAACAGTGAAAAAAGCAAGCACTCAAACTCAAAAAAACGAGGATTAAATACTTAATAATGAGGCAATAATAAGCCAACATGTTTTGACTCTCAAAGAGTCTGCATCATGAAGTTTTACTCCCTCTCCTTGTTTTTAACTTTTGAGTGCTCGCATCGCTGCCTTGCTTTTTCCATGGTATACGACCTATTTACACCTGTACTGGTTACATTTTCAAAAGAAACCTACCTGTTACTGTCGGCATGTGGGGAGTGATGTCCTTTTTGTTTGCTACTGGGATACTGTTAGAATGGAGCGTGAACAAATGTAGGACAATCAATACATGATGACGCACGTTTTTACATTCACAACATTGATAGTAACGTGTTGAAAACATTATGGGCGTTTGTACTGTGGTGTCGTATTAATAACGTGTTCCATAGATTCAGTGGAAAAGCACTGGTCTTGCTCTTGCATTAATTTCGCAGATGTATTTAAAGGAAAATATCAATCAATTTCACAGAAGTATTTAAAGGAAAATATCAAGTTTGAAATCTGTTCATCTTTGCAGTACAAGCAAAAATACAGTAAATGTGAAAACTTACAGAATGTCTTTCAGGGATGCTGGATGCAGAAGGCTGGGTGTGGAAGTGAGGAGACCGGCTCCATTGGCCCACACTGCATTTAGGGGGTAATGGCGGAGGGCTAGCAATGGATTTAGGTTTGGAACTCGGAACCTGGTACTCCTCATTGGAGAGCTTTGTATAGGAGGCAGAGGATCAAAATCAGTTTCTACACTTAACCTCAATTCGTCCTTTACTTAGTAGTAAATGCATTTATTTTGGACTACAATTCCCTTGCTGTCTACATACAAAAGAAATTGAACACAGGTCCCATGCTTTGGCTATCAAGTGATCGTACTGCTCAAACCCTTGTACTGTTTCATCCTTCAAGAACTGATATCTCCACATCTGTTTCGAATGCCTGTTTTGGATGCCTTAATTTTCCTCTGTCTCGTACCTTGGTTAAGCTCACAATATGTCATGACATCTTTCACTAAACACCAACAAACTGTAGGGATGCAACACACACTTTTTTCAAGGCGCTCACTGTCTTCATCACCAGTTCCACATCCTCGTGGTCATCATCCTCGTCATCGTCGCTGTCCTCCTGCTGGCCACTGGCTTTAAGGTAGGGTTCCACCAGGATGGACTCTGTTCCTTTGATGTCACAACGGCAGTATGGGCAGGAGTTGCCACTAGACTTCTGAACAACAACAGACAGTGAATGTGAGTCTACTCTTCATGCATCCCATTTTACTGTATGTTTCAGATATGTTGCAACACTGAATTAGCCTAAATAATGAGTTACCACACACATTACCATTGCCACACCACATTTAACAACTCAGGGGCCTTG
>CM076967.1:26123977-26143977 GCA_039105355.1 Benthosema pterotum
ACTGTCTTGAGTGTACAACAAGGTTCAGTAGATTTTCAGATTTTCGCAGATTTTGCAGATTCTGTCAAATCATTGTTTCTTTATTTGTCTGTTTTACATAACAGATTCACAAATGCAAAGTAGTGACTGGCAACCAAGCAGAAGTTGCTCATTTTAAGTGGTCATGCTTGATAGAGAAAAGAGAAACCAGTCCCATAAATAACCAGAGACATTTAATTTCATTCTTCAACTCCCACGCCATTGGGAATTAAATTGATAGTGCTATATCTGTGATTACAATACTGATTAATTTAACTTTTGAGTGTCTCTTCCCGCATATCAGTCACTGCAAAATATACCAAAACGGATACATTTCTGTCTTCTCTTGAGTGTGTTGTCAGTAGTATTGGGACTAACCCTTACAAGTAACACCCTTACTTAAGGGACTACTTGTAGTATATTACATTCTCCCATTCAGTAAAGCTATTACAATGAGTGTGTTTTCAATGGGAAAGTTAGTAATTACCCCCATTACACAATGTAATTAAAATAAATAAATAAATAAATAAAAGTGTCTCCTCCTGCCCATGTCATGTAAACTGACATGGTGCACTGAGTGTGCACCCAGAGTGAAACACTTTTACACAATAATTTATATATAATAATTTATATATATTTTTTTGTAATTTAGTAACAAGTAAAGTACTGTTACTTTACTATAGTTACTTTAAGTAACTATAACTATAACACTCCCCAACACTGGTTGTCAGTAGGTATTTGGCTTAGCAGGCTAAACTGGACTATATTCAGCATGAGTGCTAATTGTCACAGATGAATTCAGACAATTTCTGCAGGTGAACTAACCTCATGAAATTGAAAGATATCCTAGCATCTTGGTGTTTTATGTTTCAGTGGCTTGTACTGTGCCCTTACAGGACACAAAGATGGAAAAGGACCGTAGGGCTCATGTGGTTAAAAGGTCACTCTAATTGTGGCCCCTCCTTATAGCTGCGTCCTTACCTGCAACTGGATGTCTCTTCAAACATTTTGTCCCGTCCATCCTTAAACAGCAGCACAGCCCTGTCGGTCTTGTCCACCAGGTGCCTAATGAAGATCCTCAGGTACTCTGCCTCATCCCCACGTGGCACTTTGCTCCCTGATCCCCTGGGCCCTTGGTACGGTTCCCAGACCTGAGCAAGTAGCGTGGCCATCTCAAACACAACCTCCGGCAGGTATGGAGGGCTGGCCCTCAAGCTCAGCCGAGGGTTGGTGGACCGCTGGTAAAGCTTCTCCAGTCTTTTGAGAGCCTTTTCCACCATCCGCTGGTCGCTGATGTTGGGGAACCCAGAGCTGGAGCTATTTGTTGTTGCCATTGTTTACAGCTCGTCCTGCTGTGTTGTTTTCAGTCCGAAAATTGGCACAGATGTCAAGTGTCATACGCAAACTGTGTGTGCGTGTGAGTGTTTTGTGTTTGTACTGTACAAGCTATTGAGCACATGTGATGAGATCTCTTGCACCTTGTCAATGTCTACCTGAGATGTCTACAGTAGCATACTGGCATCCATCCATCAACAGCATCAGAGCCATGAATCATCATTCCGTTAGCATCATGTAGATAAGAAAGGGAAAGCACATCAATGGTCCAAGCATTGCCAAGAAAGGTGTCATGGTGAAGTCTCCACTCAATAAAAGCAGCACACCTTCCAAGGCCTAACTTTCAGTATATCAGCAGCACAACCCAAGAGGCTGTGCAAAAGGGAAAGAGTGAGCTGAAACGTCAAGCTAGGTCTCAAAACCCACTCAACCTCCCCTTTCTTTCTCGCCTGCCCCCTCTCTCTAAACAGTCTCAACAACTCCACTCCGTTCTACTGTTATTCTCTCCATGCCTAGTGATCACATGTATTCCCTTAGTCTGTCGTCATTTCTCACTGACACAATGCTTTGACTTCAGTGAAGCGTGACACAAACGTACACTCAAAAACTACAACGTCTCCAAGGACTACTTACAGTAGATGAAATTGACTGTAGTGGCTTAATTGTCGCTGCTTCTCTCTTTCTATCACAATCTCGCTTTCTTTTCTCAGCCTTTGTCTCAAGTTACACTGCCTTTTCTTGTTGTCTGTCCTGGTTGCAGCCAGACCGACAGGTTTTTTTTCTTCTTTTTATAGCTCAGAGAGAGGGAGAGAGAGAGAGAGAGAGAGAGAGAGAGAGAGAGAGAGAGAGAGAGAGAGAGAGAGAGAGAGAGAGAGAGAGAGAGAGAGAGATACAGAGTCTATAATTCTCTGCCCACGCCTATCATATATTATATGATAGGCGTGGGCAGAGAATTACAGCTACTACAAAATAAGAACACAGGAAACAAAAGACACCACAATAGCTGTGTGTGTGCATTATGTGTAGAGGAAGGGGGTGAACGGAGCAAACAAACGTGTGCAGACCACCGCAAGACAGGATGCACGCCTGTAACATAGTCACTTCACACACTCACAGCAGCACCAACAATGAAACAGGTGTTGCAACCATTCATGACATTTTGTCTACCTGGATACAAGTCTTCCACCAGTGTCATCATTAGTGGTTCTGAAACCTTTTTAATGTCAAGGACTCATTATGAGAGTATACAAAATAATGTATCCATTTAGATCATGATGGTCCAGTTTGTAAGTAACTCAAATGCCCTAAGTGTAAATGTATGTTTGGTATTGAAGCAATAGGCCTACTACTTGTTGGATCAGGTGTGTGTGTGTGTGTGTGTGTGTGTGTGTGTGTGTGTGTGTGTGTGTGTGTGTGTGTGTGTGTGTGTGTGTGTGTGTGTGTGACACACACACACACACACACACACACACACACACACACACACACACACTGTGTGTGTGTGTGTGTGTGTGTGTGTGTGTGTGTGTGTGTGTGTGTGTGTGTGTGTGTGTGTGTGTGTGTGTGTGTGTGTGTGTGCGCGCGAGCGCGCTGCTGCCATCGAGTGGCTGAATGAGAACATTCCATTTTCTTCCACTGACGTATTCACTATGCCGAAATAGACAATTAGACTCATGATATCCATCACAAACATGTGATTACATTGCTTTGTTTATATTGATTCAATTCCATAAGAAAAATGAATTTATATAGCACCTTTATCCAAGAGGTACAGAGATTGTGCATCACTACATTCACCCAGTCACACACTGATGGCAGAGGAAACCAGGCAAGGCACCAACCTGAACAACAGCAGAATTAGGCATTCAGAGTCTTGCTAATGGTCTGTTTTTTTCACCCAGGTCACTGTATAAACATACAGGTATACTGTATGTGAAAGTAAGCTTTGTTTTCCCAGTCACCCCTTTTCTTGTGTTTTTGATCACTTCCTGGCAAGTAATTTAGTTAATCTCCAACATTCTGACGCAACGCTGAACTCAAGGTTTAATATTTGACAGACAATTGAGGAACATAACTATACTTTTATTGACGTTCTGGGAACCCATGACAGCATATGACAACACGTGATGTCCCCTAGTCAAAAAATCCTAAAGGATTCCAATAGAAAAGTCCTATCAGATTTTGGAACAATCCTATAGGATTTCCAATAGGAATCCAATAGAATCCTATAGGATTTTTCCCAAAATCCTATAGGATTTTCCCAAAACATCCTATAGGGTTCCAATAGAATCCTATAAGATTTTCCCCCAAATCCTATAGGATTCTATTGGAATCCTATAGGATTTTCCCCCAAATCCTATAGGAATACTATGAGAAAATCCTATAGGATTCCTGTAAGATCCTATAGGAATCTTATAGGAATCCTATAGGATTCCTATCCAATAGGATTTGTTCCAAAATCTGATAGAATTTTTGTATTGGACTTTTCTAAAATCCTATAGGATTTTTTGACTAGATCTGCATTTGTTTATGGAGAACACTGGAAATTATTTCAATAATTCAATCAGCTATGCTGTGTGAGCAGCATTAACTGGCACTGACTGTCACCCGTTTTTAAATGAATGAATTTTCATAATTATTATGAATCTCCCCTCCAAGTGTTGTAACTGTACCCCTAATGGTTTAATGTGTTACTAATTTAGTTATTGAATAACAATGTATTAATTTGAAGGAAAAAAGGTGTTTGTTATTCCTCTCTGTATTATTATTGTCAATGCAGTGTGGAAACTAAAGTCAACCTGCAGAAATCTCACAGACAGACAGACAGACAGACAGACAGACAGACAGACAGACAGACAGACAGACAGACAGACAGACAGACAGACAGACAGACAGACAGACAGAGACAGATATGCCGAAAAGAAAACTC
Organism: Benthosema pterotum; assembly: GCA_039105355.1. NCBI lineage: Eukaryota > Metazoa > Chordata > Actinopteri > Myctophiformes > Myctophidae > Benthosema > Benthosema pterotum. The sequence continues at coordinate 26,128,260 of CM076967.1, forward strand.
GTGTTCTTTTTTGTGCTTTTTGTTTTTATTGCACTTTTGCTTCCCCGGCACAAGAGGGCGATATTTCCCTTTCAAATGGACTGACGACAACATTGCATGACAACATCCAGCACTGACAAATATCGCCCCATAGAGTTATTTTCTAACTCAATGTATCGCCCTGGGTAAGTATTTCACGTTTCTGTATATCTATATATTTAAGTTGTCACAGTATCTCTGCAAGGCAAACCTTAACGCGTCTCGTCACTGAACAAATACAAGTTTGAGACAACACATTGTTTGGGATCGACTGGGCTGTACAATTAACCTATGGGTGCCCATCGCTCCCTTAACCACTGCTGCTGCCTCAGTCAAATACAATACAGTCCATACCTTATTTCCATTGTAGTCATGTGTGAGCCTTCAGTGGTTGATCCAGCCACGTGTGTGTGTGACAATGTGAGTGATGACAATGCTAGAGAGACAAGAGTCACAGCCTGTGACTGTCTCTGAAGGCCACCACTGGTCTCCACATGACCCTGTGACTCACAGGGTCATGTGGAGACCAGTGGCGGTGTGGGTAGCGGCTCTTGGGCTTCTTAAAAAGTGTGCCAGGGGTTCCAAGTATCTGGGGCGTAATCTGCCCGGCGGGTATCTGAATATCTGCTATACCGGCACGATTGGATCGTAACATTTCTGTTGATAAGTGTCTATTCAATCGATGGATAGAGGTCGAAGTATCTCGGGCGTAATGTCTGTGTGTCCTGCACTGCTGCAGCCTACAGAGGATCTCAGTAGGATTTCACAGGGGCTGTGGCCAAAGGCGTTGCGTCATTTGGGCCGCACAGGCCACGGCCCGAATCAATTTGCTGGCCCAGGCTGGTCCTGGCTAGGCTTGGGTCAGGATTTCAGGGAAGGGAAAAATCGCCCTTGCAGGGTAACTGTAACTGAGAAACAATGAGTAGTGGTGGGGAATTCGGGGAACTATACATTGCAATGGCATTAGGAAGCCCCCCCCCCCATCCTCATGTAGGGTCACAGCCTACAGGACGGACAAGATGACGCCCCTGCCAAGTATACTGTACTTCAAATATATAACATTAAAATCAGTTCACCCACTTTAATCATATTGTCTTATGTTCGCAAATAGCCAACAAGGCCGCAGTGCACTGCAGTGGCTTGCAGATCTGGTATTTTGGAAAGATTAAGAGATTTTGTAGAGATTTTGAACAAGAACAAGGAGGATTTCACCCATTTCCAAGATTTTTTTCAGAGGGCATACAAATAGAACCAAATGGACCCGTCCGGATCCATTTGTACACCCTCGGAAAAAAGGTCCTAAAAGAGAAATATTAACAAATACAACTTGATGATGTCATCAAGTTGTGTTTCACCACAAGTTCAATCAACTAGAACATTTTCAAGCAATTAAGCAATAGAGATATTATTATTATTATATTAAGCAATATACACAACAAGTTCAATCATACGCATTAGTGCAGCCTGATAACGTCAGCCAGTCTTTCTGACATGAACACATGAATAGGACCTACATACTTTTGAATTTGAACCTGGCGATTCGATATTGATATCATGGCATTAAGCATTGCAATTTATTGGCATATCGATTTTTGCCAGCCCTAGATGTCATGTCAGTCAGCTCATAAAATGACCAGTCATGGCTCACGACACCAAATCGGTCACCCCCCACAGGAAATACATTTATTATTCCCTATTAAGACACTTGGGGATATCCCAGATCCGCGGCGCGTTCTGCCCAGTGACAAAACAGCCCCGGGCAACGGGGCACAACAAATCCACCAAAGATGCTGCGCGGCCAGCAGAACACTGCGCGATTGATAGATTAGATCACATGCGAAGTCTGCTTCCTCTTAAACAGCGCCAGAGTGCCGATCTTGCCCTCTGAGCATGATAATGCATTAGACATAGTTGTTTTGATTGAGTTTCCATATCTGTTTGGGTTTCTAAACAACGCATTGGACGACAGATAGTCGATGCACTGACGTGCAGAGACTCAGACAGCTACCATTACTTTAGTACAAGCTGAGGTGTAAATCGAAAGGATCGTAGAGATTTCATTGCCTGGCTGTCAGTGTGTGTGTGTGTGTGTGTGTGTGTGTGTGTGTGTGTGTGTGCCGGGGCTCTTCAAACGCTTTTTTTCTCCCTCAATTCGGAGCGCAAAAGGATTAGGAAAACCCCAACCCCAACATTTACAAAAAGCGATCATCACTTTCAGCTGTTCAATCCGGTTAATTCAATGCAGCATGCAGCACAGTTGTTCACTGTTATCTGTATAGTGTAGGCTGCAGCAGGTGCGCGCTTGAGCTTACTTACCTGTAACCTATTCTGATAGGTCAGTTTGGACACGTTTCCCTCGGAAAACAATTTTACTAGTTGAAATAGGCTACCGTTGTCTTGAATAGCCTACGATAAGGATCAAACTTGTATGGAAAAGCAGTGGAGATTTGATTTGATGTTTTACGCGCAATCCGACTATAGTACAGTGCTTATGGGACATGGCGTCTAGTTGGTCATTTCGGGGGGGATTTCTCTCGTCTGAATCATCATCTGCGAATCTCCTGATTCTCGATCCACAGTCCACTCCACACACACCTGAAAACTGCCTCATCTCTGACTGAGTCTGGCCACACGTACATTGCGCCTCGGCGGAACGGGTTTACATGCCGACGATTACCATGGACGCTTTCCATCAGTCGGTGGCCACAGCGCCGCTGGATCTACGCACCACCAAGAGAGACCGCGGCGGAGGCACCGCCACCGCATCATCATCCCCGCGTGGGCGCGCAGTCAAAGCGGACAGCACGGGGCACGGTGCAGGGGAGACGAGCAGGGTCTCCCCCGCACTGTGTCCCGTGCGCAGGGAGCAGCTGACCGCAGGGTCTCCCACTCCCACGGCGAATCCCACGCTGGAGCTGCAGCTGGACACAAAACACCGCCCGACCACAGCCGAAGGACTAAAAAGAAAAGCAGTCGACCGTGACGGACTTAATGGACATCATGTGGTTAAGCAGGAGCGCCTGTGCAGAAGCCCACTGGACAGCAGCAGCAGCGAGCATGACGCGGCGGTCTTCAGACGGACACCGTCTGACAGATCGTCCTCATCGAGTCTTCCCTTTAGGAAACGCCGGTTTCCTGATGACCCGAAGCGCTCATCACCTCTATCGCCACCACCACCACCACAGAGAAGCAGAGAAGAAGACCGCTTTAAAATATTAACTCCTGCTGTGCAAAACGCCGCCTGGCTCCAGCAGAGGAGTCCGCCGAGGTGCTTCGAGGATGAGGAGAGGAGCAGTACGCCACCACCGCCACCCTGGTCCGGTGTCAGAGACGGCTATCCAGCAGAAGCAGCAGCAGCAGCAGGACTCGTGCAGCCGTATAGTCCGTACAGTAAGTTATAGGTAGCATTTCACCAGTTTGATATGAATATGCGGCATGCCACCCACCCACTCACCCACATTTCGTTAGTCTAATAGGATAAACGCATTTTTGGCGAAATTGAAATAATACGAAAAACACATTTTTAGAGAAAAAAAAACTTGATTTATCAATTAAAATAAATTACCGATATATTAAGTATAGGCTCCAACTAGAGCCCCCACTTCCATTGGTCCCAAGGCCAATTCCTAACGTTAATCCTATCATTTTAGCTGGGAAACACCTGGGAAACACCTGCAGTACAGTAAGCCCCTCATGAACACCTGGACCTTAAGTAGCTAAACTGCAACACTGAATGGTTGAATGATGATGCTGATGCTGATCTGGGGCATGCGTGGATACTACACTAATATTACTTATAATTACACAGCAAAAATAGATAACACATTTTAGACTTTGACTTTGAACTATAATGCCGAGATAATAACCTGCCTTATACACTATACCACATTGAATATGTCCTATATGCAATAAAATCAGCTTTGCAGCCCAACTGTGCAGTATATCTTCGTATCTAACTAACTTAGAAGTAGTGCACAAAGTAAACATACTCTAGTCTACAATCTATTCTTAACAGGAGAGTGCACAAATGTGACCATCGCCCCATTTTCTCCCAGGATTGTGTTTCATCATGATGGAAGGCTTATCGTCTGTCTTGCCAACTTGTTCACTCCTTCTCCCAATCTCTCTCTGGTCCGATTCCAGTATACCCAGTCTACTACTGGCCTCATGGTGCCCTCCACCCAGCCCAAACCCAAGAAGAGAAGTTACTGGCCGAAGTCGCTCTGGCCACAGATCAGGATGAGGATGGAGACACGTATGTTGATGACTTTGATATTATTTATTTATCCCCCCTAAGAGAATTGCTTTCTCATGCACTCAAAATCCATATTGTTCAGTGAGGGTTTACTGTCAAACATGAGGCATTTATAAGATTGCTAAGATAAGCAACTTTCAGCAACACTGAATCTCTGCATTCTCTGAATCTATGCATTTTGACATTATCATTTACACTGAGGTGTTTTCTGTGCAACTTAGCTCTGGTTTCGCACAACATTGCCGTTGGAATGCTCACTGCTTGCTTGTATAGATGAGCTGTTTGGCCCCATGCCCAAGATAATCATAGCACGATTTTCAATGCAATATTTCTTCCAGTTGTACCGAAAGTAGAATGCCACTGTACCATGTCACTCGAAAGATCGAGTGATATGGTACAGTGTCAGTGATGGTTCAAAATGTTTTTATCCTTGGCAACTGACATTAAAGAAGAGTTAAGCATCATGTACACACCTACTCATTCATTCTACGCACTGCATGATCATCCCATAGCATATAATATGGCCCTTGTGATTACCCAGATCTATTATCATAATACTACAGCCAGCAAATTATCTCATATAGCATCTCCAGCGTCAACTTGACACCAATCTGCCATCTTCATGCAGGAGCATCAAATGGGGAATAAAGATCCTCAAGGCACCACAGGCTCTGATCAAGATTGTATTGTTTAAAATGAATATTTGGAGGCAACAGAGTTGTGTTGTCATGGCAGCCGAATTTTCCAAACAACACCTTGTCTATGTGTAAACTTTATTAGATGCATTACTGTATATATTGGAGAAGGGAAGGACCACTCAGTGTATACTGTATAGTGTATACTACTGTACATCCCAAATGCACAGGTTTAACAAGCAAAGACTTTAAGTGAAACTAAAAATATGTAAATGCACACCATGATTTCACTGCAATTGGCAAAACATGAAGGAACTAAAAAAAACAAAATACCGGTAGTCTTCACACTGCATTCACATTCTTTCCTGTTGTTTCACTCCCCTGTGTGAGCTGGGTCTATTGATGTAGGTCAATAGTATTCATGGAGTTCTGTTTAGTCTTGTGTTCTACCGTAGACCTGTCTGTGTAGGAGTTTGTACTGTTGGTGCACATTTTCTGTGTGGGTCCATGTGCTTATGCTTTGTGCATTTATATAGCGGTTTTGTCCAAAGCGCTTTGTGCATTGCCATGTACCAGGGTACATGGCAGAGGGAACCATGCAAGGGACCAGGATCAAACTTGGAACCTTTGTGGTTCTGCCAGGTTTTACATCTTTGCATCTGGTGCCCATATAGATCTGGAGTCTGTACTGATTGCTCACTTGATAGCCAATAGTCGGTCAAAACATGTTGTGCTGCGTCATGTTCACTTGTAGATTTGTAACATCTTTGAAGGTTATGTTTTTATTCTTCTTAACAAAGTCTACTAGACAGAAAGTCAACCCAAGCAGGTTGAGTACACCAATGTTTTATGTTTGAAATGTGGGTCCCCAGCATGTAGAAACTGCCAGATGCTAACTTGCTTGTGTTGACCAACTTTCATTATTGGCATAATATGTGACCATTAACAACCTATAGAAGACAAAATTTCCACCATGCTTTATGTAACATGTGACAGGTCTAACTAGGAGATTTTCATGACGCTGAATCCTAGTTTTCCTCAAAGAACACTCATTGGGCAAAAAACGGCCATACCAGAATCACAAATATGCAAAAAATGCTTGGAGAGTTGGAGTGGATTTGGCATCAAGAAAAAACTCTAGTCAGGCATATCACATGCTACATAACACATACTGAAATGTTGGATTTTGATTGTTAATGGTATGGTGACTTTTATGCCAATTATGAAAATTGCTCAACATATGCAAGTTAGAATCTGGCAGTTTCTACATATGAGGACGCATTCAACATTTCTATTTTCTAACATAAAACCTACTCAACATGTCTGGGTCTATGGGCTGACAATAGTACTGAATGCTACTGTGAAAAAAAAATCAGTTAATTGACCGACATGTAAAACATTCAGTTGTGGGGCTCCAGTGTGAGTTTTTCACAATAGAGAGGCGAGGGAAGTGAGTGGCGAACTACCTGTATATAGTATAATGTGTGGAATTCTAAAAACACAACTATACACAAAACCAAACATCTGCCTTCATGCATGTATGATTGCCCCAACACTTGAAGGTGTGCCACCCACACCCAGACGAAATGGCTGACAGGCTGACACTCTAACCACACTCACATGGCTGAAATAATATCCAAGAATTTAATGGTATACTGTAAAGTTTGCTGTTTCCATGAAGTATCAATGTCATTTTTACAATATATCAATGGGGCAAGGGCTGTACCTCGGGGATCAGAATTGAAATAATTTCTAATAATTTAATGCAATACTGGAAAGTTGCAGTAGTTTACACAAAGTATTAATGTCATTATTATTTATTATTTGTACCTTGGGGACAGTGCATCCTGCAGGCCAAGTATTTACACCCCCCCCCCCCCCCCCCCCCCCCCCCCCACACACACACCAAATGATCAAAAAGTGTCAGAAAAGAAAGGAAAACATGTAGACTGTGGTATGTTGTCATAGTATACAGATAGTACCACACAGTTAGTACCACAGACAGTAGTACAAAATAAGACTAATATAAAAGGAAAAAAATGATTCAACCACTGCACTGTCTCATCAACTGTGTAGCCCTTTGGTTGTGTCTTTTGCATATGTTACTTCAATCAAATCTGAAATCTTATGTGAATTCTGCAGAAAAACATTCTCAGCCACCTTGTCTTTTCACTGTGTGTGTGTGTGTGTGTGTGTGTGTGTGTGTGTGTGTGTGTGTGTGTGTGTGTGTGTGTGTGTGTGTGTGTGTGTGTGTGTGCACATGTGTGCGTGCGTGCGTGTGGTCGCTTACGTCAAAGGGGTGTTGATCCCCCTGTTCTCAGCACCTCAGAGAACTTCAGTGTCGGGAAAACCTGTGGGTGTGCAGCTTTTAAATGTATGATTGTGGTTTTCTCTCAGGTGTTTCTTCTCTTCCTTTCTCTCTCACGGTGTGTTTAAATGAATGGGCTCAAAAACCCAAACATCCGCTCTCCACTTCCTCATTTACCACTTTCCCTCTATCAACCTCGTCTTGCTCTCCAGCGCTAACTCCCCTTCTCTCTCTCTTGCACCCAATGACAGTCTTCTGTCTGTTCTTCACTCCAAAAGCACTACTCACTACTACTCTATTTAGAGCACCATATAGTGATTATACTCCACCTTTGTTCTCAAACATCTTTATGTCAAGGACTCCCAAACGATATCAACCTGAGTTGTCTTTGTCCACGTAATCGTATTTATATAAATAATTTTTGAAGTCGATGAAAAGTTGAGCAAAATGGTTGGGGAATTCTTTTCTGGGCTACAGGGTGATTGTTGGGTGTCAGCCCAACAATCAGCAAGCAATGAGAACTTGTAGATCATCTCATCATTCTTTAAGGGTAATATACAATGTAGGTGACTTTAGTGTGTACAAAATCTGTGTTTGTAAATCAGATTTGAATATCCACTCACCTCCACTCTATTGGCTCATTATGAAACTGCTGGAGACTGCCCCGCTGTGATTAGCTAACATGCTAATACCCCCAGCCCCCAATCCACCCCACACACACACACACACACACACACACACACACACACACACACACACACACACACACACACACACACACACACACACACACACACACACACACACTAGCACTGCCTTGTCCCGAGCCCAACAAATGTTTTGACATCATGATAACATCTTGATAATAACAAAGTTCTGGACCGTCTGCAGGGTAAAGTAAGTGTCTGCCTGCAGAGAAACAGCTGCATCATCAAAGTAGAAGCAGCGTAGAGGGTAAGAAAGTCACCTACAGTATAATAGCTTTACATGGGGCTGAAGTTAATTGTGTGCCTTAAATGTTGTCAGTATAAGTTATATTTACTGCAGATGTATAGCTCTTCCCTGGATGCAAGTGAACTCATTTGAACTGTGTGGTGTATACCATATACCAAACAGTAGAATTCAGCGTGGTTTTACATCGCTCTAGTGTACTGTTCAGAATGTACACTCTGAAGCTCATGCTAAAAAACAAACAAAAACATTCCTTGGTATATTAAGCTGTTAACCGAGGCATAGTAACAGCTTAGCTTGCTGTTTTCGTACTCCTGGTTCTCATGCTTTATGCTCTATCTATGACACACATGCAGCACTTCCTTTGAAACATTGAGAAGTAGTGTCATGCTTTGTTGCCCTCTAATGGCGTCACTTCTCATAAACCTTCTTGTGGCGAGGTTTCGACTTGCATCCACTTTTGTTTACTACTCGCATCAGCTCACAGCACATGCTGCCCTTACTGGGCCCACTTGGGGATGTCTGGCATGGCCAATCAGGTTAGCTGTTAACTCAAACCTCCCCACCAAACAGGATACCACATCTACGCCACTGACTGCTAGCATTCTCTCTCTCTCTCTCTCTCTCTCTCTCTCTCTCTCTCTCTCTCTCTCTCTCTCTCTCTCTCTCTCTCTCTCTCTCTCTCTCGTATGCACACACACACACACACACACACACACACACACACACACGCACGCACGCACACACGCACGCACACACACACACACACACACACACACACACACACACACACACACACACACACACACACACACACACACACACACAGAGAGAGAGAGATAATCTGGCATCAGTGAGGTCAGATGTAGGGTTGCTAGCCAACTCCATGTATGCACAATATGATATCCAGAGTTTGATGATGTCAGTGTCTTGAGTGTACAGGGTTTGATGAAGTGAATTTATCAACATGAATCGAATTCTACTCACCGTATATGGTGATATGGTCAGTGTCATAAAACGTGATGGACGGTGATTGCACGTTAACAAGCATTGGTTGAGTGCTCATTAAAGTAGATATTATTGGAAAGACCCACTTCTTGTCCATATTGCTGTCTTGAAAACATAATGCGCACTTCACCTGATCCACACAGGACCATGTACACATTCACAGTAGGACTTGACTCTCTCACACACCTTCTTTCTCACTTTCTCTCACCCTGTCTTTGTTTCTCTGTCTGCCTCTTGCTGGGCCTGTCAGTGTGAATGTGGCTGGTTTGGGACCCCGTCTTGCGTCAGTATTGTCGCTGTGCACTGAGTTTTATCTGGGGCTGTGGTCTGCCCCACTTCCAGGAACCAGAGAGAGAAAGAGTTTCATCTTGAGAGAAAGAGATAGAGAGAAATACAATTAAACAGGGGAAGGAGTGAAAAACAGAGAGAGACAGACACAGAATGGCTAGTAGCTAGAATGTGTGTGTGTGTGTGTGTGTGTGTGTGTGTGTGTGTGTGTGTGTGTGTGTGTGTGTGTGTGTGTGTGTGTGTGTGTGTGTGTGTGTGTGTGTGTGTGTGTGTGTGTGTGCGTGCGTGCGTGCGTGCGTGCGTGCGTGCGTGCGTGCGTGCGTGCGTGCGTGTGAATTCACATGCCTGTGTTCCCAACAGTGCATGGGTGCTTGTTGACAGCCGCTGAGGCAGCTGTGATGACTCTCGTTTCACAAACGCCCTTGTCATGCTCATCTGGGAAATCTGCATGCTACAGCCAGGTGGCCACAAACAAACCAAAAAAATACCATTGTGCAGCTTTTAGGTAAGATAATGATATGTTATTGTCCATCCCAATGAAAACGTCATTGCACCAAGAGTTAGTTAATTTCCATCGATTCATCTTCAACCGCTTATCTGGAGTCGGGTAGCCACGGCAACAGTTCCAGCAGGGAGTTCCAGGCTTCCCTTTCTCACGTCACAATAGGCCAGAGTCCCCCTGCCCTGTGGCATCCCCCCCATGCCAACATGACTTCCCTATTGAGAAGCATCTGTACTAGATGCCCAAACCACCTTTACTGTCTCCTTTCCCATGAAGGAGCAGCAGAGGGTTTGAGAAATCTCATTTCAGCTGCTTTATGTTCCTGCATATGTAGGTTCATTTCAGTTCAGCAGCATACTGTATAGCAGGGGTTTTCAACCAGTGGTCCTTGAGAGAGCTCCAGGTGCTCCCCATGCTAAATGATAGACAGTTAACCAGATGTAACTCTTTGAGAGCGTAAAACGAAACGTAAAAATTCCGGGTCCATTTTATGATGTATTCAATTCATGTTGTATTCAAATCCTCAAAGGCAACATATAGCATGTTGCTCGTACTTTACACCTCAAAATCTCCCAACACATTGTTGACCGGAGCTAGGGTGATAAAATACTGTTGATTATTTTTGTGTAAATCTCAAATAGCACTTACAGGAACAGTAAAGAACCAACATTCAAAGTTCTGCTTTTGTCATTGCTGTCATTAGTAAATCATCTTTTCATTTGACACTACTATATATTGTAGGAGAATAGACTGTGCATTCTCCAATACCTGTCTTGTTCTTTTAATTTATGGAAACAGACAGTAGGAATGCTCAGACAGGTTTTGCTCTATAGAGATCACTCGCACAATACCGTTGACATTTCATGCTGGCACATGCAAGAAAAAAACATAAGTAGCTTATTTGTGCATGGAGACAGACACACACACACACACACACACAGACACACACACACACACACACACACACACACACACACACACACACACACACACACACACACACACACACACACACACACACACACACACACACAGACACACACACAGACACACACACAGACACACACACACTATGTATTGTTGCTGATCCTGATAAAAGCCTTGAACAATGTTGGAGGCTGTTTCTGTGTTTGTTAACAATATTTCTGTCCTTGTGCACCATGCTGTCAGCAAACGGCAGTTGTGTACTGACAAAGCGCTTTGTCCATACTTGTCGGAGTGCCCTCCGCTTTCTGCATGCAGCTTGGCTATACTAATATGAAATGCAAATAATTCTTTATTTTGTTCTGCTTATGACCTAGAGTAGACCAACAGGGATCCAACGGGATACTTGCGGGGCTATAATTCTAAGACCTGTTTTCCACTGGTGCAGTGGTTTTCAACATGGTTCAGCTAAATTAGTGAGAAACTCAGAGTTCTTTAACTCTTGAGAGTGTAAAATTAGTTTCGCTAAAATGAAACCAAATGGACCCGTATGGGCCATTTGGTTTTATTTTAGGGACTAAGAACCAAAAAAACTGAACCGGTTCCATTCGGGAAACAACTAGTACTTTTGTGTTCTTAATCTGCTCTCTGTTGTCTTTGAGTGTGACTATGCCTCCATTTCAGAATTAAGAACTGAGTAGTCACATCGTGTCACATTGCTTGTAGTTTTGTTTTGTTTTTTCCCCACTCCAAGGCCTATAAATCATGCAACACAGACGGTAGTGAAAGAGATGGTACACACAAGAGAAGCAGCCGCCATTGTTACTACAACAGGTCAGGATGTGACAGTCACATAAAGCCCCTTTACTGGAAGTCAACAAAGATAACAGAATGCAAAGTCTTTATCTAGAATGCTACCCCTCCCCCTGGTTCTTTCTTTTCCTCCGCTGTACCAAAGTCTGACCTGCATGGCCATGTTCTTCACTTCTTCACAGAACTATATGCGAGTGCGGATATTTCCTCTTTACATGTTCTTCACTTTACATGAGGATCTTGTTTTTAGTGGTTTTCACTGTAGTCTTGATAAGGGTTCAATAGTAAGCTGGATGAGTCATGTGTGCTATGGAGGGCATTGGTGGTGCTTGACTAATCAGGTCAACTCTGATAAATATTGTCAGTTATAAGCCCTTGCCATTCACATAGGTAACGGAAAGCATCACACATTGAGTTTGTTTGTCATGAGTTTTTTTTTTAAATTAAGCAATATAAGATACCTCTACTGATGATAATAATGCTGCTGATAACATTGTTGATGTATTGTTATTTTTCCTTTCATTATAAATGGGGGAAATAACAAGCAACATTATGTTTTTTCAGACTCTGCATCAGTTGTAAATTAGTTTTAGGATCATTGTATGGTTGAATGATAGTAATACAAGCTCTGAGCAAAACATCTACAGTCCATATCTGCCACTAGCTAGTCCTCCTGTAATATGGTTTTATTGAGTTCAGAAGTCCTATATAGCTTGTCGATCTCTCTGAGCCTGCTGCATGACAGCTCCATGCTTGTAAGATAGCAAAGTGAGCAACAATCCATTTCTGGGGTACAGTATGTCATTGATGATCCTCACGTGTGTGTGTGTGTGTGTGTGTGTGTGTGTGTGTGTGTGTGTGTGTGTGTGTGTGTGTGTGTGTGTGTGTGTGTGTGTGTGTGTGTGTGTGTGTGTGTGTGTGTGTGTGTGTGTGTGTGTGTGTGTGTGTGTGTGCTTGTCGTTGCAGGCCGCTCCATATTGCAGTGGTGCACGGAAAAGAGCGTGTGGTCCACACACTGATCAACCTCTTGCTGCTGGGTCACAGAGACCTTGACATATACAACAACTTACGACAGGTGAAACACACACACACTCACGCACGCACACACTCATGCACACACAAGCAAACACACATGATGCTAGCACACTTGAACCAAAAGGAGAGTTTCAGGGCTTTACTCAAGGGCACAGGAATTGAAGAAGCAGCTAGTACATGATGATGTGAACTGTAACTGTAACCACAAAGGCTGACTGCCCTCATACTGACATTTGCCAACAACACATCCACACGGGCACATATGTGTGCTCACCCAGGCTTTGCAAGTGACAAGTCATCTTAAGTAAGATGATAATTCGTCTGTGGCCTGATCCTAGGAGCATATTCACATAGGCCTACTGTAAATACACACATCCAAGCACGCATACCCACAGGCATGCACGCGCACGCACACAATACACACACACACACACGCACTCACTCACGCGCGCACGCAAGCGCGCGCACACACACACACACACACACACACACACCGTGCAAAGAGGTTAAAATTCTGGAACTTTAATCTGTAGGAAGTGGAATATATGACTGCATCTGTGTGCTCTGACCGAAGAATGCAACTAGTCATAACTCTCTGCACCAAAACTATTAACTTTTAAGGCCAGTTACTTGCAAGTTGCAAAAGGTTGCATTGGTGTGGATTGACTGGACATTAAGTGCAAAAGCTTTTGGTTGCATCATGGGTGTAAAAGACATTCCTAGCTCCTGCCCTGCATACATAATGTTGCATACTGGCACTGGTATTTTAAGGTCAGGTCCTATATTGGCGGACAGTTGTGGCCTTCAGATGACAGTAACAGGGAAAGAAAACGAAAGAGGAAGTCCTGGGTTTCCTCCTTTGCCCTGACACATTTTTACCACACGCTCTGACAGCCAGTAGCATGGCGGCCGCAGTCTGGGTGATGGAATGCACCCTTCCCTGTTACTACTCCACCTGTGCATGGCTGGGAGCCAAAGTCTGCTGGGAAGGAACGTCTGTGTACTGTGTACACTTCCTGTGTTCTGTTCTTTTTTTTGTCACACGTTTGGCAGTTGTTGTTTCTTCACCCATGCATTACCATAATCTCCTTCCCATATAAAAGGAGGGGCATTTTGCCCTTATGCAGTTGGTACGGTATTATGGACTGACTTCTGCGGTATTTGGAGAGTTATGGAGAAAACTTAAGTAATAGGCCTTATCTTAACAAATCCCCCCCAAATAAATTCTCACAATATGAAAAATATATAATATATATTTAAAAAAAAATGCACAGAGGCATAATGGGTCAAGCAAGATATGGCCCATGTGGACATACTGTAAACCCCACACTCCATTGCGAAACACAATTGTATCAGTGTGTTGTGGATATACTGTACTAACATATAGATATCAGATCATTCAATAAAGTCTGCCTCATTTTCCAGTTTAACAGAACTTTTATCAGTTAACTAGTTAGCGGCTTTTTAGAGAATTACTGTAGCTCAGTCTTACTGAGACTTTCACCAAGTCTTACTGAGAAAGACTTGGTGATCTGAATGTCATGAGCATGTTTGATGGAATGCAATGTCTCAGCACCTATGCCACCTGTTCTTCCCTTTTTTTCTACTACATTTCAAACATTTTAGCCATGGTGTCCCAATTTTGGGATTTTTCTATTTTGTTACACTTACACAAAAGAAAAAAATACAATCCCCTGTGAGCAATTAACCTGGTTATTCTAGCTATTTGTCATATGCCAAAGTATGTGCTGTAACACTTAAGCATACAGTATGTTACACCATCCTTTGGAGTGTCCTGACGGCTTACCCAACTGGACGGACACAACTGTGCAAAGGGAATGATCTTCAAGGTCTTTCCCAATCCCGTGCTTCCCCAGCTGCTGTCCCTCAGCAGCCAGTAAGTCTGCTCTGTAAAATTCACTTTCTCTTTTCACCGCCACAAAGCCTCGGCTCCTTCATCCTGTCACACTCAGATCTCACCAGTCACCACTGCCACTACTGGCCCACTAGCCAATTGTTTCCAAAAATTTCCCAAACAATGGCTCACCGTCCTTTTTTACGTTACTTACAAAAAAGGCATAGTTTTAGATTTTTTTCTTTCGCTTCTTGAGGTGAACCATTTGGGAAAAACTGTAGCTTTCCTGCCCTCTTGCTTTCTGTACCAGAGGAAAGCACCTGAGGCTTGCATGGCTTTGTACTTCACAGAGGATGGGGTTTCACACAGTCGCGCGACATCGCCGTCTGACTTACCAGAAATAACGGCGGTGCCGACAACCACTGGCGGGGCGCCTCTCTCGATGCTCGGTTTGGCCTTGTGCGCGTAATATGTAATATCCTGTGTCTTTGCACGCACTTAGGTGCGTGACTGACTAGTGCACATGCATGCGCACCACAATCAAACAGAAGTCTATGCTCATGCACTTGAGCTTACACACGCACGCACATGCACAGATACTTTTGCTTCACACTTTCAAGGACACTTAACAGTCATGGCAGATGTTGTTAAACCTAACAGTTTCGAGCAGCAGGCACAGTACGCCACCACAATCATTTGACTACCAGATTGTGTGGTTGTGATTATTTAGCACAAAGGCCTGTGAGATACACAGCTCTGGGAATATTTGTTTTTTTACAGACAGCGA
Source organism: Benthosema pterotum (assembly GCA_039105355.1). NCBI lineage: Eukaryota > Metazoa > Chordata > Actinopteri > Myctophiformes > Myctophidae > Benthosema > Benthosema pterotum. The sequence continues at coordinate 26,143,639 of CM076967.1, forward strand.
TGATGGCAAATGAATGACATGCTTCTCAAAAAGGTATCCTGTAATTTGGCGGCTTTGAATTGTATCACTATTCTGCATCTGCATAATTCAAAATAATTTAATTTCATTATTTTTTTATTTTTCTTTGTAGCAAAAATGCCCAAACTATAACTGCTATCGCACAACGCATCACTTGTAAGCTTGTAGGCTAATATCTCTTAATTGGAAACATGAAAGTGAAAGTGGGGTTTTATGATTATTTTTTGTTTGTTTGTTTGTTTTACGACTACAACATTGGGTCCATTTCCCCCCCAATAAGTAACAGTAACAGTGTTGTACTACAACAGTGTTTGTATTTTC
>CM076967.1:26148977-26314252 GCA_039105355.1 Benthosema pterotum
AGGAGCTTTGGACCGCAACGGCCGGACAGCACTTCACCTCTGCTGCGAGTACAGTCAGCGAGACTGCCTGTCTGTGATCCTCTCTCACACCTGTGCTAACTCCTCCTGTCTGGAGATTAGAAACTATGAAGGTGGGTTGTATTCTACTGGTCTCAGAGTCGGGCATCAAAGGTCCAAGGGTGCTTGGATAATTCATTGACAGTTGGGAGAGAAATTCCCCCTTACTGCTCCTATTTTTCCATTTGTATAGCATGGCTCTGATTTGGAACTTGGACTTCACGTCATATATAGTATTGTTGGGCAATGGTGGGCAATGTCTCAGTATGATCAAGGCATCCCCATTGATTTTGATTATTTAAGATTTCAACACAGACATGAACAACAATTAGTGGAGATACTTCTTTGTGTTACTGGTAGCATGCAAGTTTTGGTTTGGTGCAGCAGTTTGCATAATTTGCTCTGTTCAGACATACGTACATACACACGCACGCACGCAGGCACACACACACACACACACACACACACAGACACTGTCGTAGACGGCCAGCCTCTTGTAGAGCCTGCTGTGACAATAGTGAAGGATTTATTTTCAGAATGACTAAGTTATGACTAGGTTATGTCATTAGATCAGATAATCAGATTTAGTCTGGCGATAAACTGTATCTGTGAATTTCCAAAACATGCTCGTAATTTATCATTCATTTTCATGACTTAATCCCTCACTCATGACGCAGCAAAATGTTGGTGTGACTTGTCACCCACCAGACCCTTAATCTGCCTATTACATTGATACAGTATGTATCTAATTGAGAATGACAATGGTGACATCCTAATGTATTGTAGACTAAGGGTAGATGGCCATCACAAATCAGCAGGTTTGTTTAGAAACTTTGTAGAATTGACAGATCATTGTGAAAGAAATGTCACAGTGTACACAGCCCTGGGCCTGTGTATGCCCTGTGTATGTGAGGGTGTGTGTACTGGTGTGGCAGAGCATTTTCATGTTTGGTGACCCTATGCCCTAGCTCAGGCTGCGTTGTCCTTCCCCGCACACAGGTTTGAGCCCACTGCATCTGGCGGTGCGAGGGGGCCATAAGGACCTGGCCAGAATGCTGCTGGATGCCAGAGCCGACATCAATGTTATGGTCTGTCCACATTCTGCTTTGACAAACATACTAATTGTCTCTTCTGGGATATCGTGTATGTTGACAGTGTATTTTTCTTTTTAATTAGGACATCAAAAGTGGCCAAAGTCCTCTCATGCATGCGGTAGAGAGTGCTAATATCAACATGGTCCGCTTCCTCGTTGAGGTAATGAGCATGTGCATGCATGTGCATGTGTTAGTTTCTGTGAGTCATCTTAAACTAGCCTGAGCTTGTAGATCTGCTTTTCATTTTTGAACATTTCTTAAAATAAATTTAAAAGATAGTGAAACTACAAATATTTCCAAAATACGGATGCCAAGTGGAAAGTGAGTAGTGCTGTTTTCAGCTTATTCGGTGAATTGTATATTTAACATGTTTGGTTGTTTTGAAGTGAACTCCACCCTATTCCCCATAGTTTCTCTTTCTCTTCTATCACACAGATAAGAGTTCCAGAGAAATGTGACTAGATGGTTCAGATTTACTTTATTGCCAGACCTCAGTGATTGTCGTAAAATATGACCCTTGAGGCTAATGTGTTTTCTTCACAGTCACTATTTTATTCCTTTCCCTTTCCACTTTGGCCTCCCATTAACTTAAAGGAATATTTCACTGTTCGTCGTTTTATAATCTACTCCAGCCTAACTGAACACTCCCCTTTATACCGATACCGAAAGTTTATACCAATAAGTTGCATGATTCAGTATTTAGATATTTAAGATTTTTTTTTTTAACTGCCCCCCCGCCCCCCCCTGTACAAACCCATTATAAATTAAAACTCCATTTTAATAGATGAATCTAAAATACCCATTCTAAAAACTGTCGGTTCACATAAGAATTGTAGATATATCAATTTAAATTGATATTTTGAGATTTGCCATTTACACTTAATGTCATTAGACTGACATGGCACAGGCAAAAACACATGTAGGATGCATACTGGCTTGTATCATTAAGTTTGTCCATTGTGTCACTTTCAATTGTAAAGTTTTTATCTTGAGGATATTTTGAATGCAGAAAGGCTTAGGAGCTTGTGAGATCTCATCTGCTCTCCCCATGCTGTCTCAGCAGTCCATTCGGTCACTGATCTGGCCATGCTCTTCTACCCCAGCAGAATGGATGTGATGTCAATGGGCAGTCATACAGCGGGAACACAGCCCTCCATGCTGCCTGTGGACGAGGTCAGGTGGACACAGTGAGACTGCTTTTGAAGAGCGGAGCAGACAGCAGCCTCAAGAACTACCACAATGACACCCCTGTCATGGTGGCCAAGAACAAGATGGTGAGTGAGGAGGAAGAGAAATTAACTGATGATTGAGATAGGCAAAGGAGAGGGTGGATTGGTGGAGGTAGGTGCTCTTGCTCGTTTTTGCTGACTGTAAATCACTCTGGATTTCCTCAATTGTAAATCCCAACACACACACACACACGCACGCACGCACACACACACACACACACACACACACACACACACACACACACACACACACACAATTAAAACTAGTTTAATTATATTAAAATAAAATTAGTAACAAATGTTATCTTCCCTGTCCACTATGTCGCGCCACCATTGGCAAGAGTATATCCTGCCATCTAGTGGTCAGATATAGATGGTACTCCGCTGAATTAATGCTAGGTTCCTCTGCATGTTTGCCATTTCTTTCTCTGTTCATTTAAAATATTGGCCACATCATATCATGCTTACAGTATATTATGTAAAATGTAAGTTTTTAAATATATGCATTTTTTAACGTGGACCCCATGAAGACTAGCAGTGCTCTAGAGCACAGCTAATGGGGAACCTAACAAATAAACAAAAGAATGTCTTTACATCTGATGAAGAATGGATACAGAATGCATGAAATGTAACTGTGTCCATATCTATTCCCCATTCCAACATAGGACAGGAATCACAAGATATGTTATGAATCCAAAGGATCTACATTTCTATAGGCTGATCAATACGGCATCCAAACAATAATTACATACACCTGTGATTCGCACAAATCACGGCCCTGCACCCCCTTCATGAATCAGTCTTGACTTGCCCATTGTGTTCACAAATCAATCAAAGGTTTATTTTTGTTTTCACGAAAATGCCCAGAACACAATTGCTGACCTGCTTATGTAATGAATATGACACATTCTGATGATCTGTAAATCTGTTCCAGATAACAGATGTGCTTAGAGGGAAGGGCTCCAAGCAGACAAAAAGTCAAGACCAACACTGTCTGTCAAACTCATCACAAGGGAGCAATTTGACAGCAAGCGGTAAGTGCAGAGACCCCCCCCCCCCCCACACACACACACACAACACACACACACACACACACACACACACACACACACACACACACACACACACACACAAACACACACGCGTGCCCACACACACACACACACACACACACACACACACACACACACACACACACACACACAGATAAACTGTAGCCCAAAATAATGCAAAATACTTTGTTCAATTGCTAGCCTACTTGCATAACAGGTTTCTAGCTGAGTGAGTATCCCTCTAGCTGACACCTCCACCCGGATTCACATCACATGAGGACAAGTACCAAAAACAAATCATTAGCGTACAGGCAACACATATCCTAGCAATAAAGGCATACAAGCCCACAAATAAATATATAAAACACACACCCACACACACATGTGCTGTGTAAAGCAACTGTTTTTCATTTGTATTTCCTAATACATCCTTAAATCATAATAGTGGGGTTTCGTCTCCATGTTAAATGTAGATGTCATTTACAACTCTTGTAAAAGTTTCACTTTCAGTCCTAATTTGTTGGTGAGGGTCTATAGAACCATTTTGGTTCGAGTGGCCCGCGCACAAATGACATAATTGGCCTGTAGGGGGCGTAACAAGGTGCCAACCCTATCAAAACATGTAAACTGTTGTAACTATTGATCAAATTGTCCAATCTGTACATATGGGATATCTATGAATTCACAATCAGGTGTAGCATTTGCTACCTAAACCTAATATATAATAAAATATATTTTTTCATCCATTATTGGTGTATATCCACAAAAATAGCAAGCAAAACAAGCTAAGCTAGCTTAGCTAAGACCGAAGTGAGTTTCCAACTCCATGTTAAATTTAGTTGTCGTTTACAACTTTAAAAGTTTAACTTTCAGTACTAAATTCTAGGTGAGGTCTACAGAACCATTTTGGTTAGAGTGGCCAGCACGCAGATAAAGATTATTAGGGGGCCTTCCAAAATATGATATATGACTGTCATAACTTATCCAATCTGAACATATGACATATGTATGAATTCACATTCAGAAGTAGTATTTAGTCATTTAGACCATATTACCCCCCCCCCCCCCCCCCCCCGCTCCCCACCCCCACAAACTTATATCCACAAAAATAGCACGTAGTCCAGCCTCTATGTGCAGTATTTTGATGATAATAGCATGAATTTTGGAACACAGTTGGAGCATGTCATTAGGAGCATTGTTGGCTATGGCACCATCACAGATTTGTCCCTTGGTAATCCTGACAGCTATTTTCTAAAATCTTAATTCTAGTAAATAGTCCCACATTGTCAATGATTAGGAATTCAGTGGTACTATTTACATTTGTCCTGTGACCATGGTAGATATTTCTCATAATGGCCACCGCCTGCTGATATTAGTAATTACAATTCTCTGATCCTGATTCTGGTAACTAATCCTACGTTTTCAAGGACGAGGTCTAAAGGATGAGGTGGGGTGAGGGCTTCCAGCCAGAGTTTCTCCTCACTTCTTATGGCCTCAGTGTTCTGGGGCTATGTCAACTATGTCAATGCCATTCTCTTTGCTGAAGGTTTCTTTCAAAGTCTCTAGCTCAGCCCTGCAAGGTCCAACCCAGACTTGTGCAGATGGCTGCTGGCTCATCTGGAGGCCCCAGTTTGTGTGATTAGGTGGGGTTGACTGCCGCAATCAGGATTAGGGGCTTGACCCTTTCAAACTGTGGCAGTCTAGCCAAGTGTCTGCATTTGCTTTGGAGGCTATATAGAGGAGACAGTTGCTCTCCAGCACCAGGTGTCATGAGGTGAAGGCTCCTTCAATTGACATGATGGGGACAATGAGAATGACACTAAGGGCACTCCAGTGTATGCACATCCTGCCTGATAGTTATGAGGGCCAGATCTTCAGGTGTTCTGTTGAGTCTTCATGGGGAGAAGCATTATGCATTCCGAACAATCTTCAAGAAGGACATGAGTCGAAAATAATGGTCACCATGGTGCAATATGTAACTACTTTGAGTATGACTATTTTCCTGTCAACTAGCTTGTGTGTTAGGGTACAGAACTTCAGCAGTGGTTTTCACAAGAAAGCTTTTACTGTTTGGATCTGGATGGGGATCTGGCTAGAAGTACACAGACTGGTGTTGGATCTGGATGGGGATCTGGCTAGAAGTACACAGACTGGTGTTGGATCTGGATGGGGATCTGGCTACAAGTACCCAGACTGGTGTTGGATCTGGGTGGGGATCTGGTTAGAAGTACACAGACTGGTGTTGGATCTGGATGGGGATCTGGCTAGAAGTACACAGACTGGTGTTGGATCTGGATGGGGATCTGGCTAGAAGTACACAGACTGGTGTTGGATCTGGCTAGAAGTACACAGACTGGTGTTGAATCTGGATGGGAATCTGGCTAGAAGTATCCAGTATCCAGGTGTCATGAGGTGAAGGCTCCTTCAATTGACATGATGGGGACAATGAGAATGACACTAAGGGCACTCCAGTGTATGCACATCCTGCCTGATATTTATGAGGGCCAGATCTTCAGGTGTTCTGTTGAGTCTTCATGGGGAGAAGCATTATGCATTCCGAACAATCTTCAAGAAGGACATGAGTCGAAAATAATGGTCACCATGGTGCAATATGTAACTACTTTGAGTATGACTATTTTCCTGTCAACTAGCTTGTGTGTTAGGGTACAGAACTTCAGCAGTGGTTTTCACAAGACAGCTTTTACTGTATGGATCTGGATGGGGATCTGGCTAGAGGTACACAGACTGGTGTTGGATCTGGATGGGGATCTGGCTAGAAGTACACAGACTGGTGTTGGATCTGGATGGGGATCTGGCTAGAAGTACACAGACTGGTGTTGGATCTGGCTAGAAGTACACAGACTGGTGTTGGATCTGGATGGGGATCTGGCTAGAAGTACACAGACTGGTGTTGGAACTGGATGGGGATCTGGCTAGAAGTACACAGACTGGTGTTGGATCTGGATGGGGATCTGGTTAGAAGTACAGAGACTGGTGTTCTGACCTCACTGGGTACTGGTCAATCGGGTAGAGCTGGTTTGAGTTGGAGTGAGTAGTGAGTAGAATATGTCAGCTGATTTCATGGGCTCACTTGATTTTCACATATAGGGTAGAAGACATGAATTTACTGCCTACATCAATACATCAATATTACACATTTTGATGATTTGACTATTATCTAGCATTTTATAATAAAAAAAATCATAATCCTTGAAAACATTTTGTCATCAGAATCAAGATTGTATGTTGTAGAAGCTGAATCGGTAAGATAACAGCAGATGGTGGCCACCATAGCTGTCATCACAGACCCATAGCCAAAACAATTCCTTATGGCAGGCTTTAACTTTGTGCCAAATGTCATGCTTTCATTGAAAAGTGCACAATTTTCACACATAGAGGCTGGGATATAAGTGGGTATGTCTAACTTTAGTCCCCCCAATACTGTATTGTTTCTATTTATTTACAATTCATATCATTACTCATTCATGATAATATAGGTAGGCACTAACTTCATCCTTCTTCTAGGTTCAACAGAATTTAAATTAGGTGCCCTTTGAAGTAATTTGATGTACATGGGCGTCCATTTTTTCCATATCATATTCCAAACATTAATATTTGAAATCCAGTTAATTCCTGGGTTAGTATTGACTTGACATAGTAAAAGAAAACAAAGAAAAAACTGCAATTGTGAGAAAATAAAGACTTTTGAGAAAAACAAAAATCCGATTTTGGCCAATTTTGAAATTGGGCAAAAAATGCATATTTTTTTCATCTGCAGATGGGCCACTCAAACTAAAATTGTTCTATAGCTCATCATCTACAAATTAGAAGTGAAAGTCAAACTTTTACAAGAGTTGTAAATGACGGTGTGTCGTGGGACCCCATCATAATCAGATGTCAAAACAAACACATGTTGACAATGACAATATTAAATGCTGCCCTTTCTCGCTGTCCTAGGAACCCCGTCTCCCAACCACAGTATTGGCTTTGGCCGCTCGCCGTCATCCACCCCACACAGTGCCTCCCTGTCTCCAAAGGGCTCTGCTCTGACTACATTCGCAATGACATTTTAGCCTCCTAAATGGCTACTTTTTAAGACCAATGTGCTAGCCTCATCGTCCCACGGACAGCTAGTCTGCTGTAGGTATCCTGAGCCAATGAGAAGAGGCTACTGCATCATGAAACGGAGGAAATGACCAACGTCCTAATGCCACTTTATCTGCCTGCTACTATTGCCTGATTTTCTATGTTCAACACTGGTGCTGCGCTACTAATTATGAATCAGGCTTAAAGGGGTATTTCACTTTTAACCAAACTTTTGCTCATGTTATCATTTACACATACCCATGTCAACAACCCAGACAGTTACTTGATTCAATATATAAGATATTTGGGCCTAGATTTTCATCACATCAGATATCAAAATACTGAATCAAGTAACTCATAAACTGTCTGTGGTGTTCACATGAGCCTGAGTAGACGGTAACGATGACCAAAAGTGTATTTGAAAGTGAAGTATCCCTTTAAGGCCTTTTTAGACGGGCAGCGACTGACACGCTGCCCGTCATTGACATTGAGAGGCCTGAGTACTTTTTTGCACACATAAGAGAAATTGAGGGACGACCATGTGTGTGTATTTTAATGGCAGCAGGCCTGTGAATTGATGCGTGTGTACAGTCCTGCGACTGTGTTTAGTTGTGCCACTCTTGAGATCCAGGCGACATCTGCGTAACTCGCTCCCTGTCTGAAAAGGCCTTGAAGGCTGAATGCTGTGATGCCTGGTATTTCTACTCCTATTTCACACCAGAATTCCCAGGCAAACTCCTGTGCATATAACCAGCTGCTGTCCTGCCCACTGCCCAAGTGACAAATGGCAACTCATGCCATGGTCAAGGGCAAGTTTGTAACAGACTAGACATGGCACAACATGGTCATGTTGACAGATCCATAAGGATCTGTGAGTGATCTGTAAGCTGGAACTGTGTGCAAAAAGATTGTAAAGATAAGAGGAATGGAAAAACTGGACCAGGTCTGTCTTATTTTCTGTAAGTCCAGTTGAAATGGTGAAAAATAATTATTATAAACAAACAACAGCTATTTGCACAGTAGATGTATGTCAACTCAAGCTGTAGCCTACTAAGTGCTAGAATGTACTACTACTATGCAGAGACCTTTCTGTGTGAGTTTCCAACTGGTTTCCTGTTTTCTATGAGAAATGGTTTACAGACAGTTTACACTGATTATTTTTCATTAAAAATATTAAATATTTTTATATTAAAAAACACATTTTGTACACATTTGTAGTTGTTTACGGTATGTGTTTGGGGGCATGCCATTTGAAAGCGTGGCAATGGTTGGACAGATGATGGCGTTCGTTTAAAAGCGTGGTTGTGATTGGGCAGACGGCGGCGTGCACAGCAGGCCAGCCAGCCCAAAAGGAGCGCGCGGCCATGTTGAATCGTCAATTTTCTGAAAGAGACAAAAGACAAGAAGACTAGAAGAGCGAACGACTCGATGGGATTTCGACATACTGAGTGATTGTAAAAGAAAGGAATAAATAAATAATAGTAATAAAACAACGATCCAAACGACTTCGACAACATTATAAACTGACGTGAAACGCGGCGAAAAACATCGTGTGAACGCAATAATAAAGGTAAGTGCTCATCTTTTCCTCCGACTACCTAAAAGTCTGTTCTCTTAATGCCACATCTACGGCCCGACGTACGACGGCGTCGCGCGCTGAAAAGACACGATCTACAAGCCCATAGTGCGTCGCACCCGCTGCTCGTCACGGGATTGCAGATCTGCGATTCCTCGCTGCGCGAGACGTTCTCGGAGAGAAGTACAAACCAGGCTACTTCGTCGTCGTTCTTTTTCTTTCGACATCTGTCGACATTTTACAACTCGATATTCGCTTGAAAACGCGTTGTTTCTGGCGAACTAAAGGTTCGTTCCGTGTGCAATGATTGTGGACTTGACTGCTAGCGTTGCACACCGATGGCCACGTTTATATGCTAGAAGTTGTTAAACTGTCTGCTAGCCTGTTAGCACCGCTCGGCTAGTTATGCTAAAGCCAGGGCCATCTAATAGAAGAGTTGCGACATTGAGGGGTCAGAAACTGAGCGCTCGAGCTGCTGTTCATGCAGCCAGAAAAGGGATCCCCTGGAGTTGGAAATGCATTGTTTTCAACGAGGACGGCGTTTTTTCCAGGCACGTGCGCAACATGATTACCAACAGTTCAACAACTGTCTAACCAGTAACAACTAACGTCTCTTTAATGTTTATGTTGTGTTATTACAGTGGTCACTCTAGAGTTAAAAAATAAAATGATCACCTGAACGAATTGGCTCAAGTCTAGGCAATTGGAGAACACAGAAAAATGGTAATTTTGATTGACCTATGTTTACCTTTTTACAAAATCAAAAGAAATCATTAGTTTGGGGTCTGTGTGGCTAAAATGTCAGCAAATGGTTGTCCGGGCTCCACTGTATTATTACTACAAAACTGGGTCGGGATCAAATGGATTTCTGCCTACTTCCGGGCCAGGAATTGTCTATTTGTTGTCCCCATTCTCAATAGAAGTCTTATGTAGAAGAGCCGCCATTGGACTGGCACTATGGAGTGAAAGTATCTGTCTGTACCCAAAAGGCTCTGCTAAGCTAGCTGGCAGCAGATCCCACTGACTTATCTCACAGATCCAACTGTCTAGTGTCTACTCGATTTTATGTATATATTTCGCAAGTTGGTTTAGCAAGACACCGATTCGACGCTCGTGGAGATGATGGGCGTTCGTGCTTTTTTTTTTTTAAGCTTTTCCAGATAAAACTTTTGGCTCTTGCTAGCCATCACAAGGCGGCGTGTTTCACAACAAAGAGCGAAAACAGCCCAAAGTTTGAAAACAGGTGGTTGTTGTTCTGAGCTGGCCATCCGATCGCGATGCCTCGGGCTAATCTGACACAACAATACTAGGTGGTGTTATTTGAACGTGACTTTCTTTTAACAGCACTTTGGCGAAGACACCTACTCACTGTACACCAGTGGTTCCCAGAGTGGGGGCAGGGGGACCCCCCAGGGGTCCTTGAGAGAGTTCTAGGCCCAGAACTATGAATCTAGGGGCTGCCCAGCTAAATGAGTTTGCAACCAAATGTACCCGTATGGTTATGTAATTTAGATAATGTACTAATTTAGCGAACGAACCATATCGCAATCCATCGTGAATAGATTGAGAGGTTGTTCTATCGATATGGCAATAAACGACATGAATCTGGTTGATCAGTGTTGACAAACGTACCTCTTCACAATTCATCGAAATCGAAGTTTCAGAATTTGGAGTAGTAAAAAAAAAACAACCATACTGACACTTCACTCTTCCTGTTGCACAGAGAGTGAAAAAGTGTTCTGTTAAATAAGAAAATAAAAATCCAACGTGTTCTGCTGTTTAAGAAAAATTAGTCCAAGACTCCAATAAGAGAAAAGAAATGTACTTTGTGTTCTACTGTTTACCTGGGGGTGGGGGACTAATACGGTATGTTCATTAACAGAAAAGTGAAGTTTGCACTTTATCCATTGCCTCTTTTCAATAAGAACCACCTTATTCCCAGCTGGAGGGAGGAGAATCAAATTGAGGTTTCACTGCAAAAAAATAGGTTTTTATTTTTTGGCAAAATCGTGAAGCCCTACTCTGTTTAATGTTATCAAAGCCCCCCTTGCACTTCTAAGATCTTTAGACATTTATTTCATTAGTTTCATTAATTATAATTATATATCGATACATATCCTATTGTGGTTATGTATTGTGCTGCATATCTATTGTGAAATTGCAAGCGATATCCAACACGCCATGCTCTGTGCTTCCTAATCACTCGGTCGCTGGTTGATGGGTGTTACATACGAACCTACATATGAGTATTATTTAGCAATGTCTTTAATTTCAGCAACCCCCAGTGTTACAACACATTAAACCCGTCAAAGCCACGTTACTGGCCCCAATTGGAAAGGTGTTATTTGTATTCCTGTGGAATGCAATCTACATGTAAACCCTCCATTCATTTTCCTAACCAGTGATGCACCAGACAATTCTGTAGATGTATCATTCCTTTTTCGGTTAACTGTTCTCTATATTTCTGCCAAGAATTCCCCTTTTGGTGCAATCCCACTAACTAGCAATCATTTCGCTGGGCAGTAGCACCCCAAGGACCCTTAATGTTGTGAACAAATGGAATAACCAATCAATGCAGTTCGGCCTCCCTTTGGTTCTTGTTATAATGTATCTTTAATATCCCTTTGTGTTTGTTTGTGGTCCGGCAGGTATTCTGGATTCGAGAGCAGTTTCTGACTGCCATCTGTAACGTTACGTCTACCACATAAGTCGGGGACTGAGACGAGAAGACTTGTTGAGATTAAAAGTGGACCATCCATCCAACAGACTGTCGGAAGTGATTTTTGCTTTGAGCTATTACTGAGCATCAGCACCTGCGTTGAAAGACTCTTGAAGTGATCAAAGAAAAGTCTGTGATTTGGCATAGAGGACCATATATAATATCACTACTTGCTGATCTGAATGAAAACCACGTCAAAACAGCACTTGGAATGCCAAGATACTGTAGCAAGGAAGTAAAGTACAGTTTAAGTCTAGTCCAAGACTGAACAAAATTCAAAGAAAGTACAGTTTGTTTTGGACACATAGTATATGATCTATTTATTCATATGAATTCTTATTTCTCCATTTTTTTGGGAGAGTCTTGTAAATAGATGGTATTAAGTACGTCAGACTCTTCTTTTCAAGTGGTCTGAACGTAGACTTGTGTACGCAAATACGTTCTTTGAATCAGAAACTGGAAACTAAGATTCTTTTTTTTAAGGGTTTCAGATTTTAGAAATATTTTTTACACAAGTGCATAAGGAACCAAGAAAAAATCAATTAAAAAAAAAAAAAGCTTGACACTGTCGCGGCTTAAGGAAAAAAGGAAAGTTTTGGAAACTGTGAAATAAGCTCTTGAAGACATGGCTACAGCAAGAACGGCAAACCGTACACCCATGATGCAACTGAACAAGCCAGCAAATGGGCAGCTCAAAGGACAGCCCAAGCCGCCTGGACCACAGTCGGCACAAACTACCCAGCAACCTGTTGCCCCCCAGAAAGGAAGCAGCATTCCCCAGACCAGTGGGGGTATCAAGTAATATACCAATTTCACTCTTACCCCACTACTGACTTTTGTTGTTTACAATTCTTATGAATTGTTCCGTGTTTCCATGTTTCCTTACGTTGCAAACCCATCCCTTTTGCAGGTTTGGTGATGACTGGAAGAAGTGCCTGCAGTTGCCTCCAAAAGATACCAGAATGAGAACCTCGGTAAACCAACTATTGCATTACCTTTGTTGGTTACTGTCGGTGTTACATAGTACATCAGGTCTTAATGTGGGTTACTTTGTCCTCTGCATTTCCTAGGATGTGACATCAACCAAAGGGAACGAGTTTGAAGACTACTGTCTGAAGCGGGAATTGCTCATGGGGATCTTTGAAATGGGATGGGAAAAGCCCTCGCCTATCCAGGTAATTGTTAATTGTTGCCAGAGAGTAATACCATAATATATTTCAATGTTTCCATTTGCAACATTAGGCATTTAGCATTTCACTGACATAAAAAGTTGTAGTCGTATGAAAAATGTGCAATATATTCTTCAGCCTCATAGGGAAAGTGTGTTAAAGATTCTACATATCCATTCAGGGTTTGAGGCTTTTTGTGAAATCTGGTGCTATTAAAAAGCACACCGCCAGTCAGTGGCTCTAGGCTTGAAGCAGGGGGGGCCCTGGTGGTCAAGTCTGGTACTGCAGGCGGGTGGAATTCATGCACGACCGCCGGAGAGCACGCACGCTGGTTTGCTTTGTGCACGCGGACAGGGCAGTTTGTATTTAAGTTGTTTTCTGAATAAACCAGCGGTCCTCACGTCATATACTACCTCTCAAAACATAACGTATGTATTATATGACAGATAATAAGCTCAATGCAAACCCAAAAGCTTGTTTTTGATGCTTTTTGATGTTTTTTTTCCTTTGCTCGTGCGCGACGGCGCTCGTTCATGGTTCCCATAATCCCTTGCGTCGGGCGCGTTCATGGAGAAATACTTCCGCATTTGACCACCAAATTTTGGTGGTCAAATGCGGAAATGGGCGCACTTCCGGCGGTCTTCCGGGTGCTTCATGCGCCAATGAGCAACTTGCATTGAAATAGACGGCAAGGGGGCGGGGCTGTCGCTCCAGTCAGGTCTCTGTTATTTTATTACTCTATGGTTAAAAAGCACATGTGAAAAATGCAGGTCAAAGGTTTGTTATTGGTCTCTTGGGAGTGTGCATGTTTTGTTTCACCCAGATCAGTACAGTAATGGGGGAGAAGCTGCATCCACTCACCCACAAGTAGGCCATGGCCTACTTGGGTGTGTGAGTCGAGATGATACTCCCAAAAATACTTATAGGCCTGTATTCTATTGTAGGAAGAGAGCATCCCCATTGCCCTGTCAGGCAGAGACATTCTGGCCAGAGCCAAAAACGGCACAGGGAAAAGTGGAGCCTACCTCATCCCTCTCCTGGAGAGGATAGACCTGAAGAAGGACCATATCCAAGGTGAGCACAGAGCCATCTTCTGGTATAAAGTCACTCTGCAAAATAAGAACGCCAAGGAGCAGCACTTGCCGTGCAGGAAATTAAAGAGTAGCAATGTGTTTTAAAGGCAATGCTGAGCATTTACAGGCAATTCCATGGGGGGGAAAAAACTACAAAATATATATGCCTTTCTTTTCAGTAGTCTTCCAATTGGCACCTAAATGAACCTGTTCTCACCATTTTGCCAATCATTTAATTGTGTGTGTACACGCTTTTGTCAGTCTAAAACGCATATCAGTCTGTAGACTACGTAACAAATGGTGGTAAAGTTAATCAAAAACGCCCCCCCCCACGTAGGACTATCTATCATGGCTAAAATTGAGTTTTTGATAAAATTAATTTCAAATATATAAATACTCAATCAAACTATCTGGAGTGCGGAAAAAAAGCCAATGCATATACTGTAAAATGATACAGATGTTGAAAGTGAAATATGCATCAAATCTATAGCTTTTTGGCACTCACAGCGCAACTTGTAGGCTTGCTATTTTTGGAAAAAAATGTGAAAATGTGGCACTTACTGGTCAATGTGACAGATCGTTCTCCAAAAAGAGAAGACATTTGTAGAATCAGTTCTCGGGTCAAAATCGGTTAACGAATGCGAACAGTGCACTGTGGCCCATAAACTAGAAAGGTAGAAGCCTCATTGGACTGACAAGTATTGCACAGATAGTGGGCAGTGTGTTATATGAAGCTGCCCTGATGTCATGTCACATGACTCCTTTTCATTACCTCCTGGGCACAAAGCTTGCCTGCACACTGGAGCATGTCTCCCAAGGCTGAAGGAGGCGTCTACCCTTCTATGGCTTGGCTATTCTGTGGGGTAGTATAGATCTTTCACCAAAATCAAGGACTTGTGTTTTCGTTAACCCATTTAGATGCATTCTAACCTATACGCTGTTATACATTTCAATCCAGGAGATATGTGTCTCATTAGCCGATATTTGGATCTAGATGGGTTCAATCTAGCATGGTTAATTGTGGATTTGAAGTTGCAACATATTTGTCCATTGGGTTTCTATAGGGGCTGGGGGTTGTGTCTGTGCATTTTAACATTTGGGAAAAATTCAGTTTTGAAAATTGGAGTAGCAGTAGCTCTGTATTAAAATCAGGTCTTCAGCTATGGGAATCAAACCAGGGAAGATGAATTCAGTCAACCTTATTTAATTCTTGGAACAGGCTGAGGCCAGAAACTCTTTTTACAATAAATCAATACAGACATAAATAAAATTTACAATATTAAATGGTGAAAAATGCAGATGAATTTATAAATTATGAAAGGAATCTACAGTATTGTCTGACTGCGTAACAATATTATGACCACAGATATGCTTAAAGAGTCTTATTCCTCATTTCAATTGGTCTTTAAAACATGGCGTTAGGTTGTCAATATTTCTGGCCTATGGTATGTTTTTTTCCCTGTCTAATGCCAAATATCCATGCGTTCTGTGTGCCTCCCTCAGCCATTGTGATGGTACCGACCAGAGAGCTGGCTCTCCAGGTGAGCCAGATTAGCATCCAGGTCAGCAAACACCTGGGGGGAGTCAAGATCATGGCCACCACCGGAGGTACCAACCTGAGGGACGACATCATGCGTCTTGATGAGACGGGTATGTACTATCCCCACATATCAGTTTGTATAATACTTAATGTTAAAATGCAGTAAAAGAACTGACCTGGACCCAATTTGCCATAATGGAATGCAGACATAACAGGGACTGATGGAGCTAAGTAACATGATAACTTTTCGATGCATTGCCACAATTGACTCTTGGAATGGTGATGCAGTAAGTTGCAACACTGCATTGTAAACTAGAAAGGCTGTCCCAAAGCTCAAGATGCGAACCATCCGCTCATTGAGGTCGGCATGCAAACGAATATTAATGAACCCAAACTACAAAAGTATCATGTCTTATGACTTAAGACAAAGCTTTGAGGTATGGCAAAGCTGTTTGGCCACTCAAAACTTTGAGGTATGGCAAAGCTGTTTGGCCACTCAACGGCTTTTCCACACCTCAGTTTTCATTTAGGTCATAAGACATGATGCATAAGACAATCAAAACTTATAACCCTACATTAAGAAGTCATCACTCTAAAATGTGGTCTTGCTTATTGGACTTGCTGCCACAAGCTCAAATGTGAGTTTGGACTATCTCGCATGTAGGGTGAGCCAGATCCCAGCTGTTGGTTTGAGGGACTTGTACATGGCGTTTTGAGATTGTAGATCGGCAGTAAGCCAACTATTTGTGGCATTTGAACAGTGATGCCTGTCAGTCATGATGTGGGACAGGGGCTGAATTTGTGGGACGCTTGGGGAAAAGTAGCTGATAAATGGGACATTTGGCTCAAATCATAGACGCGCTGTGTGATAAAACCCTACAATAAGAAATGCTGAAGAACACTTGTTACATTCATTGCACAAATCGTTTATTAATGCTCCTGCAGTATTTTATCCATTTTGTTGGAGCTCCGCTGATTCCATTTTGACAGCTTTAATAGAATCGTGTGTGGATAGTTACAGAGCTGTAATCCTTAGCCTAATAAGTAGTAGAGAGAGGGTACGAGAGACTATAAGCGGACTGACAGTGGCAGTAGCATGCTGTCTCACAGTTAAAGCAAGTCCAATGTCTGGGTGAAATTCACGTCAGAAAATTAATATAGCTGCAGGTGTGCCCGATCCATTTTTTTTTTTTTGTGTGAAGACAACGTTTGCAAAGCTTGTTCGAAGATTCATGCCTAGGCTTAAAATCAGGACTACGGTACAACCTTAGAAACTACAAATGCAGGAAGACGACAGTGCATCTGTGATAAAGGGGCGCAGAGAAAAGAACATGAATGAATGGGGTGTAATAAGTTGGTTAACTGGAGTGTCTACATGCACATCTGCATACTATTGTGACACCCACCCAAAATGCCTGGTTTAAACTCTGGTACCTGCACTAGTAGACTTGATTCTAAAAGTACCATTTGCATGTGCTTGACTTCACAATCAAGCAGTGTTTGCTGGGGTGCCTTGCTCATATTACTATGGTATTCTTTCTCAGTGCATGTGGTGATTGCCACACCAGGGAGGATCTTGGATCTTATAAAGAAAGGTGTGGCCAAAGTGGATAAAATCCAAATGATGGTGATGGATGAGGTGAGGACCCCCCCCCCCCCCCCTTTTTTTTTTTTTTTTTTTTTATTAATTTATTTTTAATTAAAGGTCATACTAAAAGGATGACTTATTCTTGAATCTAAAAGACTTTTTTCTTTCTCTCCAAGCTAAATGGCTAGTCTGACTATTTAAAGCGATCTGTTCAAATTGCTTAATTGAAGTTAAGAATGTTTCTCCTATTTGTTGCCACATTGGTTTAAGTCTCTAGAGACGGGCAGACTTTTTGCTGAATGGACACTTTCAATGAGTTCACTAATGTCACCTTTGCTATATACAGTAAAGTAACAAAAAATGCATATTAAATAATCCTTAGCGTAGCTAATCATTACCACATTTTGTAGCCTAACCACTATTCTTGCCTTTCCCAGGCAGACAAGCTGCTCTCTCAGGACTTTGTTGTCCTAATTGAGGACATTATCGGCTTCTTGCACAAGGATCGTCAGATCTTGCTGTATTCTGCTACCTTCCCCATCAGTGTGCAGAAGTTCATGGTGAGTGCCATGGGACTGCAACATGTTGGGGTTCCCAACTACTGATTACTTTTATCAATGGTTTGAAGTACAGCTTTTTAAATATAATTTGTCCTGTTCAGAACAAGCACTTGAAGAAACCCTATGAGATCAACCTGATGGAGGAGCTTACCCTGAAGGGAATCACCCAGTACTACGCCTACGTGACTGAGAGGCAGAAGGTGCACTGCCTCAACACGCTTTTCTCAAGGGTGAGTGTGGTACAACTGCTTTTGTACAAACTCATAAAGTACACAAATGAGAAACCAGAACATGATTCCTTCATGTCTCTGTATCACTAGTCTGACACACCCTGTTGGTTCCCTTTTATCCATTTAGCTTCAGATCAACCAGTCGATCATCTTCTGCAACTCTACCCAGAGGGTGGAGCTGTTGGCCAAGAAGATCACACAGCTGGGCTACTCCTGCTTCTACATCCATGCGAAGATGATGCAGGAGTACAGGAACCGTGTATTCCATGACTTCAGGAATGGACTGTGCAGAAACCTGGTCTGCACAGGTAGGGCATTTCAGGGGATCTAATGTACATTGAGGTTATATTAATTCCATCCGGTGGGTTAAGTCTCAAGTTGAACATCACATGCTTGTTTCTCCCCAGATCTCTTTACCAGAGGCATTGACATCCAGGCAGTGAATGTGGTCATCAATTTTGACTTCCCCAAAAGTGCGGAGACTTACCTGCATCGCATTGGCAGATCAGGTAATTCAGGGCCCTCATGGGCTACAGGATTGTTTAAAAAGCCTGGTTTGTGTTGTAGTTGCATAGATGCACTCTTACATTTCCTGTCTACTCTAGGGCGTTATGGTCACCTTGGTTTAGCCATCAACCTGATCACCTCTGAAGATCGCTTCAACCTGAAGGGGATCGAGGACCAGCTGGTGACTGACATCAAGCCCATACCTGGAAGCATTGACAAGAGCCTGTATGTGGCAGAGTTCCACTCTGTGGACCCAGATGATGAAGGCGATGCAGTAGGCAACCACAAGGAACTGGGAGCAGCTTGAATCAATGGTGAGCGGGGAAATTTAGTGTGATGACATGATGTATTGAAACGCCCCTTAGCATGGCTCTAAGCCAAATGGTGCAATTTGAAAAGTTCAACTACTATGCGTCATCAGTGCCCATACCCGAGGCAGGGCTGGCAAAAGGGCCTTTCTGTATGAAGTTTGCATGTTCTCTCTGGGTTGCGAGGTTAGATGACCCTCGCAAAATCATGCAGTAATCCTGGCCTGTCTCCCTGGCCAGCTGGGTCACCTGATGGCATGTGGAAGGAACACGTTAATCCAACCAGTTCCTGTCCATTCCATGTCCAACAGGGAAACTCCCCCTGTCAGGTAAAAATAAGACGGCTGGGACACATGCATTGAAGGAAGCATGGGACCAGTACTCTGGGTGTGGGGAGTGTGTATTGTAGCCCAGGATCACATTAGCAACTGGCCCTGGGTAATAAATATGGTTTACAAAATTATGGGGATATAAAGTAGACTCCTACCCATCCTGTTACTACTTGTGAAATAATGTCTAGAGTACAGCAAGTTATTTTTTGGGAAATTGACTTTCATATAAATATGCACCCAGACCCACTATTTTATAAAAAATAAAAATACCAGCAGCCTTGAATTATTTAGTAACTTTGCTAAATGCTGACACACACCCCTCACAATTGGCCCTTCACCAAGTCCCTCCCCAATCTGGCCTTGTCCAATAGGCTTGTTGGAAGAGGAAAGTTTGACTTTGCAACAGTTGCTGAAGTATTTGGATTAGCATTGGATAGTGAACAGAAGGGTTCATTGACCTTATTGCCTCTAGTTAAGATCCTGATAAGCAGTGATATCACCCTGGCATGGAAACGTCTGAAGTATTGTTTGTTGTCTTTTCAGAATGGTTGGCGTCTGGCATTCATCACACCAAATCTCTGCTGCACATTCAGACAGACGAGATTCCAAATGAAGATGTCTTTGTCCATCAAATGGTCTTCAATTTTTTTTATCTACTTTTTTTTAATATCCAGTTTTAGTTTACATCAGTGAATCCTGGCCTAGTTTACAGCCATTGCTGGTCAATCCCATCGAAACTGCCAACCTTTAATCACACAGTCCCACCACCATATTGCCAGTGTCTTCACTGTAACTTGTGACCTGGGCAGAACTTTTGAAGTCTCATCCGTAATCCAAGCCTAAAATGAGCCTCATGGTGGTGAGGGAGGAGATATGAAGAGCAACTATGTGAAAATTAAGGTTATAGACTTGATGGTTCAGCCAAGATTGCATAACTGCAGTGTAGTTGACACTGTTCCTGCTGGCAATGTTTATCTCATGTACCTTTTTGAGCAGATAGTTGGAAAGAAAACCAAAGTGGAAAGAATAAACTGGAGAATTCCAGAAATTATAAGGATAAAAAGTGTAAAAACCAAAATGGTCACTTCTGCTCTAGAGGCTGCCTGAGGTACTCTACTGCCTGCAGTACAAAAGGGGCCAAAACAGTACCTGACAAAGAGGTTTTGTGCTACATGAATGTGTTAAAATGACTCGCACTATAGTTAATTTTGTCAAAGCACAGGCCCAGTAATTGGTGCAAGTTTACTTTTAATATACAGTATCTTTTAGAACTGTACTACCTGGCAGCTTCTTCAGAGGTCTTGAAGTGAACATGAACCTGATATGTTTATGTCAAGATCACAAGATTATGTATTATGCTGAAACCAGTCAAACCAGTTGTTTGCTCATTCTGTTTGTCTTGTTTTCCATTTTACATTCTGAAGTGCCTTACTCCAGCCTCACTCCATTTTGCTGTCTTGTGGTGTTTTCTTTTTTGTCCTGTCCAGTCCCGTCTGTATGTTCATGAAGAACTGCTCCAGATTTGTACTCAACACTGTGGCATTCAAGAGGGGACTTCTTGGTTGTGAATGAGGGTAGTTGCTTAGAGTGGACATTACCTCAGAGATGAATCTATTTATTTTTATTTCCCACCCCTTCTGATTTGATTGCAGCACTTTGTAGTCACAATTTGGAGTATGACAGGATTTGCTGTTTTCTCCCTTATCTTTTTATACTGATTCATTGGAAAAGACCAGCAAGACTCAAATTGGGGTCATACAGCCTTGGACTCTTTGGGTCATGGCACAAACTGTAAGAAATGTTCTATATTGTATGCCTGACGCAAATTCAGTGGATAACTTGGAACTCAGCCTGACACCTCAACTCCTTGGTTGGTTTCAGCATAATTTGACCATCACCAGCAGAAAAGGGACCATTGTATTTTTGCTCTTCATTACTTGTGGAGTTTGTCATTCTCGTCTGGCTCTGATGTACCCTGGCCAGGTTCATGCTTGTTTCCTTAGTGAACTAAATCCTAGGAAAGGCAACAATTAACTTGAGTAATGAGATGCTTCTGTTAAAGAAGCTACAAAAAACACCAGTGGTACTTCAGAGCAATGGCATTGACACCTTGTGTAATATGTGAGATGATTATTGCCCCCAGCTCTGGAAGATGTGGATTTAAATTGCCTCAATTTTTTTTTTCTCATGACAGCAGAGGTTTTGTTAGGGGGAGATGTCGTTTTTTTTTTTTTTTTTCTTTTTCTGTGAAAGTGTATCAATGCCAGCGCCTCCAAAGATTTGAAATTAAAAGCCCAACAGAGAATCTCCGCTTTGGTATTTGTTGTTTTGTTTACACGTCAGACTGACTGGAGAAATCAACTGTGTCAAGTGGCTCCTGCTGATGCAAAAAAAGCTTACTCGGCCTTAAAAAAAAAGCAAATATTGTATGACTAGACTAGATGATGCCATGCTGTCACTTGTCAGACTCATCCTTCTCATTCATGGTTTTGCTAATTATCATAGCCATGGAAGTCCCTAACCGTAGCCAAAGTGGAAATGCAGTTTACAGACTGAGCTATTGGAAAGTAATATTAGTCTTGATTCCAAGCTATTCAAGTCAGGATTACTGGCAGAATATATAATTTTGTTATAAAATTATGTTATTTCTCTCAGGATTTATTTAAGGTGCCCTCAAAAACACCCATTAGTGTTAATTGGGATTAATGTATTCCAATGACCAGGCTAATCTGATTAAAATTATATATATTCAAATTTGAATAAACTCCATGTAGGATTTGTCAGTGATGTGACTAACAACTAAGCACTGAAATGTCAAGGTAGTGCTGGCTAGAGTGATCCAAACTTCTCATTTATGATGTGACTAACAACTAAGCACTGAAATGTCAAGGTAGTGCTGGCTAGTGCTAAACTTCTCATTTAATATTATGTTGTTTCAACCCAAATATGGTAAATGTGACGGATCCACAGTAATCAAATCGGCCATAAAAAAGCCATATCGGAATGGCAAGGTCGATTTTTGCCAAAAATAGACCTTGTAACTTTGTGGCCTTCTGGAGTGAGTGTGGAAATACAGATGGGCTTCTCAACATCATCAAAGTTCCCACCGCTGGGAAATATTTCTCAAGTTAATTAAAGATCTAAGAAAGCCCTATAGCAGAAACTAACCAACTATAGGGGAAATAAGTGAAGTCTCAGTATATGGGGCTTTTGAAAAGTATTAGAAATGAGGGAGTGTCCCACGGAAAGGGGGACATCTGGTGGCTGAACAGCCCAACAGCCAGCCACAGCACAGAGCGGAGACGGAAGTGCCAATCGCTTGCATGTTTTTGCCACCGGATACAGTAGGCGGACCACTTGCAGGCCTGATTTGAGCGCCGTGTACAGTAACCAATCGCGGGTCTACGTCTCTATCCCTGTCCCCTCGGCGGGCGGACAGAAGGGGGAACGTCACAGACGGTCGGTGGTGCTGCTGTGAACTTGGTTGGTTGCCGGGTATTGAATTACCTCCGGGCACGAACATCAGCGTGAGTATAAACTATAAAAAAAGATAGCTATAGTTGTATAAATATGTACCGATTGCTCGGGGCACGATCGGGATTTTCTTTGTGCCTGGCAGGCAGTCAAATAATAAAGTTTAGCTTAACTCATGGTACCTTCCCCCAGTTAGCTAGCCGGGAATAGCCCTTCACGCTAAAGCTTGCATTCATGCTGCACTAGCTACTGTAGGCTAATTGACACCTGCTAAGACTTGCTGGATAAAATGTACATCTGGCGTGTGCCTTCTTTAGTTTACCAGTTGAATGGGCAAAATGGTTGTGGGTAGTAGGTGTCAGCATGTATCTGTGACAAGTCAAAAACGCGCTCTACAAAGTATATGGCCTTTACAACTACAAATAGAATCAAGCCACGACGAATCTGACTGACTTACTAGGGGTACTAGTGTTAGCTCTAGCGTTAATGTCACTCGTGTGCAACCAACCAGTTATTTCAAATTGACTAAATGCACGGTAACGTTGACGCACACACTTGGCACGAGCTGTGTCCACCAGCCAGACAGAGACTACTAAATGGCCTGTGCTAGTCACTCAGGTTAATGAGTGTAGTGTGTTACCACTGGCTTTTAGATGACCTTGGCCCAACTGCAGCTCGCAATGCATAGGCTCAATTAATCCATTAGGATCTGACAACAGATTCTACGAATGTCTTCTAAATCATGACAGTTTGGTGGGGGGGAAACAAGCTTTCTCTATCAAAGTATTTCATGTCAAGAACTGTAGAAATATATATGTAATTGGGCCATGAGCCCCTTCTCAAAAATTACAGGGAAGAATATATGTTCAAATATGTGCATGGTTTATCGATTTTTCAAAAATGGCAGATCTGGAAGCTCGTAGCACAGACTTTGGTGCCACACTATGAGTAAATGTAGATCATGTGCCATCTTTCAATGGCTAAACTACAACAATGCTTGGATAACCACCTCACCACTAATTTCAACCTAATTTGTGTTGTGTATAATTGGTTCTCACTAATGTTCTTGCTATTGTTTTCTATTAAGTCTGTATCTCATAGGAGGGCTGTGGGCAGTTCAGACACCCGAACACCAGGATGCGCATCAGCAATGGGGAATCCATGCTAATATAAACTGCAGGCTTTCTATTCTTGAAAAGTTGCAATACGATAGTCAAAGCCATCGTTCTCGCAATACCTAAAATATAAATATAAAAAAAAATCAGCCTAAAGATGATGCACATTATGGATGCGTGTCTGAACTGCCCACAGCCCTCCTGTGAGAAACAGAGTAGAAAAAATATAGTCTTGGTATTATCATAAACATTGGTGAGTGAGCACCAATAGATCTGCGCAGTGACGTCACCGCCCTGTTCCAGAAACATTCATTTTTCTCATAGACTTTTCGAAAATAATTCATATAAAGACAATTACGCCGCGGCCAAAGCCAACTCGGGTTGTGACGAATCATGATGGCACACACAAACTTTTGGGACAATCAAATAATTTCTAAGATGAAAAACGAAACAAAAAGTCTTGTATCATGCCGTTTTCTACTTCTTGCTAATTAGATATTATATGACGATATTGTGTTTGTTGTCATGATTTGTCACGACCCGAGTTGGCTTTGGCCGCGGCGCAATTGTGTTTTTATTAACCATTTTCGAAAAGTCTATGAGAAAAATGAATGAGGAATCCACTAGTGGAACAGGGTTGGTGACGTCACTGCAAGATGGGTTGAAATGTGGGGAAGTGGTCCTTTTTAAAATGGGGGTTTTCAACCT
Organism: Benthosema pterotum; assembly: GCA_039105355.1. Taxonomy (NCBI): domain Eukaryota; kingdom Metazoa; phylum Chordata; class Actinopteri; order Myctophiformes; family Myctophidae; genus Benthosema; species Benthosema pterotum. The sequence goes on from CM076967.1 coordinate 26,173,395, forward strand.
TTTTCATACCAGGGCCCACTATTTATTCTGCATTTATCCACAGACCACCAGTTGATGTTGAGTTTAGTCTCTCGGACCCAAAACTAAGGATTTTCAAGTTTGTGTCCACAATTTAGGAGAGATAACTGAACAAACGTTGTTCAAAATAACAATTCTTCTACGTTTTCTAAATGTGTACATCCCTGAACATTTAAGTAATTCAAATTATTAAATATAATCTAAATCTTGAGAGTGTAAAATGATACGGGTCCATTCGGTATCATTTTACAATCTCAAGAGTTATAGATCTTATAAGGGTCTATTTGTTTACCAACTGTCCTATCAAGGACCACTGGTGGTCCCTGCGCCACTGGTTGAAAACCACGGCTTTAAAACACCAAGCGTTATTCCTGCCCAGAGTGGGGTTTAATCCCCTCCTTCTGCTGTCCTCTCCTTCCTTCCTCAGTATGGGCAGTGTGTTGGCTGCCAGCGCCCCGGCCCCAGCCCCCCCTGCAGCCGGAGGTGGCCAGGGGGGACCAGGCCTGATGTCTGTCCCTGCAGGCTTCACCATGCCCCCAGTCCCTGCCTCAGTCCAGCCTGCTGCAGAGGCCGAATCCCCTCTTCCAAACCCTGGCACATATGAGGAGTGTCACCGCAAATGTAAAGGTCAGATCTTGTTGTAAGTTGCTCTGGACAAGTGTGCCTGGAATGTTGAAAGGATTTTTTTTTTTACTTTAATGATTTCACTTTAATATGCGCTTTGTATTATGTGAATCTGATTTGTTTGACATCTAACCAACTATTTGTAGGTCACATAGTATATTTAGTCAGATCTAATAACGAAATTATGCTGTCTTCAATTGATAATGTTGTGCACAGTTTTGACTGTTGAAATGGTAAACGGGTGCATTTATATAGCGCCTTTATCCAAGGCGCGTTTACATAGATGGTGTGTAGCAGGTGGCTACAGCCTCTGTTGTGTTGGCCTCTAAAGTCTAGTATCTGTCCTAACTGTCCGAACTGAACATGCGTTCGAATTGGGAGATATTAGTTTGTTGTCACTTTCTCACTCGCACGTGTGACAAGAAAACAAAAACAATGTCCAACTTCGCTCCTCCAGCAGCTCTTATAAGCTGCAGCTGAGTTCACCGCTACTCACTCCGGGCTGACCATGGAGCCGTCTGGCCCTCGGGACTATGATTGATATAATAGTACTGTACACATTAAAAGGTACACAGGAGGCATCAGGACCCCTTAGGGATTGTTCCATTTGGTCGTCCCTGGAAACACACGCACACAGCGTGTGTGTGTGTGCGTGTGCGTGTGTGTGTGCGCGTGCGTGCTCGCTCCACTTTCTAAACCAGTGGTTTCATGATGTCCACACAAACACCTACTTTAATGCAACAAAAATATTTATAACCACTTACTTACATTACTACTTACTACATAAATTTGTATTCATAATTGCATTTTATTAGTGGGCTGGGGCATGTCACTAACCTCATTTTAGAATGCTTCATGCACTCTATAAATCAATATTTGACCCCATAAATGCTGCTTTTATTCATGTCATCTTAAAATACGGTTTAAAGGAGCGGAGCTTCATATCCCCATTTTGTTCTGTTCTCACTTTTCAGAGGTCTTCCCTATGCAGATGGAAGGAGCAAGATTAGTGGTCAACAAGGGTCTAAGCAATCACTTTCAGGTCAGTTGTGGATCCAGTTCTCTTGCAGGTGTTGTACGTCTTACAGTAGCCACTAGGTGGCAGTATTGTTAAAGTAGTCAAGTCAGTGATCAGGGCACCTATACCTTCATCCCCATTGATAGCGTGTGTGCCCTGCTTCAATTGAGAGGTACTGAATATTGAATGCCTTACTCTCATGAAAAAACACTTTTTGTGTAGTATTTGGTAGAGAAATGTTGAATTACTACACAGTGCTTACACGTTTACTGCTGTATCTCTACACAGTCCCTATAGGAAAATATTCATGTAGTGTTTTCACTACTGAATACTTTTTGAAACAAAAAGTAAGTTATTAGTGATTCATTAGTGAAAACATTACATAAATATTTTCTATAGGGACTGTAGAGATACAGAAGTAAATGTGTAAGCATTGTGTAGTAATTCAACAATAAATGTATAGTGATTGTATAGTTCTTTCCAAAAAGTCATAGTGAGGCTGAAATAATTAAGTATCAGCCAGGTAGTGATTTGAATAGGAATTATGTAGTAATGTCAGTAGTGGTTAAGTAGTGAAACAGTCCATTTCTCTACCAAATACTACACAAATCACTTCAAAATCACTACTCAATCACAATAGTAAAAACACTATTGAATGAGTAGTGATTCAATAGTGTTTTTTCATGAGGGTATGTATAGTAGAGTGGTTCAGAGGTTATAGTACACAGATTCTGACCCAAGGACCACCATCCTGATTTAGAGCAACACCAGGTTGCTCTTATTCAGGATGGTGGATGAGGTGCATGAATAGAAGACTGCTATATCATCAGGCCCACTATGAAACAAATGAGTAATTTATTGTTCTGGCCTGGATGTGTTTTAGCGAGATGAAGGATTGAGGAAAGGGCATTGAGCCCTTCTCAAAACCGCAACCTTTGGGGCGAGGCTTAGTCACTGTCCAATGCCAATCGAAATAGTTTAGCAGCTGTTGCTGTAGTGGCTGATAATAATGTCCAATAAGTTACGGTACTCAAACCGATAGGCTAAGCCTGGGAGCTAGTCGTACTGTAATGATGCCCAATATTCATTGAAAAAAAAAAAACGATCCAAACAAGCTTATAAGTTTATACTGTTTACTGTAGTTCGGTGCGCCAAATATCACAACAATTCAATAAATATGCTTGTAATATACATGTGCAATGCTTCAATACAGCGAGCAAATACCAAAATAATGAATCAAGTTATCAAAGTGCGGTCAACAAATTGTGTAGCCTCCCAGCACATCCTGTCTAATATCAAAAGCAGCCTTGTCGTGTGCTGGAAATGACCAACACTTGTAAGCTATAGTTGGCCACCCACAGAGAAGCTGCAACCAATAATGAAGCGCTGCTGCCAATACAGTCTATAAGCATCTTTACAGTTACTATGCAGGTCAAGCTCTCTCACTCCTCTACTCTCTCCTCTACTATCATGCCTATTGGACAAGGATGAGTTGGCGAGGGACTTAGTGAAGGCCTGAAGGGCTCATTACATAAGCGGAAAGGAGAGTAATGTTTCGATATCAAGTGAGCGTTGTAACCGGAGTATGACACTTGACTGTGTTATACAATACAATACAGTACATGTCATGGCACACACCCCATGTTGGTAGACATGCATGTGTACCAGGACATGCATGTAAGAGATGAACAAAGAGCCTTTATGTTACCACCGAAGGAAGAGTATGGGGTTGTAACTGTATACATTATTATCACACTCACAGAGGGCCACTATATTCCCACGCTCACTCCAGAGGGCCACTATATTCCCACGCTCACTCCAGAGGGCCACTAAATTCCCACACTCACTCTAGAGGGCCACTAAATTCCACCCTCACTCTAGAGGGCCACTATATTTCCCCATGCTCACTCCAGAGGGCCACTATATTTCCCCATGCTCACTCCAGAGGGCCACTATATTCTTACGCTCATTCCAGAGGGCCACTATATTTCCCCATGCTCACTCCAGAGGGCCACTATATTTCCCCATGCTCACTCCAGAGGGCCACTATACTGTATATTCCCACGCTCACTCCAGAGGGCCACTATATATCCCCACACTCACTCCAGAGGGTCACTAATATATTTCACCACGCTCACTCCTGAGGACTACTATATTCCCACGCTCACCCCACATGGTCACTACATTCCCATGCTCACAACAGAGGGCCACTGCATTTCAGAGGGTCAAATTGCATTATACTGTCCAGCAGAAACCTCTAGAATTGTGACAGCTGAAAGTATAAAATGCTATAGACATGTTAAAAAATGGGTCGTCTCATGGTCGGGGCGGACATATTTCGTGAACGTGACTTGATGTAATGTCTGTTCAGCAGCTCAATCATTACTCTTTTAACTGCTTTTTACCAACGCTATTCCTCAAACAGGACTTTAACTCAAGATCTGAAGTGTATCATCAATGTTGTTGTGCATTATTATCATTAATTAATTAATGTTTGGTAGCTAGTGCTACAATTTCAAACCATACAGGATCTGGTCTTGATATATTATATGAAGATCTTATATAGAAAACAACGCTGTAAAATGGAGAGGGGTCATTCAAGGATCTGTAAATCATTTCATGATCCTTTTCATCGATCTGGCTTTGTGTCTACTTTGGTATACACAGTTCCAATGTGACAGTTCTGAAAGTTATGATTACAGTGTGTGTCCTGTTTCTTTATAGATAAGTCATACTGTGACCTTAAGTACCATGGGGGATTCAGGCTATCGGTTTGGTTCCACCTATGTAGGCAGCAAGCAGACTGGACCCACGGAGGTAGGTCCACTAGTCCATTCAGCATTTGTTGATGCTCCTTACCATCTGCTATCTGATATTTTGTTGTGTGTGTGTATATATATATATGACCTGTGGTTCCCCTCAGTCGTTCCCAGTTATGGTTGGAGATATGGACAACACCGGCAGCCTGAATGCACAGATTATCCACCAGCTCACCACTGCTGTTCGCTCCAAAGTAGTCATGCAGGTATACAGCCTACTGAAATATACTGTCATTTTATGTCTGTTTGTCATTTCACCTATTCTTCAAGTTGAGACAGAATTTCATTACAATATGAAGAACAAATTCAATATGTGAACAATTCTGAGCATGATTGTTTCTTAGAGAATGGTATACTTGTACAGTACATCATCTAAAATTCTAAATGGTAATGAGTGTGCCTCTTTGCATTTTGTAGACTCAGCAACATAAGTTTGTGAACTGGCAGTGTGACATGGAGTACCGTGGGGAGGACTTTACTTCTGCTCTAACACTCGGAAACCCGGATGTCCTCGTCGGCTCTGGTATAGTTTCCAATTGATTCACAAATTGAAAGAGTAAAATTGTAAATTGTGCTTTTTATGTAGCACCTTTTTATCTAAGGAGCTGTACACACTTGGATTGCGCATTCCTTTCACACGACGACGACAGAGGAAACTAGGAAAAGGTTCCTTTCTTGGCGCTATAACAGGCCCTTGTGGAATATTTGGGGCAGAGTTTCTCCATTGGCATCCACGGAGTGTGTGGGTAAAATTTGGCAATGATTGGGTCAACATTTCCAGAGATTAGCTGTACACAGATGGATGGAAGCACACACACAAGGAGTGCAAAACATACTCTCCCCATGCCTTTGGCCTGGTGGAGGCAACCAACCTGTACAACGTGAGCATTTATGGTTCGGTGTCTTTTTCAGGGACACGCCAACACTAACTGGTGGGGCTGGGGGAGCCCAGGTATGAACTGGTAACCTTGCGGTTCCCATCCAGCCACTCTGCTCCAAAGTTTGGTTTGTCTCCCTCTACCAAATGAGAGACGGAGACGAACCAATCATGAATGACAAGGACATACTTGACCAGCTCAGTGGCCAGTGGTAGTTGTGTCTGTCCTGATGCTAGCATGTCGGTGGTCAATCACTAAATAAATCATACGTCCCTGTTTGGCATTCAGCATCAAGGTTTGGCTTGGGGATAAGTCCCTGCGACATACTAGTATCATATACAGGGGGTGTAATAAACCTGTGTGTACATCAAGCAGCAGCAAGCTATATGGAATCATTCAGGACATGGCTTCCTGAACAACAGGCCACATGGCTCGGGATGTTTATGTTCCAACTAAGTCTAGCCTAGGGTGAGGGCAAATCAATCATGAAGGGAAACTCTAAAACTCTACAATAATGTACACAAACAAACACACCACAAGCCAGGTATTGAATGTTCTGTCATCATATTTAGCCAAAGAAAAATATGTGTTTTATTGCAGGTATTATGGTGGGCCACTACCTCCAGTCCATCACACCAGCACTGGCTCTGGGTGGTGAGCTGGTCTACCACAGGAGACCTGGGGAGGAAGGCGCTGTTACCTCCCTCATGGGCAGGTACACGGGTAAGATCTACTACACACCCTCACTGTAAAATGTGTTTTTATAGATGGATTAAGGAAGGATTCCTTTTTTGAAAAATGTATTACGTTATTGTTATTATGTTGTTGTTGTAATTCTGTCTTTGTGCCACTGTAGTAGTCAGAATAGTTGGAACATGGAAATAGATGGCGAACTGTAAGACGCTGAAATGTGAGACATAGAAACAAGCTAATGGAATTGCAAACATAATATTCACACATCATAAGTGGTATGTGATATTACACTCACTATTACAGGAATGTAATCTGGTTATGCCAGAACTCTGGTTGTGTAAACTGCTCCTTTTACACAGTTTAGCGGCTGCTAGGATTTATATATATATATATTATACATAGTTTACTGTACAGCTTCAGCATGCATCTACAAACAATTGCCTAACTGGTGATGAATCTAAATGGCATTGATAACCATCATTCATAACTACCATACTGTATATATTATATTGTATTATGGATTCCCCTACTAGCTTAATTAGGCTTATTTGCTCTACCAGGCCAGCTATTTTCACAATTTTATTTTTTATCAATTTAATCCCAATCAAATAAGGTCATCAAATAAAATGTATCCCGTTCGAACCTCTATCAATAGCTAAAGAATTACAGTATATGGCAGTAGGTCTCTGGAAAATAAGCAGAATATGCACAACAGAGTATTGAGGTCTACCGGTCCATCGGCTCACAGCTACTATGGAAACACTGTTGTCGTCATCACCATGGAGGGCTCGAACGGGCCGATAGTGTTTGTTTATTATTATAAATCTGTCAAATCAAGCCATATTGCCCTGCCGATTGTTGGATCATGATCAGCGATGAACATTACAGGCCGTGTCCGCCTCTGATTTTGGTCTTTTCTAGGTGAGTGGAACCTGACGTTAGCCGATCATGCCAAAAACATTATGACCATCTAAAATTAATGTCACGATCATTGTCAAATATGTCACCGGGTGATGGAATAATGACTATAAATATGTCAACTATGGCTTTGGATGTTATATAGTTAACATACTGTACCATGCCAATTGGATGAAATTACATAATTAATAATTAATTCAGAATAATGACAGTTTAACTAGTGGTGGCACAAAATCAGTGTTAACAGACGGAAGAATGCACTGACTAAAGCATGTCATCCAGTCAGGAGAGTGAACTCATGTTTCATCACTTCCCATAAATATGATTTGGAGCAATTACTGGAATATGTAGCTATTTAATATTATATTTAATTGTAATCCAATCTTCCCTCCAGGTGAGAATTATGTCGCTACATTAACTCTTGGTGGAGCTGGAGCTCATGCTACGTACTACCACAAAGCCAACGACCAGGTATGAAGCTTTGTTATATCTCGTGAGTTTGCTGTTATGCATCACATTTGATGTAAGGAAACCTTCTTTACCAACAGGCAGGTGTGAACTCTAACCAAATTCAAATTATGTGTATTTAGTATTCTTATTCCATATTCTATTTGATGTCTTCTAGCTGCAAGTAGGGGTTGAATTTGAGGCCAGCACGAGGATGCAAGACACCACAACGTCGTTTGGCTACCAGCTGGACCTTCCCAAAGCCAACCTTGTTTTTAAAGGTAAACTCATCTACTACACACTTAACCGTACAGCATGTTGGCGGTAGCGTGTGTGTTGGTGTGAATGAGACATTCTCCCAGACATCATATGCCATGATGGCAAATTGATTTCGCCCTCCTGACATTCCAAAAAAGGCATAGCCATCTGAAAGTCAATTCTTTGTAAATGAGACAGCATAGGAACACACAAAAAGGCAACCAGGTGCTTGGCGGAGATGTAGGGAATAATACAAGTTGACCATCAAAAGACCCAATAAAAATCTGGTTAAAGATATTAGACTGTCATAGAACCCTTCTCCCTCTGTGGTTTTGAGATCTGGGGTCCCCTCCACACCCAACAGAAAATGACAAATAATGCTTGCAGGACAGAACTACGTAGAGAGAGACCCACTCAGCATCAAAATAAAGAAAAGTGCCCTTAAATGAGCACCTCAAAGAAAGCAATTGAGACACGTTCCATAATATTGCCCTCAATCACAGGGAAAACATGAGTTTAAAACTCTAACCAAGGACTGAAAGCTCCCATACCTATAGGGAGAAATGCAATGCAACAATGTGCTAACACAGCAGCAAGATTTGTGAACTGTTGTGACAAAAGATTGGCCTAGAGAATACAACTATCCGACTACTATCTGTCTAGACCTTGCCCATGTAATCAGAGCTGGTACATTTAAACAGACCTTTAAATCTGAGCTTTGCTTTATTGTATAGTAAAAACACTGTAACTCTATACCCTGTTATAACATGCATAAAATTATGCAATGTCATGTGACATAACTGTTTACCAATTGCTGTATGCCCCAAAACTGTATATACTTTAACCATTCTCAACTGTTTTATTGTATTGTACTTTACTTACTTTACAATGCATATTAATGAACATTACAAAAGGATAGTGCAATGTAAATGTGCTGGATTTAGCAGAGCTGCTAATTTCAGTCCGCAGTCCCCAACATCGAACAAGAGACAGCATTGTATTGTGGCACAAGCTTTGGCAATGTAAACATGTGTTTAATCATGCCAATATACAGTAGGTCCACTGAATTGAATGAGCGAATCTGTGCAAGTGCTTAGTTGTAATATGATTCACTGGTTTCCAGGATGTTTAACATCATTCCTTTCTGTCCTGTAGGTACGCTTGATAGTAACTGGGTTGTAGGAGCAACACTAGAAAAGAAACTATTGCCTCTGCCCCTAACACTGGCCCTGGGGGCCTTCCTCAACCACCGCAAGAACAAGTTCCAGTGTGGCTTCAGCGTCACCATCGGTTAGAGGGGCCACTGGCAATCAAGAGCCAGCACACAGGCCTCTGCTTGGACAGGCACAGAGACACGCAGGGACCTGGACTGATCTTTTTTTGTAGAAACCAGATTCAGAGACTCTTATAACTGACTTCAGGGACAGAGAGAGTGAGAGAAAGACAAACCCAAGGAGCCAGGACTGGCCAAGCCATGCCTACATACTGTAGCACAAAGTGTATTTCCTTTACAGTGTATCTGGGAGGGGGGACCCCAGAGTCTAGAGTGAAGCGTGGCCCAAGAGCATCAGGTGATGCATGTGTGATGTTTAATCCTGTTAAATCAAAACAAGTTTGTTAAACTTGGTATATCATGGATTGAAAATAAACGATTACTTTTGTAATGTTGGATGTTTGTGGTCGTTTAAACAAGATGGAAGACGTTCAAGACACTGATAATGCTGCCATTCCTGGACAGCAGTGTATATACAAAAATAAAGAAGCCACATTTGTGGTTCTGGAACATAAGAAGCCTGTATTTATGGTTTAATTGTTTGGAAGCTAGTATTCTAACCTATACTGCAACGTGTGGAAGTTTTCTCCCTGAATTAGTTATTCTACCAGGCCCTTCTGGTTGATTATAAGCCTGCTTCAGTTGATCGGACAACAAGGGGGGAGTCAGTGGGATTGGAGGATTTTTTCCTCCAATCCTTTTTAGCTACATTGACGTGTGCTAGTATGTGACGTGTGCTAGTAGTATGTGTGAATAAATGGCAACCCGCGTAACACTTTGGCTTCCTGCATGGACCTATAGTTCCCTTTCCAACCGTCTCTTGATCACCTACAAAAGGCAATGGGTGTGTAGAGAAGGCCAAAGGAGGGTCCAGTGCACTGGACAAGATTTGAAGCCTTCCAGTGTCTTAAGAGCTTCACAATATTTTGATGTCCGGTCAAGATTGGTGCTGTTAGGACAGGGGATGTTTGGACTTTTATGCTTTTATTGATAGTCAGTGGTGGACAGAGTACTCGACTCTGTACATGACTAAAAGTACAACCTGGTAACTCTTGATACAAGTAAAAATGTTACTTGAGTAAGAGTAAAAATACTTGCTTGTATTCCTGTACATGAGTACAGTGAGTAAATATCCTTATATATAATATAGTAAAAATCCACATTTAATATATAACACCTTGTGACACATCAGCATTCTGACATACCCCCATATCGACTCATCCTCATTTCAACGGTAACAGGAAGGCTCGGCCCTGATCCAACTTGGCCCCAATCGCAAAGAATGGTCGGCCCGATCATGCAGAATGCTCAGCCTGAACCATGGAACAGTTGCTCCATGTAAATTCGAACAATTTATCGTATTTTAGAACATACAATGAAGCATTAAAAGTTGATACCTAGCTTGCTATTGACCCTGTGATGCAGTAAATAATTAATTTAATGTTGCTTTGACAAATTTAAAACCGACCGACCGTTCTTCACGCTCCACAGGGTCGACTTGGATCGGGACATTTCAACAACCCCCCCATTCCGAATCATCCCTACTCCGATGCCCCATTTTGACACGATCCATTACTCATTGATTTATCTTCTACAAAGGTTCAAAGACAAAAATGTGATGAATGAAAGCCCCAAATCCATATCGGGCACATTAACGACATGGTAAGGCATGTGACATGTCAAACTAGGGTTTTTTCATCATTCTGAATCCATTCCAAGCATTAGTTCAGACAGAACAGAAGACAGGGCTAAAAAATATACAGTAGCTGTCATCACAAATGTGATGAGGTCGGAACATTTGAGCTCATTTGGGCAAGTTGCTATGGCTAACAAAGGCTTGGAATGGATTCAGAAAAATCTAGTTCGACAAGGCTATGGTATGTACAAAACAAATGGGGAATCCGTTGCTGGAACAGGGGCAGTGACGTCACTGCACAGGTCTATAGGGCAAAAAATGGATTCCCAGTATAATCTTACCAAACTGTATAATTAAGTGCACAATATTATTGTACACTTTACTGTTGTGGTGTCATTGTTGAAGAGGCAAGCTGTCGACAGAAATTACGTGGGTCAGGTTTCAGGTACAGTATTGTGAGTCTGGTTCAGTCGGTCTGGAACAAAAGGTAAAGTACGCACATCTCTAGAAAAACTTTAGGGTGCTAAACTAAAAAAGTGTCAAAAGTACAAAAGAGGAAAATAGTTCGCACACCATTTCAGTAGCTCCCAGGCTGTAGACTTTTATTTAAGGACAACGTTTCGACCCGTTGTGGGTCTTCTTCAGGTCACCTGAAGAAGACCCACAATGGTTCAGTCGGTCTGACATGTCTGTTAAGCTGAGGTTGTAACAAAATTTAATGAAAGTGACCCTGAATTCCCTATAAAATAGTAACGTATGTGTGTTTTTGTTCTAGTAGCAAGTTTATGTGAACAACTTCACAGTTTCCTTGTACAGTATGTTATGTTCCTTCACAGTATGTTATGTTCCATAATTTGTATAACTGAACTGGATTCAGGGAACTGACACTAGGTGTCTATTTCCTCCTCTACCAGTTGAGTGGGATTGGATGTCATGTTCTAGCTGGGGGGTTAAGGGGTAGTCTTTACTTTTCTTCTCGCTTTATCCTATTTACACCATTTCCATGGGGCACCTTTCTGTGTCAACAAACATTTCTCACCTACAAGCTCTTAATGCCTGTGTTGTGAGTACTGTGACATTTTGTAACATTTTGACTCTGTGATATACATACTTAATCCAGAGGCATGGACTTGTATATTTGACTTGTATACCGGTACATAAAAAGTCAACCAATCAATTTGATCCCTTGACCATCAGAGAGCATTATGATACGCAGCAATTGGAGTGTACTAGTGTCATGGGTGTTTTTATATTAAAATTCCAGTCCGTAATATGTATACCTTTCTGCACGGGGAGATATTTTGATAATCTATGTACCATACCGTACACATGTTCCAATTACGTACTTGCTCAGTTGAGAAACATTCAATTCCCAAAGAAAAATATTCACTTAGTAATTCTAGTGTTCTCCTATACATTATTGCCTCCTATACATTGCTGCTTCCTTTCAATTTCACCACTTGAGTACCACAAATGCAAACCTACAGTAAACACATTCTGTGGTAGATGATAAGCTTTATTTCCAAATAGTCTGTGCACGTGGTTACAAGGACTGTAGATTTTGGAGCTGGGAAAAATGGCTACACAGTGTCATAGCCTCTGGCGAATAGACTGCAAACAGCTGAAGTACAGTGAAGTGAAGTCGAATACTAAACTGTTGTATATTGCAATATACAAAGATTATGTGTTTTGTCTTTATTGTGCTAATATAATCTATTCTACTTCATTGTCTGAACAAAAACTAGAATATGTTGTACTCTTACTGTATGTACCACGTACTAACACACTATGTAGCAATAAAGTTCAGTACATTGAACCTTGGTAGAACACTAATAGTTGAGTAAGTCAACTATTGACTATTGTGTAGAACATTAATACTGTAGGCTTGTTAATTTACACTATGTATGGGTTGGCACTAAGGTCTCAGCTGGCAGTTGCCCGTCCAGCACTATAACACGAAAGCCTTACAAACTAATACATGCTGGGGAAACCTTTTCAACGGCTTTCATATCAGGAAATAGGAAATATCATTCAGTGATTAGACACCCTAATCACTGAATGCTCCCAATATTTATTTTTTTGTCCACCACAAAAGCCTGCATATGTCGGTATCTGTTAACGGTTAATATCAGTATCAGAAATTAAGAGTTGGACAATGTCGGGATATTGGATATCGGTAAAAAGGTAAATATCGGATATCTCTTAAAAAAAAGTATGACAGCCTTAGACAATAAAATGCGGGGAGTGCTTTCCAGAGAATGTTTGGCCATTGGATTAGGGACATTTTTACATAACAATTTACAATTTAGGCATTTAGCAGACGCTATTGATCCAGAGCGGCTTACAATGGTAAAAAGTTTACAATTTAATCAGGATTTAAAATACAATTTATAATATACAATGAAGCTAAAAACATTGTAATATATTAGGCAACCTAAATACTGTAAGTCATTGCAGCAAGTACTGTGGGTTGGTATGTAATACAAGTGCTATGTGCAGAGATGGAGTCTGAAGAGGTGTGTTTTCAGACTGCGGCGGAAGATAAGTAGTTCTGTGGTTCTAATTGCAGTAGGAAGTGCATTCAATAGTTTTGGAGTCGTCAATGGATATGGTTAGCTTCTGTATGGGGGAGGACTTAGCGGGGAAAAATAGCTGTTCGGTCTTGCCCGGGTTCAGCTTCAGGTGGTTGGATGTCATCCATTGTGAGATGTCGGCCAGGCATGCAGGGATTCGTTCTCCCACATGGGTAGCAGAGGAGAGGAAGGACAGAAACAGTTTTGTGTCGTCGGCATAGCAGTGGTAGGATAGGTTGTGAGCAGTGATGATAGTCCCAAGAGACTTGGTGTATAGGGAGAACAATGAGGGTTAGACAGGTTGTGAATTAGAAATAGCATGGAATTCAAAAGTGCAGAGGGAGAGGTGAGACAGGTTTAAGACCCGGAAAGTCCAGTTGGGGGACATTAGTAGCCCAGTCCCACCCCCTTGGGCGTGGGGTGTGAGTGAATCATCACATCACGCATGTGAGTGAAGAGATATGTTTAGAAAACAACAATAAATCATGAAAGCTTTCTGAAACCCCCCCCCCCCCCCCCCACACACACACACACACACACACACACATTTGATTTACAGTAAGTGACACTACCTGAAACCTACAAGGCACAAGATTCTTACGAAGATGCTACAACCTGGGGCTACAGTAATTTGTCTCATTGTCCTGCCAGACACTATATCTCTCTGACAACCTTTTGTTGTAAGCACAAAAGGTTGTTTCTATGCGGGGGTGGGGGTATGACGAGACATCTCGAATGCCTGTTTATCGACTTCCACGTAGACTTTCCAAACCACATGAAAGTTACCTCCTCTGTTCTCATAAAATACCAAGGATTCTTCTGCAGACGCTCAGTATCGGGCCATATTACACTATGCTTAGAGTCTGTTACTTTGTGTTTCATAACAGTGAGATGTTACAGTGAGATCCATGTAAATATACCAAGGGCCTAGTTGGTTTCCATCAGCAATTTATGATACATCATTATTTTTGATTCATCATTGAAATCCTTTTTTTAAATATATGACATCAAGACCTTAATAATTTGCTAATCGCGTTATCAGCATGTTTTCCCACTTGTCCCACACTTGCAATACTTCTGTCTCTCAAATGAACACTTTGGATCTGGTCACTGGCAAGCAAATCATCACGTCACTATAGTAAATACAAACCGTCCACGATAACAATAATTCTATTCTCTATTGCCCTGCCCAACAAGCACCTGAGGCGTTAGCCTGTTCCATTATGCATGTACAGCCTTTGACCTCACACGTCTCATATGTGCCATTGACAATGAAAGGAGAGATTGGGTCATATGCCCGTCAAATATGAGGCCAATCTGTGGCAACACAAACATTAAATGCCATTCACAGTGAAGGAAGAAATGTACTACATCCTAGCGAACCAATCACATGAATTCAGTTGTTAATGAGAAGATGTATGTCTATAGTATGATGATGTATGATGATAACAGCACCCCTCACTTCACACTCCTGTGATTTTTAGGTAACCACACAGATCACACAGCACTTGTTCTTTGTATTCAACATTATATGATATTTATGATCAAATTTGTCATAAATATCAGATTTGATCCAAACACTGCAAGGAGGTTAAGAGGAAGGACCGTGATGAGAGATGGATACCTTGCTGTTAGTTTATATTTCTCTTGTACTTCATTTAAAGACTTCCACATGGTTGTAAAGGTTGACACATAATATAGATAGATCCTTATCTACTCGTGTGGCTTCATTGTGCCATGGATTCCCTCTGTCCCTTTTTGGGTCAGTTTCTTTTCTGTTAGCCTCGACACCCAGGCTTTCATTTTCCTCCACTTGCGTGAAAACGGATAGCCTGGATTAACACATGGAGCAGAGGCTGGGTCTGACAACAAGTTTCTGGGATCAAATCTGATCCACCCGATCCACCCGTTTGGTTCCGCCACAGCGCCAGTCCTTGCCCCTCAAGGCCAAAATCATTGCAGATTAGGCCAGGCCACTTTTCTGTTGCCTCACTTTGTTGCTATGTTTTTTTCCTGTTTTTTTTTTTTTTTTATTATTATTTCTGTTGTGTGTCAGCCTGTTGAGCTGTTGGGCAGTGGGAATATTAATGTAAAAATTTCCGATAAAATTTTGAGGTGTGCGTTAAGTAGGCCTTTCTCCTATTTTGCTGCCTTTGTTTCAGTAGAGTAAACAATGAGTTCATGATTCATTGGTAACACCTGCAGACAAATGATTAAAGCTCAGAGGCCATGAATGCTTTGATTTAACCATACATGTCCCAAGTTCAGTATGCCCATGTTATTTCCTGTGCAAGCTTTACCGTATGCAACACAATAGTAGATCAAACATATATATTTTTGTAATTTATGTATAAGAATTTTATAATATGACATATATATATATTTTTTTATGGGCAGTCAAGTAGTCCAGACAATCAGGCACCAAACTACACCAGCCATTAGGCCAATAATGGAAGGCAAAGCAACAAACACATGAGGCAACAGCCACACTATATGTGGTTCATTGCTATTCATTTTAACTTCACCATCAACCTCAACTTAGACTTATATCATTTGGATATATTCATATAAATACATAACTTATGAGATAACTGTATTCACATGCTGACACCTTAGGTATACTGCAATAGATGCAGATAACAGCAATGTGAATTAAAGAACACCTTCAAAAACAGACTTGCTTTGACTGAAGTGCAACATTAAGCTACATGCCAGATTATGTAACTTCCGCTCATCATGGGATGACTGGGAGGTAGCCAACACAGTGAACATGCTTAGGCTACCTGCTTTAAATGATCAGTGTTGGGAATATTACTTTACCTTGTTAATATATTACTTATTAATTATTACCTTAATTGTAAAGCAATATATTATATTACAATATTACTGTCTGAGCAAGTGCTATATTAATATTACTATTACATATTACTTAAAAAAAAAAGTCTGGCCAAACCCATATGAAAAAAAAAAAAAAATCCTGAAAACAGCACTGGCATAGACCTATCTCGTCCTATGGACAGTTAAGAGTTAAATGTATTCCTTGAATTCATGGAAGCCACTAAATATATTGATGACAAATCATAGAAAATAAGTAATTATTTAACTTCTGCAATTGTCAAGATAATTTCACAAGAACACTTGCAACGGGACAGACTGACAGAAAGTAATATTGAAAGTAGTGCAGTAATGCAGGAAGAAAAGTATAATATATTCAGGGCTTGACACTTGCCCGCTTGCCCGGGGCAAGTAAAAAAATGGTGGGGCAAGTGAAGACTGCTACCTGGTTGCCCGATCGGGCAAGTGTGTGACTTAGTGTGCAATAACACAACACAAGATAAATTTGTCTTGAAGGCGGTCATTGCGACCTGGGCTAATTAAGATGATGAATTTTAACTCTTGAGAGTGTAAAAATGAAACCAAATGGATCCGCAAGGGTCCATTTGGTTTCATTTTTACGTTCTCAAGAGTTACATCTGGTTAATCAACTTAGCTGGGGACCACCTGGAACCCTCTCAGAGACCACGTGTTGAAAACCCCTGGTTTAAAGCACCCAAGTAGGAAGTAAACTTAAATGCAAAATTTACCATGACCTGATGGCAAGTAGAACCTGACTTGCACTTGCCCGATGGGCAAGTGCCTCTGAGACCTTAGTGTCAACCCCTGATATTAGATTATTTTTGTTGGGTAATATATTTATATTACAAGTTACTGCATTTTGGTAATATATTATGTAATATATTAAGTTACGTAGTGCACATGTCCCAACACTGTAAATGATTGACCATCATCCATAGATCTATGCATATTGCTCACTCAATGTGAAGGTGCAAAGTTCCCCTTCCACACCCCACCCTTCCATATCACCTCAGTTTTACAATGCAACTGATTCTCTGACATAATAGACATTGTCATGGCAATCATATTTGCACTATAAAGTGTAGCATTTGATATTTTTAATGGCGCCATTAAGGAAATAAGGATTGTTATGTAGCTACTGTTACTGTCAGTGTTGGGACATGTGCACTACGTAACTCAATATATTACATAATATATTACCAAAATGCAGTAACTTGTAATATAAACATATTACTTAACAAAAACAATCTAATATATTATGCTTTTCTTTCTGCATTACTGCATTACTTTCAATATTACTTTCTGTCAATCTGTCTCGTTGAAAATGTTCTTGTGAAATTTTCTTGACAACTGCAGAAGGTAAATAATTACTTATTTTCTATAATTTGTCATCAAATTATTTATTCAGGAGGACATTTTTTCAAGTTGATTTCATATGGATTTCCCAGATAGCCAAGTGTGCTTTCTTTATTGTAGCTATGCCACTGGTCTACGCAATATTTGATTAATAGTGACACTAAATATTTAATTATATATTTTGCACAACATTTTTCTTTTAAGTAATATGTAATAGTAATATTAATATATTACACTTGCGCAGACAGCAATATTGTAATACAATATATTGCTTTAAAATGAAGGTAATAAGTAATAAGTAATACATTAACAAGGTATAGTAATATTCCCAACACTGGTTACTGTTATATAGCCAGCAAGCTGGCTATATAAAATCTAAAACTCCATTCAAGTAAATGAGGTTTTAGATGAACATTACACTTAAATTATGACCCCATATATTTTAAAGTGAATGATAAAGTAGGGTTTGTTTAGGGCTTCTACTGGTTGTATGTTCCAACATGTTGGATTTGAATTTGCCAAGGAAGTGGCTAGTTGATTGTTAGAAAGCCTGTAGAAAACAATAGGGCCCAGAGGCAGCGGACAACATAGCCGTCATATGCTTAAAGTACCAATTATTATCACAACATACCTTGTCACTGACCTGATCCTGGTGACCCAGGGATTCATGGTCGGGAAAACTTGGGATTCCAGTGGGACATGTCCTGTGTACGTACCAGCACAGATACACATGGCAGTGGTTGGGAACCTTTCTGCTCTAAGCCAGGGGTTTTCAACAGGTGGTCCGGGGACCACCTGTGGTCCTTGAGAGGGTTCCAGGTGGTCCCCAGCTAAGTTGTTTAACCAGATGTAACTCTTAAGAACGTAAAAATGAAACCAAATGGACCCTGGCGACTCCATTTGGTTTCATTTTTACACTCTCGAGAGTTAAAATATTCATCATGTGAATCAGTCCTAATCTACACAACTAGAACATTCATGGTCATGGACAGAAGCAAAGGAAATCTTTAGTTTGGGGGGTCTGTGGGGCTAAAATGTCCTCAAATGGTGGTCCGTGGCTCAAATGCTGAATAAATGGTGGGCCCTGGGATGAAAAAGGTTGAAAACCCCTGCTCTAAGCTAATGGGAGATAAAGCTTGCTCACCTGGCAGTTACCATGTGACATTAGTCATACTTGTTAACCAACACAGAAACATTAGAGATGAAACAGACACCCCTTGCCTTGTAAAGGTGTCATGACCAACACTGAGCTACCTGTATATAAGAAGGTGCCCCCTAGGGGGGAAGCAGTTCACAATGCAGAACTGAGCATATGACTATGAATATTTTTGGTAGGTTATCTTTCCCCATATTGAACACATTCTTCACAAACCACATACAGCATCTTATGAACATTTTGATACTTAAATAAGAGAGTGGAAGCTTGAAGTGTAAACCAGTTCATACCAAGTGTGTAGTTTGGAATGTCATATTCTGTATTGGGGAAAACATATGCATTAATTTGAAACAAACAACCAGGTCCATGAAAGCAAGCCCAAAAGAAGCTACTATATGCCATCACAGATGGTCCCCACCCAGCAGGCTGGCAGTTTCACAACTTTCACAACATACCCTAGTCTGACCTCAGTCTGAATTGTCATTTCCTTCCACTTCGTTTCACAGCAGTTTCTAGGATGGGTGTTATCAAAGCAGCAGTCTTAACAGTGATTGGTTCATAGGGGTTCATATGAACCAATCACCATTAAGACTGTTGCTTTGATAACGCCCTAAGAATATTGGGAAAGCAGACGACGTTGAGAAAGAAGTGTTGGCCCAATCAGGTGCTGGGATTGGATTTCCAACCGGCACAAACAGCCCCAAAGGCAGGGAAGCCAGTCCTTGAAACACAGGGAAAAAATAAGCTACTGTTTTTTAAGGTGCTGATTCAGGGTTGAGCCAACAACCCAAGGGTCCATTAAATGGGCCGTTAAAAGACTGTTTAATTCGTAACTACAAATGATTTTTTTAACAACCTCAATGCCACTGTTGTCCTATAGACCCATGCAGTGACGCCAACCGCCCCTGCTCCAGAAGTGGATTCCCCATTCATTTTCCTCATATACTTGTCGAAAATGGTTAATAAAAGCGTGACAAATCATGACAACAAACACAATATTATCATATAATATCTAATAACAAGAAGTAGAAAACGGCAGGATACAACACTTTTTGCTTCGTTTTTCATCTTAGAAATTATTTGATTGTCACAAAAGATTGTGTGTGTCCTCATGATTTGCCACGACCCAAGCTGGCTTTGTCCGCAGCATAATTGTCTTATATGAGTCATTTTTGAAAATCCTATAAAAAATGAATGGGTAATCCACTTCTGGAACAGGGACAGTGATGTCACTGCACAGGTCTGTAAGGTATAGGGGTCAGCAACCTTTTTGACATGAAGTGCTGTGTTTCTTGATAGTCAGTGTGACATCAATATGTTAAATTATGACACCGCATAAAAATTAAAAAATCCAACAGATGTTTCCATGAATATAACATTGATTTTTTTTCATCTGCACTATTTTCGTTCACACCAGGACACAGGATTATAATGATAATTTGAAATAATTTGAAGTTTTGTAGTGAATGTACAGTTACGTACAGGCTTCATTTATTTATTTTTTTCTTTAAAGCCTCTCACTTACACCTATGCCAGTGTGCCAGTGATCACCCTTCACTGTGCCAATGTTGGCAGTCACCGTCACTAAGGTTGCCTACCCCTTAAGGCACCCACGTCACAAAGATACAGGCAATCAATCTAAGTTTGGGGGTCTTGTTCCCATTGTTTGTTTAGTGCCTCATATCATGTCTCACATGGGTCTGGGAGTGGCCTCAGACAGCTGAGACAAGACAGGTGACTTTTCTTACACGTACACACCCCCGCGTACGCACGCACGCACGCACGCACACACACACACACACACACACACACGCACGCACGCACGCACGCACACACACACACACACACACACACACACACACACACACACACACTCACACTCACACTCACACTCACACTCACACTCACACTCACACTCACACACACACACACACACACACACACAATTGAATTGGTTATTTTGTTCTGATGGTATTTCTTCCTGATGTGACTTAGTGGGTTCGCCTCTGCCCCTCCCTTGCCCTGCCCATATTTCCCCTTAACCAATGTCCTCTTCCCTTTCCCTGCCCTGAGGCCAACAGCCTGACTGAAGTATTATGTCTAAAGGCATTATAAAGGCCATAATTCACGACAGTTAATCTGTATAGTACAGACAAGATAATGTGATCCTCCCCTGCATTTCTTTCTGTTCCTGGCTGCACTTTGGTGAAAACCTACTCTCTTTCTGTAAAGGCCAACGCATACAACACTTTTCTATACTCACTTTTTCAGTGGTTAGTAAAATCGGTCACCTTATCACAGTGTATGCAAATCATTTGTTTGTTCTTCTAAACCTACTCTTCTACCTGACATCAATGGGAGAAAAACATCCTGTCTTAAATCTATTGATTTGTCCAATGCAAGTGAACATACATTTTACACTTAGAGAAGAATTTCAACAATACATGACACATAATATACTAAAAAAGGTCTTATAAGAGATTCTTGAAGATACTGAGAAAGGGATATCCACACTCAAGAGTAGTTACATATTGTTTATTTTGAACCACTGCAGCATACTACTCTAAGTCCAAAAGAAACTACTCAAGAGACTCAATGACCCTCATACTATGTTTAGTAGCATAATTACTGTATATAACTACTATCGTCCAAATCATTGGATGATATTGCATGCATTCACCTCTTCAGGTTATATTTTCAATTCCTGTGTCCCCCCTCTAACAAATGTGTTTTGATGTCAGTGACTGTATAGTCTAGAAAATCATTTCAAATTTAAACTTTAAAACACATCGGCGTATTGGCAAGGTTCAATGCTGTCCCCACAATCTGCAGTTTGATTTAAAAAAATAAATAAATAAACGTAAAAAAAGACAAATATAAAAATAACATGTTTACTTTGTTGTTTAACAGCGCTGCAATTTTCTTCTTTGGTCTTGCTCTCTGCTGGATAGATCTGTCAGTCTTTGCAGATGTAAAGGTCTTCTTATTTATTGTGTAGGATGGTGTATAACTACTGCATGTATACCATATGCTGTGACAAATAATCAACCATGCCCATGCACATGCCAATTCTCTAATTTTTCTTAAAACAGAAAATGAAGAGCAAATATAAATGACAGGTGGCTGCAGCTATTTATTCAGAATCACTGCTTCAAAAACATGTGAATAAAACAGTGGAATTAATAACCATTTCATTATGAAATAGACATTTGCTGAAACGTATATCTGTTCCTTTTGGAACAACCAAGTTTCTATAATGTTGTATAATGTTGCTCCACAATTTGTAGCTAGAAGTCAAAGCACAGACATAAAGGTCTGTCACTGTCAGATAAAAACCTGAAGCTTGCATGTACAAAAGTTCTTTTTGAAGAATAGCTACAGCCTAAGCTAAGTATAGTTTGTGTGATAGGTCTACTGTAGGCCTAGTTGGACATTCATTAGGCTATTAAAAGGAAAATACCATGTGAAAACATTGAAATAGGTTTTAGGCCTGACAGCAATGACAATATATACCCCGAGATACTAAACCAGTAAACTTTAAATGTTTTTGGGAACTAGGAACAAATAGGAGTGTCTAGAAGGTTTTGGGCAACCTGGTATTGATGGATACGGAAAAGTGATTAGCCTACTTGAGAGTTGAGAATGTAAATGATACACACACACACACACACACACACACACACACACACACACACACACACACACACACACACACACACACACACACACACACACACACACACACACACACACACACACACACACACACACACACACTACGGGGTGCCAATATCGACAGTAATAAAAGTGTAAAGCATGTCTTTCTCAGTCTCAACAACACGGTATACGAGAGAGTTGATACCGTCCGCGTTCATGGTCTGTCTTATTCTAGTCAGCACTTTGCCGTTATTGGGATTTGGTTCATTGTGTAAGTCTCTGGCGTGTTTGAACATCGTGTATCTGGCAACCTGTGAATTGGGACGAGAAATACCCATGCCTTTAAAAGTAATGCGCAGATACATGGCATCGTCCTCGCCGCCCCAGCCCCAGAAAGAATTGGAGAAACCGTTGACTTTAAGGAACTGCGCTTTGGACAGGGCTATGGCTCCTCCGATGAGCTGGTTGTACCCCAGCCTGAAGTTGAACTTATCCACGGCCACGGCCAGGTGCCGCGGCTGGCCGTAGCACCGGTACGGGTTGCGGTCGTCCATGGGGATGATGTCCACGTCGTGGAAGATAAAGCAGTCGTATTCGCGTTCCTTCAGCGCCTCGAGGAAGCCCGCGTTCATCAGCCGGGCTTTGTTGAACGTCCCGTCCCCGTGCTGGTTGATGACATAAAAATCATATTCCACCTGCTGCCGCTGCAGGAAAGGATGGAGATAGTGGAGCAGGTACTTTAGCTGATGGTGCCGGTTGCGAAACGGCACGATCACCGCCACTTTTTGCGCGGCGACGCAGTCCCGGGGCTTGAACCGCCCCCCAGCCTGCAGCGCGTGCCGGTTCTCCCCCCTGACGGCGTCCAGACTCAGCGTCTGGTTGAGGTCCACGGGGTGCGGGCCCGACAGGTGAGGGGAAGTGTCGGGGCAGCGCCGCGCGTCCGGCCGCGGCGCTGCTGCGTTGCTGCTCTCGTTGTTGTTCTCGGTCTCGTTCTTCCAAATAAAGGCGCCCTGCGCGGTGCGTCCGGCGGCCGAGTGCCAGCTCTCAGCGCCTAATGTAACAGGCGATTCGGCGTAGGATTTAAGGCACAGCAAGACAAAACACAATGATATCAATAGCGTCAATATTGTGAGCCAGCGTTTTGTCCTCATTTTTTTTTTAAATAAAAATATTTAGTCAATGGAATCTTCGCTTGAAGATTATTAAAACCTTGGTTATTCGCATGCCTGGTCAAAGTTCATTATGAGTGAACAAATACCCTGGCTGATGGCCCTTAAATGGATTGTTCAACCTGTTGGTGTCACTTTGACATGTCACGTGACTGTTCTCAAGTTTCCCCTCTCTCACACCTCAGGTGACACACTGACAGCATCCTCACAATCAATTTGGTAAAAGGTTGAATCTAATAAAATAAACATAAGCCTAAATAAAATAAAAAATACACCTGTGTGAATTCAGGGGCACCTAGGAACCCAGAGGAATAGATTTATTAAAAGAAAAAAATCAATAAAGAATGTCCATTTAGGTATTCAACGTAAAAAAAAAAAAAAAAAAAAAAAACACAAAACAAAGCTTCTCTGTAGGGGAACATCGTTATACAGTTACAATGCATAACAAGTTAAAGTTCAAATATGTTGGGGTTAAGTTAAAGATTTTGGTGACATACAGAAAAGTCAGATGGATCAGACTCAGGACTAACCTGTCTAATTACATTCTTAAATATGAACGATGCATGCACTCCCACAACAAAAGAGGGATTACAGCCCAGATACAGGAACTAAACTCATTTCACCTCTAGGCCACCAAAATGTGAAAAATTTGTTTTTTTTTAATATAAATATATATATTTATTTATATAAATTATATAAAAATAATATCACGTGTTGTTCATGCAATTGATTGATTCATTGATTCATTGCATTAATAGCTTGCAGCATCGATACAGTTCAAGGAATGTATAGGTCAATCTAAGAGGATAAAAACAGAAAAAGCACAAATACTAAACGGAAGCGGAATGCTGTCTAAACTGCGGTACAACTACCCATTGCAATTCTGTTGAAATCAGTCAAAGACAAAAACACATGGATGATTATGTTACTACTGGCTTTATTGTGTGTTTTGCACTTTTGCTGTTAACTCTGCACCAATCCAAATATCAGAGAGAGAAAGAGACATCATCTGTGAGAGGGTAATGGAAATAATGCATGAGTGGAACATGAGTTGTAAAAGCGGTTAGTGGTTGTCAGGTGTGTTGGGTAACAACAAACAACAGGTAGACAGAGAAAGAAGGATGGGAAGGTAGGTTGCAGATGCGGACCAGGAGAGGTTTTCAGGGGTTCTCTGCCAAGGTATCTTGGATCCAGTATAGGAACTCGCACACTTTGACATACACACCAGGAAAGCCGGGCACAGCGCACCCCTGACCCCATGACACCAGACCGTGGACCTCCCCGAAACACACCAGAGGACTGCCAGAGTCACCCTGTCCAAAATAAAAAAGAGAGTGTCACAGATAATTCATTTTTCAACTGGTTTGCTGCTGCAAATATAGTTTTATATGATAACGTATTGTCCGGAATATAAGATGACTGGTTATAAAATGACTCCCATGTTTCTCATTTGTGGAAAAAAACATTGAATGTCAAATAGTATAGGCTAGTATAGCCATATAATACGACCCCATTTTTAAGGATATTTCCACTTGGGAAAAAAAAAACAATTTACCACTGTTTGAGCCCTACCATGATAGTGTGCATTGCACATTTATACAAGTGTTCAATAAAGGCATATTGTAGTTGGGGTGTAGGTTTATACCTGTTTCATAAGCAATGTGGAACAAAACAAATAGCTTGTACAGTATATGGCACAAGCAAATATTCTGTTATGGAAATATGAACACAGAAAAAACAGCGGCTTAGTATGCCAGGGAATGTAAATACTTGGCTGACATTAAAATGAGCCTTTAACTCATCCTGATAAAGGAGCATTGTGCCAATACAGAGAAAATCCACACGGCTGTATTGGAAGAAAACAAATAGATCAAATAAGTGTAATGATATATTGAAATTGAATTTGACCTCTACATTTTACAAACTTTTATCCACAAATAATGTCATTAAACCTACAATCTAGGAAGACATTTAATAAACTATATCAGGGGTTTTCAACCTTTTTGATGCCAGGGACCACTATTTGTTCAGCATTTGAGCCACGGACCACCATTTGGGGACATTTTTTTTTTATCCCCATAGACCCCAAAAACTAAAGATTTCTCTTGCTTTTGTCCACAATTCCAGACTAGATTTGGGAAACAAAACAGGCAAATTAACATGACCATTAATCTTCTAGTTGTGTAGACTTGGGGCTAATTAAGATGATGAATTTTAACTCTTGAGAGTGTGAAAATGAAACCAAATGGACCCGCAAGGGTCCATTTGGTTTCATTTTCACACTCTCAAGAGTTACATTTGGTTAAACAACTTAGCTGAGGACCACCTGGAACACTCTCAGGGACCACTGGTGGTCCCCGGACCACCTGTTGAAAACCCCTGAACTATATCAATTCACACTTTGTTATGAGCATATTTGTAGTGGTTGAAGTTGACCTCCCTAATCTTCCATTGAGACATGTTGTTGATCCTCGTGCCAAGGAGGACACCTAGTGGTTGATACTGTCTACTGTCGAGTTATTGGAAGCAGAAGAGATCAGTCATTTTAAGTACTGGTACTTTTGAAAGATTTTACTTTTTCCCATAACATGCCCAAAATTGGGTTTGATTGGTCATCAATAATTTTATATTTGTATAGGCTACTCAATAACTCAATTACATTTATTAGTTTGATTAACTGTTGTGTCACAATTCACATCTTTTCAGTGGTGTGATAATGAGTTTACATTATCAACCACTGGAGCATACATATACATAATGACAAACTTTGTCAACCGATACAAGCAATCTTAGGTCAATCACTCCACAAATGCTCTTTATTGTTGTCTTTCTGAGGCAGTACTTACATTGCATGCATCTCGGCCTCCATCCATGTACCCAGCGCACATCATCCGGCGAGAGATCATACCGGGGTAGGCATTCTCACAGTCGGCCTCATCTGTAATGGGCACATCCAGGCACTGCAGACGGACGGGCATGTTGACTGAAACAGGTTAAACACACAATCAGAAAGAAAGAATTGGCTGTGCACATCTATCAGAAAACATAGTATAGTACAGCAGCTGGTAGTGCATTTTCTATTTTATTAAAAAGAAAAAAGGGGGATTTAAATAAATCATTTAAATAGAACTTTTCTGTTTGACACTCAGTAGGTGTTCCCATATAACTACTGGGTATGATGATGATGTTGTGCACATACCCTCTGTACCAAGCAAAAGTATAGTGTGTAAATCTGAAGCTGAGAAAAATATATTTAGTTTGTGTTATGTACCCTGTCCTAGCCAAAGTTGTTGATGGTAAAGAAAGAAAGAAATGGTATCATGGAACAACACTAGAGTTTGATATTCATAATGAATATCAAACTATAGTGTTGTTCCATGACCGCCATGTGCCATTTGATGTAATTTGTAACTCTAGGATGCCAATCTACACTATAGTCCTCTGTCTCAAATGGAATCCACAAGTTTCTATTTGGTCCCTAACTATCATTTGGGTGGCTCTTATCTAAATGTAGTCAATTAGTGCCGTTCTAACTTTGCCAGTTCAAAAGTAAACAGTAACTGCAGTATAGTCTAGCTGTATTGTGTTTTTTTTCCCATGTTGATATAAAATGCAAAATAAAAAACAAACATTCCCATACAGAAATGCTGTGCCTTTATTGCCAGAAGCGTGGCTAGCCGTGACCTCATTCATCTATGTCTATGATTTATCTATGACCTCAAATGTGAGCTAGGTTTCAGTCCTATAACAGCACATTAGTGAGCATAATGTACCTAATCCTACTGGCATTGTGCACAAGACATCCAGTGGTTTCACTGGTTTACAAGTACTGGAATCGCAGTAAAACTTTCTCACACATTTACCTAATATTGATCACATGCTCTAGTAGTCTAAATATAAATGATGCTACAGTATAAAAATCATTGGTATCAGCTCACCCTCCTCTCCTGTGGCAGTGTTACCCCAGCCAGACACGGAGCAGGGCATGCCCCCATATGGACAGCCCGTGGGCAGAGAGATAGGTGCCACAGTCTCGGTCACCTCCACAGGGTGAAATAGCTTGATCATCATGATGTCATAGTCCAGGGTCTGGTAGTCATAGCTGGAAGCAGCAGGTTAATAATTAAGGTGTGTATCGATGGATTTGGATAATTGTTGTTAGAAGTGTTGTGGTTTGTTATGTTTAGATAATATGCATTCAGAAGAAAGGGGCTCACTTCTAAATCATATTGGCGAATATGCATGGATGATCAGATTTGTTAAGTATACAAATATAAATAAATTGTTTCTCAATTATTAATTTATTTCACTGCTCTTGCAGCAGTTCAGCACAATTGTAACCCCCCCCCCCCCCCCCCCTCCACTATGTATAAATGGTCAGAAAGTGATTGTTTTTACTGGAAAAGCCCTCTACCGATATTGCAAAAAGAATACCTCCATAGAAAATATTTTTCCATTGGTGAATAACAATTCCTTTCTGGCCAAACAGTGTGTTTTATATAATGTGATGGGGGACTTCAGTGCTCCTACTAAGGTAAGAAGGCTTTCTAATAACACAAGCCATGTTTGTGTTGTTGAATAGATAAACCGATCTTGAGATTTCTTCAAAAAAAGATGCTTGTCGGGTTAAATTGTTGCAGTATACCGCTTTATACCGCTGTAGACATTCCAGGTCCAGGCCTTGCAGTATACCGCTATGGGAATTCAACGTTAATTTTTCCATAGCGGTATACTGCAAGGCCTGGACCTGGAAAGTCTACACCGCACCTTCATAAAAAATATCCAATCTACTGTGTGTCAATAAGTTGACACACAGTTTGTATAGCTGTAATTTCCACAGAATAGATAGACACTAGGGGTTCATGGTAGGTAAGAAAAATTTGTGCTCACCTTTGATGCCAGATGATGGTGTCTATCTTCATCAGCTGCTCGGTGCCCTCAAACACACGGAGGTCGTGTTCTCCCAGCATGACCTGCATATAGTAGGGGCTGAGAGTGGACGGGGATGGGTTTGTGAAAAGGTATTTTGCTGTCTATACATTTATAAATATTATAAATATATCTGTATTACGATTATTTAACTATTTAAGATGTTCCGAGGACATGTCACAATCCTGTGTTTGTGTGTGCGTGTGTGCGTGTGTGCGCGCGCGCGCGTGTGTGTGTGTGTGTGTGTGTGTGTGTGTGTGTGTGTGTGTGTGTGTGTGTGTGTGTGTGTGTGTGTGTGTGTGTGTGTGTGTGTGTGTGTGCATCTGTGCGCATGCATGCGTGTCTGTGTGCATGTGTCTGTGACGTGTGCATGTGTATGTGCAGTATGTTTTGCCTACTTGTATTGCATTGCATTGTATTGTATTGCATGCGGCAATTACACACTTGCTGACGCCACCATCATGGTACATTGAATACAAGCAAACACAATTCCTACTATGAACCTTCTACTGTAGGCATACTACAATAGTATTTCTGAGCTCTGTGTATACTCACTTGTACCAACAGTGAGCGACAGAGAGAACCCACTGCTTGTTGATGAGCACACCGCCACAGAAATGATAGCCGTAGTTGAGAGAGGCCATGTAAGGTCGAGAGTTTGGCTCACACTCCTGCCCGCCAATGATCCTCCCCTCCTCACGGGGCACTGCCACTGTGACACAGAGAGAAATGAACTGTATGTAAAGTCACACATTCACAACAAATCACTGCATGCGTTGTAGGCTGCTTGATATTATTTGCACAGATGGTTTGATATATCCTCCCACATGTTTCAAGGTGATGTGTTGTGAGCTTTTAGATTGATGTGCTGTTTTTGAGGGTAAAAATAATGTGGAGGAAAAAAATATGGATGATGGATTATTGCGGTGTGTTAAAGCCACATTTATAAAAATCTGATTCATTGATAGTAAGGGAATCTTAAAAGCGTTTGAGCTTCCATGCATCCTACAGTGTTTTTTGTGGGTGCCTATATGTCATTTCATGACTGGCACATTATGCACTTGAGTGCAAGTGTAAAAATATGTACTGCTTCTTCCATGCGTCATGTGCTCATGGATGTATTAGTGTGCATGAGGGTATGTGCGTGTCTGCATGTATAGATTACCAGCAGCTCCAACCAGCAGAAGAAGGGCCAGTAGTCTCATCATGATGCCTGGTGAATGATCAGAAGACACCGCGGGAAACACTGTGGCTCTTATTTATATCCAACCCCAAGTCAATTCTGAAGCCCCTCCGACCCACCCCTTTGATCCAACACTCACATCCCAGTCCTCACCACCTGACCACCATGCACCTGAACCTCCCCCAAGCCCATCCCTCACTGCCTCAAACCAAACCGGCACCCCTGTCCCTGACTTGTTATCATGCCCCAATTCTCTTATCGGTCTAGTAACCACACACACACACACACACACACACACACACACACACACACACACACACACACACACACACACACACACACACACACACACACACACACACACACACACACGACAGGTAGCAATAACACACAAGACAGGCAGCAATAACACAGACTGTTATGATACAAAACATACAATTATAACTTGATTCAGGCCCATGAAAACTATATTCATTCAATTTTTCTTCTAAAATTTAGAAGAAAAAGTGAATGAATATACAGTAGTTCTCTTGAACATGATTTAGAATCTAAACCATGTTCAAGTGTAGTCAGGGGACTTCAAAATGTTCCACATTTGTGGACAGGTGAGATGTTTCTCACATTGCTTGGCTTGTTTTCAAGGGCAACCAAACCAAAAATACCAAAAATACAACCTTAACAGTCCATAACTCTGTTTGGCTTCCCCCCCCTTTGGCCTAAGTTGTGTGAAATATAGACATGACCTTGCCTTGTCCACTCTGTGTAAGACAAATAAAACCCTCTTTAATGTTATAAGAACAACCAAAACGGTTCCCTGTTTTTGTATGGTATTGTTATATGATGATTATTGCGTTTTATTTTACCGTACATTTATATTATTTGAACCATCTTTTACATTGGTTATGTATCTGTGTTGTATTGAGCTGGTTTTATGATAATGAAAGCTGTATGTTTAAAAGTCCAACTAAGGACACGATTTTTAGATTAACAAGCACATGATGCAGTGCAGCACAATGTTTGTATGCACTTGAATAGCTCATGTTAACTTGCGCCTATAATAAAGAAATACATCATTATATAATGGTAGTGAGAACACGGCAAGAGAAAAAAAACTGCTATGAAGGTTACGTGTGACTTTTCCCAGATTGTGATAACGGGTTAATTTAGGAGATATGGGGCATTTTCTGGGTGGGAACAGGGGCAGAGGGAGTAAACAGGGTTTGGGTTGGATTGAGGGGGGTGGGGGTCTGGTCAACACACAGACGAGATAGATGGCATGAGGTATAAAGGCTGTGAATGACAGAACATTCTTATCCAGTTCGAGTTGAGGAAGACTTGAGTCAGGCTACAGGATGATCGGCCTTATCATACTCGCACTCCTGGGTGCTGCAGGTAAGACAAAATGCTCTGCTGTTGTCTGACTGACACACACACACACACACACACACACACACACACACACACACACACACACACACACACACACACACACACACACACACACACACACACACACACACACACACACACACACACACACTGTTATTTTTTTTACTCTGTAGCCTGTAGTGTATGCATGTGTTGGGGGGGGGGTTCAGTGAGGAGTCAGGCACAATGATCTTCAGGGGTCAATAGGTCATGTCCAAACTATTATATGCTGAAACTGGCAGGTAGACCTACTCATAAAGCCCTTTATTGTGAGCACAAAAAACACATACGAACAGGACACCTATTCCTCTCAACTGCCGCCTCTCCTGACTTATTCCTGTCATTTCAGTGGCAGCCCCCATGGATGACAAGATAGTGGGAGGTTACCAGTGTGAGGCTCACTCCCAGCCCTGGCAGGTGTCCCTCAACCTTGGCTATCACTACTGTGGAGGCTCCCTCATCAACGACAAGTGGATCATCTCTGCCGCCCACTGCTGGCAAAAGTAAACATTACATTATGACATACTTTAGTTCAGTGTTCATCCTTTTCATATCAGGGCCTAGGACTTCATCCACAATTTCACACTATTTATGTGGTACTATAGGAGAGACAAAAGTCAAATGCTGATCAAAATATCATTTTTATTATCTAATGGTGTGGATTCTTGTAAATGAAATGAAACAATTAAGGATAAATGGACTACTGAGGGCGTACTCTCATGTGAATTTCCCTGTCCCTGTTTGGTCTTCTCTCTCCTAATCCAGCCCCTTTGCCCAGATTGCCATCCTGGGAGACCACCACATCTATCAGTATGAGGGCACAGAGCAGTACATGTCCGTTGATGCCATCTACTGGCACCAGAGCTACGACTACCAGACTCTGGATTACGACATCATGCTGATGAGGCTGGCCCATCCTGCCAAACTCACAGAGCATGTCAAGCCCATAGCCCTGCCCCAGGCCTGCCCCAGGGCCGGAGACATGTGTCTGGTGTCGGGATGGGGCAACATCTACTCTGACTCAGGTATAGTTTGAGAGGGGGAAAATATATATAATTTTATTTACATGCATGTGCTTATGGTGCCAGCCATATAGCCTCTTTTCAGCCATGCAAGTACAAGTGACTGACCCAGCCCTTTGTGTGCAATAAAGCTGTATTGTATAATTATCTTTCTCCCTCTCTCCGCCTAACTATCACACCATGCAGTGTTCAACCCATTTTACCTGCAGTGTGTGGAGGTTCCTATCTTGTCCCATGAGGATTGTGACAATTCCTACCCTGGCAGGATAACTGACCGCATGGTGTGTGCCGGATACCTGGAGGGTGGCAAGGATTCCTGTCAGGTATTCAAAACATAATCTGCAAACGATGATCTAAATGTTAATTTACGTGAATGTATTAATTCATACAATGTTTCTGTCTCTTTTTCCTCTCCTCCCACCCCTTCTCTTGTCCTCTCCTCATCTGCCCTGTACCATTTGCCCCCTGTCCTTTGCCCTTGCTCAGGGTGACTCCGGTGGTCCTCTGGTCTGTAATGGGGAGCTGCAGGGCATTGTCTCCTGGGGCACCGGCTGTGCTCAGCCAAACTACCCCGGAGTCTACACCAAGGTCTGTTCTCTGCTGCCCTGGATCGACGAAATCCTCACTAACTACAGCTAGGCCCCCCACATCCCACCACAGGCGATATGAGGCGTGCACGTTTTTGAGGGAAAACAACCGCAGAGTGAAATAGTGTGTGTGAGAGGGAGAGAGAGCGAGAGAGAGAGAGAGAGACAGAGAGAGACAGAGTGTGGGAGAGAGAGTATAGCACAGAAGGGGTTCCTGCCTGATCAATAAAATTACTTCCTTGATGCCAAATAACAACAACGTGCATTTGTTTTACTTTGTATTTGTTCTATTTGTTTATCCAAAGAGATGATGGAAATACATTATGCATTGTTGACTGGTGGTGCTTTCTCAACACTCACATGATGTATAGCCTAGCCTAAGCAAGTCCATACAATATCACTTGTATTTTACCAACTATAATTATACATAATGGTAATCGTGTAGTATGACAATACAACTCATCAGAAATAAGACAAAAATAGCAGAAATAGAAATACAAATAGAAAAAATGGTAGGGACTGTAGCTTCTTGGGGAGACTAGGGGGTAAAATAATAGTAAATTGGATTCTTTCACACATTACAATTACCTAGAGGCCCTGTGATTGGTTTAACAAGATGATACAAATGTTGGAATACTGCAGCGTAAACTGCCAAAATCTTTGTGGACATAGCTCTGCTGTGGTGCCACCGCACAACATAACTGTCATGGCTTGTAATGATATGAGATATTGCTATAATCACATTTGGAGTGCCCTTTAGTCAGATATGATTCCATTTTATATATCTCTGCAGCTTTCCTCTTAAATAACAAGTCACAGTTTTAGTTTTGATGTAGTTCCTTCTTCAACCACTACTTGCATGTAAATGTAGTGCTGCCCCTTTAAGGGTAGTGCATATAGGCTACCTAGGTTTGAGGCCTTCTGTTTGGCCAGAAGCCTGATTTGAGTGTTTGTTGGGGACCTAGTTGGAGGCATGAGGTGTACAAGTCAAGTGCTTGGTAAGAAAGAACACCACACACACAACTATTGATGTTATTTATAAGTGAGCAGTGGAGGAGAATGGCTTTCTGTGTCAACACTTTGAGAAATATAGTGTCAACACTTGGAGAAATATATATTTTAGCTGAGTACATAACAAAGGAACAGTGTTCAGTCCTGTAATCAAAATGCCCTCTAGGTTTAAAAACACAGCATGATGTTTGTTGGGGGAAATCCTCTTTTCTTACCTGTGCTGTACAGTACAATACTACTGCAATAAACAACACAAGGTAGATATTACAGCACCACACAGAATTTATAACTGAAGAGTGGAGGAGACTGGGATTCATTCACCACTTTGAGAAATATGTCTTTAGATGAGTCGTGACAAAGGGGCAGTGTTTAGTCCTGTAATCAAAAGATCAGAAACCATAGATCTCTGGTGTTTTGTTCCTCATTCCCTCAACAAACTGCTTCTAGGGGAGAAACCATCTGTTTTTTCCTTGTTCCCTCAATTAACCCATACTGTGTGAGAGCACTTTAAGCTGCTGAGAATGAGGAAAGAGTGCTGCTGATGGGGCATCCAGATTTGCACAAGGCTGTGAGACCAAGGTTTTTCTCAACTGAACATTTGTATTTAGGAAAATACACTGATACTTGAAATGACCAAAAGCCCATTGGGAAGTTTCAGGAGTTGATATAGTACATGCATGTAGTGCTACTTTAGAACTGGAGGGACCCCAGTTCAAAAAGTGCATGTGTGCACAGACACACCCTATAAAACATGCATGTTGGATATTGTGGGGGGGATTTTGGGGATTTAAGTAACATTTTCATGAAAAGTTAATTTGCAATAATGGAAATAAAAGGTTTTTATTTGAGCACTTTGAGTATGGCTGAAACGCCTGTGTGTTGCTTCGACATCGCATTTGAACACAAGATACTAATACTGACTCATGTGTCACAAATGATCTACATGCATGTATATACAAAAGCTCAGCCAATCACAGCACAAGATGTCTAATCTTTCAAGTGTATAAAAGTAGGATAATAAATACTTTGAGGTACAAGATGACCCTAACCCCAAAATGCTCCTGATGTGCTGGTTGTGCCTTGCATGGTTTCCGCTGCCATCAGTGATTGATTGAATGGGTGACTGTAAACTGTATATGTGAAGCACCTTGGATAAAGGTGATATATAAAATGCACCATTTACATTTTCAAAGTTGGCTGATACAATCGCTGATGTCTTCTGGATGCTCATGTACCAATGAGCATCAAATAGTGTTTTGCTTCCTACTTCCGCTGTTCTTCAGAATGTGTCAAACCAGTTTTGATGGGTTGGAACTACTGGAACACCCCAATCAATATGTTAATCTTCTTCATGAAAATTATAATCTAGCTTTAATTGTTAAAACACGCTTTCAACATGCTTGTGTACGCTTTAGTGTAATACAATTAAATTTTCACTATAGTAATATTGTATCACAAGTGATAATGCTAATTCAGTTTTGTCACATTATGTTTACCGTCAAATCATTTTCAATTTCTTTGAAAGTGAAACTAATTTATTTATGAATCTGCTGTAGACAACACTTTTGTGTCATGATACTTACAGTAATTGGTTCAGACATTGTACAGACATCAGTATGCCTACATGTACTAATCAAAGTTGCATAACATGGCACAATAAACTGTAATGGATTTAAATACTTTTGTATGTTTAATCAGGCCACACCGGCACAAGATAGCCCAGCCTCTTTCTTGTTCACACTGAAGAGAAAACTACAGTCCATCCATCCATTGGTTCAGTCAGAGCAAACAATAGATGTGGCCCACATTTATACTACCAGTAGCCACACCCCGGCCACAGTAAGATATATTTGAATCCTCAAAGATATTATGGTACTGATGACTGAAGACTCTCAGTGAGTGATGCGTTTTTTGACGAAGAACTTCAGAGTATTGCACCTTTTATTTTGCTCTACAGTACTGTAGGTCTGGTATTACTGATCAAAGAATTACCGAATCCAGCTATCTCATACTGTACTGTATTCCTCAGTGCAGCATCCAGAATTGCAAGCATAAAAGGTAAGAATAGGTTGACACAATGTTTTACCAAAATATAGAAAATGACGTAATGTTAAAGTGTAAATGTATTTGTATCTAAATTTAATAATCTGTTATGATGACTTTTAATGCGGAATGATGTAACCTAAATATGTTGTCCAATCCCTATGGTAGAGGAGGCATTACAAAATAATGTATTTGTGTGGTTGTATTTTGTCTCCCTGCTCTATTTAGATTGTCATGTCTAGTAGACAAAAATTCCAATCAAACAAGAATTTTTACCTCATGGTCAAGATTGTCAAGATGTAACCATCCTCAAGTAGGCAGGCTCTATTAGCTTAATGGTGGAAAACAGATGTCTGTGGCCTAGGACTACATATAGAGTAGATTTAAAGGTAGGGATGTTGAAGTGATTTCACTTTTGTCAGATATCACCCAAAAAATATTTTTTTCTGTTAAAATGCTCTATTATAAGGTGTGGAAACCACATATGGAGTTTCCCCCTCCCCCACGTTAGCAGAGGAGCTAATAAAAGTTCCCCAGGTCACCACAATTCTCCTCCAATCAGGAGAGAGCAGCAGGTTCACATAGTGTAGCTACTTTTGGGGGCCCCTAGTGCACCAGGCTGGTACTACACCATGAATTTCAAATCACTTCCCCTACCTTTAATATTGCTTATTATTATTTGCTCTGTGGCCTTTGGTTGGCCTTGGAAGAAAAAACATCTGCTATTCTCTGTACATTATTAGCCTATCATGATTGCACTGCACTGGGAAGAAAATGTCCTCATGTGTATACTGTACACTACAGCATGGGTATTCAACTAGATTAGGTTGGGGGCCACAAGTATAGATTGTGTGTGCACAGCAGGCAGTCTTTGTGGAAGATGTTGGATTCACAATGAGTTTTGCCAAATGGACTCAAAGATTTATCTGTCAATATATAATGTGCATGTGCACATTGATCAGTAATGAGCAAGATTACGATAATACGTCTATTCATGTACAATATATGCTATCTTAGAATAAATATAGACCTGTTTGACAGTGCACAAACATAATTGCCTTGACATTAATGAGAGCTGGACATGTGTGCGTGCGCGCGCGCACGCACGCACGCACGCACGCACGCACGCACGCACGCACGCACGCACGCACGCACGCACGCACACACACACACACACACACACACACACACACACACACACACACACACACACACACACACACACACAATTATTAGGCCCCCAAAAAAGAAAAAGCTAGTGAGGTTTTTGTCTGCCATTCTTTCTCATCAGGAGCATCATGTCTGAGCCTCTCTATGAAACTGCCGATGACATAGAGGCAACCTATGATAAAGAGATCATGAGTGATGTCATGAGTGAAACACAGGACTACATGAAAATGGACCCCGCTCAGTCATCAGCCAAAGCAATCGAGATTCAACACCAGTTGGAGAATGTGAGTCTGAACATTGCCATTACTGGTGAGAGCGGAGTTGGAAAGTCCTCCTTTGTCAACGCCATGCGAGGCCTTGTTGATGGAGATGATGGTGCAGCAGAGACTGGAGTGACTGAGACCACTTTAAATACCATTCGATACAGCCACCCCACCATGCCCAATGTTTACATCTGGGACTTGCCGGGAATTGGTACACCCAACTTCAAAGCTAAAAAGTATCTAAAAGAGGTCCAGTTTGACACCTACGATTTCTTCATCATAATTGGCTCTCTTAGGTTCAAAGAGAATGACATCATGCTGGCCAATGAGATCAAGAAGATGAAGAAAACGTTTTACTTTGTCAGATCAAAGATCGATCAGGATGTGCAGTCTGAAACTCGGAAGAAGAAGAATCTAACTGAGGAGCAGGTTCTCTCCAAGATCCGCCTCAGTTGCAGAGAAAACTTGTTGGCAGTTGGAAACCCCAAAGTCTTCCTAATCTCTACTTTGGACCTGGGAAAGTATGATTTCCAGAAGTTGGTTGACTCCTTGCAGGACAACCTACCTGACCACAAGTGGTCTGCTCTGGTTGAAGCTCTGCCTGTGTGCTCTCTGAGCATGATTGACAAGAAAGAAAGACGCCTTCAAAAAAGTGCAAAGGCAGTTGCTGCAGGTGCTGCAGCCGCAACTACAGTAAGCACCCCTATTCCTGGCTTATCAGTAGGCTGTGAGATCGGTATCATTGTCAGGTTCTTCGAGAAAGCCTGGGTTTCCTTTGGTCTAGATGACAAGTCCATCCTAGCACTGGCAGAACGAATCAACAAGCCACAAAGTGAACTGAAATCGGTGATGAAATCTCGCTTTTCTAAGGGTATAGATAATACGGTGGTGAACAAAATGCTTCGCACAACAGGCATGGTGGTGGCGAAGACGTTTCAGGGTTTGTTGTTTGGTGTCCCACCCCTTACAATGGGGATTTCATTTGGCACAACCCTTCACATTCTTTTTCAGGGAATTAAAGAAATGGCTGAAGATGCTAAAGCTGTGATTGTTGTAGCGGATTTGTTATGAAATTATTGAGAAGCGACCTGCATGTATAAATATGGTACAAGATTGTACCGTATTTAGATACAGTAATTATAAGATATTGGTGTTTGCTGCATTTTATTCTAGACAACAGATCAACAATTTGTAATACTATCCATATACTATCCATAATATCATAATGTTCATATATGCCTTTTCATATAATGAGAAATTAATCCATACATTAAAATAAGTATAAAACTGAAACTTGAGTTGGTATTATTTTTTCTTCTATTTCACTGACCTACTGGCTACAGATTTTAGGGATTGCCATCAGTTCCATGTTCATTAAGGGTAGCATTCCATTCTTGTGTAGACATCATCCAGGGCCCTTGCATTCTATACTTTGAGTAAGAGCAAGTATCTAACTATATAACTAAGCAATATCCATTGGTCTGGTTAACCACATTCTTGAAAACAGAATAAATGTTTTCAAAAGGGAGTGGTTAACTAGGCTAAGCATCCATGTCTCCATCATAGAGGTCTCAGACTGTATGCTTACCGTATTCAAATGGTGAAGAGTTGTACAACACTGCCCCTCCAGCCTAATAATAATGAATATTATTATTAAGTGTATTGAGTTATGTCTCAGTCCAAATAAAATGTACCATTTGGGGAAATATAAATACAGCATGACGTTTGATGTAAAATATTGGAGGGTAAAGTATTGGAGGGTGTGGAAAAGGTTATACCAGTGGTGATATCTGAGGTCATGATGGTGTCCACGGAAACGGTATCATTTGCAGTCCCTCTGACCGTTTTAGCTGTATTTTATTGATGGAGTCTCTGAAAAATATTTTTAAAAGATTTTTTAATCAATTGAAATGTTCCCTTTAATATTGTGTAAACATTACATGGATTTTAGCTTCATATCAGAAATTATCTTGTTTTCTTTCAGTAGACACCCCCTATTTTGTCCATTTTTCCATGTCCCCAGTGGCCATCGATGAAAGTGGACTTGACATATGACTATTAAACATCACCAAAAATCCAAAAATTATGACATGAGCATATCTATCTATCTGTACTTTATTGCTGGACATATTTAGTTTTTGAATAAATAGATGATTAATCATTTAAATGACTTTATATAGCTGTGTCCCTCAGTTGCACTCAACTCCGTTACACAAGTCATTCTTCCCTCTATAACAACAATTAACTGGCCCTTTAGTGACATCAACAATAGGAAGTAGTATTCTACAACTCTTCTGACCATCATGCTACAGAAAGTGGCAATTTAAAACCTCATTTTACA
The DNA here is from genome assembly GCA_039105355.1 of Benthosema pterotum. Taxonomy (NCBI): domain Eukaryota; kingdom Metazoa; phylum Chordata; class Actinopteri; order Myctophiformes; family Myctophidae; genus Benthosema; species Benthosema pterotum. Next base: position 26,212,721 of record CM076967.1, read on the forward strand.
CCGTTTTAGAGGCATTTTGTACTCTCACATGTGGTCGTAAATCATAACAGCTCAACTCTGTTACATGAAATAATGATATAAAACAATTTGTTATAAAGATTCTGTTTGTTATTCCAACAATATATCTGATTCTGTAACCTCAGGCATGCCAAGTCTTCTCTTCTTACTCAACTCAGTTAGAGTAGTGGCTATCTTTAGTACAAAAATCACAACTCCGTTATGAACTTAATTGGCTCAACTCCGTTATCAATTAACATGTTAAAAGATATATAAAAAAATTAATTGAATGCCTGAGATGGGAAATTATGCTTTTCTTACAGCTGAAGATGTCCTTAATATTGTGGGCTATTCAGAAAAGTGAAACCTTTCGGTCAAAATTTCGGGGAAAAAAAAGGCCAAATGATACCGTTTCCGTGGAATGACTCATCTGAGGTGATGATGGTGTGCATATGGGCAAGCCAACATGTTGGCACATGCCATATGTGCACAGATAATGTTAAAACTAATTTGTATTGCACTCCCCTATATACGGCCCACTTGTGGTGCTGGTATAGCAATGCAAAGTGAAATATTTGTGACCATTAATGTACCCACTATATTGCGGATTTGTATGATTAGATCTATGTGTGAGAACAAAACAACATTGAACAACATGATTCGATTTGCAAACACTTGAGGCAATATCTGTCTTTCTGTCTGAGTTTCTGTCTGTATAAATACTTACTGCTAGCATATTACTAGCAATTTCTATACTACTTTCTTTTGTTATGGCAACTGGAAATTTGAATAACTTTGGATAGCTATTATTTTAGCCATCCAAGGGTTGTGCGATTATACATCACTTTGACTACTTAATTCCTGGCTAGCCATTAAATCAGTGTTGTTGCTTTTTTTTCTGGAGTGGTCTGTCTGACAGGTTTCCGTTGCCAATGTCTAGGTTGTGCAACTGCTAACCTTCTTCCTGTAAGATGGAGCCTGGTACATTCCAGTCAGATGCCTATTTCCATCAACAGGTTTATCGCAGTGTGTGACGATTGTGATGAACTCTGCCAAGTTCTCCTCCCCCATGTGTGCAAGATGGAGATCTTTCACGCAGAGCTGTCATTCAGATTGTAGATATGGCAGCTACTAGTGATGCACGGGCCGGCTGGGTTGCTGTGAATGGGCTAGCACCCTTGGTGGGGCAGAGTGGGCCTGGGAATCACTAGGAGCTACATATTTAACAGACAAACTTCAGTCTGTAAACATTTTGCAGAAATGCTACATACTGTACATATACAGATTAATCTCATTGGGAACATCATGGCTGAACCTGTCTACGAAACTACTGAAACAAGCAGCGAAAACTACGACAGTGATATTACGGTTGATGTTGTGAGTGAAGCACAAAACTATGTGAAAGTTGATCCTGCTCGGTCAGCAGCCAAAGCTAAAGAGGAGCAATACCTCTTGGAGAATGTGACTCTGAACATTGCCGTTACTGGAGAGAGCGGAGTGGGAAAGTCTTCCTTTGTCAATGCCATGCGAGGTCTTGGAAATGGAGATCATGGCGCAGCAGAGACCGGAGTGACTGAGACCACTATGAAACCCATTCGATACAATCATCCCACCATGCCCAACGTTTGGGACCTGCCGGGAATTGGTACACCCAACTTCAAAGCTAAAAAGTACCTCAGAGAGGTTCACTTTGACTCCTATGATTTCTTCATCATAATTGGCTCTGTTAGGTTCAAAGAGAATGACATCATGCTGGCCAAAGAGATCAAGAGAACGAGGAAAATGTTTTACTTTGTCAGATCAAAGATCGACCAGGATGTACGCAATGAGAAAAAAACAAACAAAAAAGAATGTAAGTGAGGAGCAGATCCTCTCCAAGATCCGACTCAGCTGCAGGGACAACCTTGCACCTGTTGGGAACCCCAAAGTCTTCCTCATCTCCACCATGGACCTGGGAGCAGTATGATTTCCAGATGATGCTTGACTCCCTGAAGGACAACTTGTCTGACCATAAGTGGTCTGCTTTAGTTGAATCTCTTTGAGACAAAAAAGAGAGACCTTATAAAAAGGGCAAGGATCGCTGCTACAGCTGCTGCCACATCTTGCCGTATCCTCCTAATTCCTGGCTTCTCAACTGGCTGTGAGATTGGAATCATCGTAAAGTTCCTAGAGAAAGCCTGGGTTTCCTTTGGTCTGGATGACAAATCCATCCTATCACAGGCAGAGCGGGTCAACGAGCCGCAAAGCGAACTGAAATCGGTGGTGAAATCTCGCTTTTCCAGCGGAGTAGATAAGACCGTTGTGGCTGGCATGTTTCACACAACTTCAACTTTCAACTTCTGTCTCAGGCAATAAAAGAAATGGCCGAAGATGCTAAAGCTGTGATTCTTGCAGCAGGTTTGTGCTGAAAATGTTGAAATGTAAATGCTTTAGTATTTCCAACATTTTACCATGGTCAGATTTGTGTACAGCACTCTTGCATCAATGTAATTGGTATAGTTTTGTAAAAATGTGGGCAGTGCTTCTTCTGAGAGGTGAATTATTTTATGAGACACTTTATATTGCATATCATGTCTGTGAATAAAAAATCTTGGCATATCATGTCTGTGAATAATGTATAACGTTTTAATATAATAGAGCTGAATCCTAACACAACACAATCTGATTCAAAAGTAAGCCTCAGGAGTAGGCCTACAGTATCATACGATGTGCCCTGGTTACAGTATAATGTTTGTTTCCCTGCCTACATGCACAACTAAATTATTTTCTACTGAAAGGTGTTCAATTGAAATTCACCTGTGTTGGGTTTTTGCAAGGGAAATTGAGCTTGCAAACATTATTTAACTACGAGTGATTTTGACCCACCTGTGTCACGGGCTGGCTAGCTTATACAGGTATATGCATTATCTCTGTATCAGTGTTGTTTTTGTCGACTAAGACTAAAGACTAAGTCGACTAAGGTTTTTGATATTTAGTCGACTAAGACTAGACTAACAAAAATGAATTTCAGAAGACTAATTGGGACTAAAAGATGTGTGTTGGCAAAAGACTAAGACTAAGACGAAGACTAAATCATAACCTAAGACTAATGGAAATAGGAAACATTTTTAACTTCTTTTTTTTCGTTCTTTTTAAGTATGTGAACATATCTGCAGTATAGATTGCATACGTTTTCAGGAAAGGGACTTATTACTAATGCAGTAATTTTATACAAAGAAATAAAACAAAACATCTTTCATACTAAAAACTATAAATCTGTATAACATATATAAACCTCCAATGCATTTGCATGTAAGACTAAACTACCAAGACTAAGACTAAAAAAAGACTAAGACTAAAAAAAGACTAAGACTGAGACTAAGACTAAATCGATGTTGATATTTCGTCGACTAGACTAAGACTAAAAAAAATAATTTCAGAAGACTAAATGGGACTAAAAGACGAAATATGTGTTACTCAAAAGACTAAGACTAAGACAAAATATTCTCAAACAAACAACACTGCTCTGTATACATTAGTTTTTCAATGCAGACTGCTGTTGTTTCATGAAATGAAGAAACTCATAAAGCTTTAACTTTTTCTTTTTTTTTTCCTGCTAAAACGTAGGTGAATATCGCAGGCCTATACTACAACCCCAAATCCGATGAAGTTGGGACGTTGTGTAAAATGTAAATAAAAACAGAATGCATTGATTTGCAAATCGTTTTCAACCTCTATTCAGTTGAATACACCACAAAGACAATATATTTAATGTTCAAACTGATAAACTTTATTGTTTTTTGAAATTATACAATCTTTTGTAAATTGAGCCCTGCAACACGTACCAAAAAAGTTGGGACGGTGGCAACAAAAGACTGGGAAAGGTCATGAATGCACAAATAACGCCTGTTTGGAACATTCCACAGGTAAACAGGTTAATCTTAAACAGTTTAATATCGTGATTGGGTATAACAGGACCATCCCAGTCGTTCACAATCAAAGATGGGGCGAGGTTCACCACTTTGTGAACAATTCTGTGAGAAAATCATCCAACGGTTTAAAAACAATGTTTCTCAACATTCAATTGCAAGGAATTTGGTGATTTCATCATCTACAGTCCATAATATAATCAAAACGTTCAAAGAATCTGAAGAACTTGCTATACTAAAGCGACAAGGCTGAAAACCAACACAGAATACTTGTGACCTTTGATCCCTCAGGTGGCTCTGCATTAAAAACTGACGTCATTGTGTAAAGGATATTACTGTGAGGACTCAGGAACACTCAGAAAACCATTGTCAGTTTACATAATTTGTCGCTACACCTGCGAGTGCAAGTTAAAACTCTACCATGCAAAGCAAAGCCATACATCAGAAAGGTTGGTTTGAAAAAACAACCAGAAAAACAACCAGAAATGCCTTCTCTGGGTACAATATCATTTGAAATGGTTAGACACAAAGTGGAAAAGTGTGCTGTGGTCTGATGAGTCCACATTTCTAATGATAGTGGACCCAGAGAAGGCATTTCTGGTTGTTTTTCAAACCAACCTTTCTGATGTATGGCTTTGCTTTGCATGGTAGAGTTTTAACTTGCACTCGCAGGTGTAGCGACAAATTATGTAAACTGACAATGGTTTTCTGAGTGTTCCTGAGTCCTCACAGTAATATCCTTTACACAATGACGTCAGTTTTTAATGCAGAGCCACCTGAGGGATCAAAGGTCACAAGTATTCTGTGTTGGTTTTCAGCCTTGTCGCTTTAGTATAGCAAGTTCTTCAGATTCTTTGAACGTTTTGATTATATTATGGACTGTAGATGATGAAATCACCAAATTCCTTGCAATTGAATGTTGAGAAACATTGTTTTTAAACCGTTGGATGATTTTCTCACAGAATTGTTCACAAAGTGGTGAACCTCGCCCCATCTTTGATTGTGAACGACTGGGATGGTCCTGTTATACCCAATCACGATATTAAACTGTTTAAGATTAACCTGTTTACCTGTGGAATGTTCCAAACAGGCGTTATTTGTGCATTCATGACCTTTCCCAGTCTTTTGTTGCCACCGTCCCAACTTTTTTGGTACGTGTTGCAGGGCTCAATTTACAAAAGATTGTATAATTTCAAAAAACAATAAAGTTTATCAGTTTGAACATTAAATATATTGTCTTTGTGGTGTATTCAACTGAATAGAGGTTGAAAACGATTTGCAAATCAATGCATTCTGTTTTTATTTACATTTTACACAACGTCCCAACTTCATCGGATTTGGGGTTGTATATACAGTATAACTGGAAATTTAGGTGTGTGAGCAGACACTATGCGGCTCAAGGAAAATCCTCCGGTGTAGGCCCACAATTTCTAGATCCGCTATATGGATGGGAGGGAAACAATATTTCATTCCTTTGTCTCGACAAAAAAACAAACAAACCTTGAACCTTAAATAGGACGGAGTAAAAGTCTAAGTAGGCCTATATGTAATATTCTGTGTGCTCACTGAATGGGAATTTAGTGCATATAAATTATATCTTGTGTAGGCCTAATAATAATGATGTTTATAGCACCCAATTGGGTATAGTACCCAATGTGCTTTACATAGGCCTAAAACACTCGGAACAGACTTTAGAAAAAAAAAAACGATACAAAGCAAAACATGTATTGGAGAATAACAATAATAAGGGGATAACTGCACCTCATCTGGGTAAAGCTATGCTGAGAGGAGGGAGCGAAGGTACAGTTCTGAGATAAGATGGTTAGGGAGAGCATTCGAGCGGCTGGGGGCAGAGAGAGAAGTCCCGGCTGTCCCCCAGGTGCGGTACTTGAACTAGATATATTTACGGACTGGTAAACAACATGCCTAACTAAATAACGTGCCTTATCTGCTGTTGCTGAGAATACCTAACAAGCAGGAAGTTCGATTGGGGAAAAAGATAAAAATCTGTCGTTTCTATGCCGCTGTGAAAGGTAAGAACAAAGTGGCACTGAGTGAATATAGCCCCAATACGTCCCCACAATAATTCTCAGTATGTTTGTGCATAGAAACTGACCAGGGGGGAGTAATCAGTAATGTGCGGAAACATGGCGACGAAAACACAAAACTGTCTGACTAAAAGCAGCGATTTAACTGCTCTGTTCAAATTACGAGTTGGAGTTTCTCGTCCGACCGCAGTGAAGTTAGTTTGAAGTTGGATATTCGACAGACATTCGACAGACATTCGCTCCGAAATGCTAATATTTACATATAAAAATTAATCAAAAATATTTACAGATTTGAAATGTAAAAATAAGAGGTGTATCTCATGCAGCCAGGAGAGTACTATGATCCCACACTGATTTTGAGTCAATTGATCACATGACCTGGAAGCTATTGAGCAAAAATGCTAATAATTACATATAAAAATTAATCAAAAATATTTTTAAAAATTAATCAAAAATATTTACAGATTTGAAATGTAAAAATAAGAGGTGTATCTCATGCAGCCAGGAGAGTACTATGATCCCACACTGATTTTGAGTCAATTGATCACATGACCTGGAAGCTATTGAGCAAAAATGCTAAAATTTACATTATAAAAAATAATCAAAAATATTTTTAAAAATTAATCAAAAATATTTACAGATTTGAAATGTAAAAATAAGAGGTGTATCTAATGCAGCCAGGAGAGTACTATGATCCCACACTGATTTTGAGTCAATTGATCACATGACCTGGAAGCTATTGAGCAAAAATGCTAATATTTACATAATAAAAATTAATCAAAAATATTTTTTAAAAATTAATCAAAAATATTTACAGATTTGAAATGTAAAAATAAGAGGTGTATCTCATGCAGCCAGGAGAGTACTATGATCCCACACTGATTTTGAGTCAATTGATCACATGACCTGGAAGCTATTGAGCAAAAATGCTAATATTTACATATAAAAATTAATCAAAAATATTTTTAAAAATTAATCAAAAATATTTACAGATTTGAAATGTAAAAATAAGAGGTGTATCTCATGCAGCCAGGAGAGTACTATGATCCCACACTGATTTTGAGTCAATTGATCACATGACCTGGAAGCTATTGAGCAAAAATGCTAATATTTACATATAAAAATTAATAAATACATATTTACAGATTTAAAATGTAAAAATAAGAGGTGTATCTCATGCAGCCAGGAGAGTACTATGATCCCACACTGATTTTGAGTCAATTGATCACATGACCTGGAAGCTATTGAGCAAAAATGCTAATAATTACATATAAAAATTAATCAAAAATATTTACAGATTTGAAATGTAAAAATAAGAGGTGTATCTCATGCAGCCAGTGGAGTACTATGATCCCACACTGATTTTGAGTCAATTGATCACATGACCTGGAAGCTATTGAGCAAAAATGCTAATATTTACATATAAAAATTAATCAAAAATATTTACAGATTTATTTACGGATTCAATAGCTTCCAGGTCATGTGATCAATTGACTCAAATTCAGTGTGGGATCATAGTACTCTCCTGGCTGCATGAGATACACCTCTTATTTTTGCATTTTAAATGTGTAAATATTTATTTATTAATTTTTTAATGTAAATATTAGCATTTTTGCTCAATAGCTTCCAGGTCATGTGATCAATTGACTCAAAATCAGTGTGGGATCATAGTACTCTACTGGCTGCATAAGATACACCTCTTATTTTTACATTTCAAATCTGTGAATATATTTGATTAATTTTTATATGTAAATATTAGCATTTTTGCTCAATAGCTTCCAGGTCATGTGATCAATTGACTCAAAATCAGTGTGGGGTCATAGTACTCCACTGGCTGCATGAGATACACCTCTTATTTTTGCATTTTAAATCTGTAAATATTTTTGATTATTTTTTATATGTAAATATTAGCATTTTTGCTCAATAGCTTCCAGGTCATGTGATCAATTGACTCAAAATCAGTGTGGGGTCATAGTACTCTACTGGCTGCATGAGATACACCTCTTATTTTTGCATTTTAAATCTGTAAATATTTATTTATTAATTTTTATATGTAAATATTAGCATTTTTGCTCAATAGCTTCCAGGTCATGTGATCAATTGACTCAAAATCAGTGTGGGATCATAGTACTCCACTGGCTGCATGAGATACACCTCTTATTTTTGCATTTTAAATCTGTAAATATTTTTGATTAATTTTTATATGTAAATATTAGCATTTTTGCTCAATAGCTTCCAGGTCATGTGATCAATTGACTCAAAATCAGTGTGGGATCATAGTACTCCACTGGCTGCATGAGATACACCTCTTATTTTTACATTTCAAATCTGTAAATATTTTTGATTAATTTTTATATGTAATTATTAGCATTTTTGCTCAATAGCTTCCAGGTCATGTGATCAATTGACTCAAAATCAGTGTGGGATCATAGTACTCTCCTGGCTGCATGAGATACACCTCTTATTTTTGCATTTTAAATCTGTAAATATTTATTTATTAATTTTTATATGTAATTATTAGCATTTTTGCTCAATAGCTTCCAGGTCATTTGATCAATTGACTCAAAATCAGTGTGGGATCATAGTACTCCACTGGCTGCATGAGATACACCTCTTATTTTTACATTTCAAATCTGTAAATATTTTTGATTAATTTTTATATGTAAATATTAGCATTTTTGCTCAATAGCTTCCAGGTCATGTGATCAATTGACTCAAAATCAGTGTGGGATCATAGTACTCCACTGGCTGCATGAGATACACCTCTTATTTTTACATTTCAAATCTGTAAATATTTTTGATTAATTTTTATATGTAAGCATTTTTGCTCAATAGCTTCCAGGTCATGTGATCAATTGACTCAAAATCAGTGTGGGATCATAGTACTCTCCTGGCTGCATGAGATACACCTCTTATTTTTGCATTTTAAATCTGTAAATATTTTTGATTAATTTTTAAATGTAAATATTAGCATTTCGGAGCGAATGTCTGTCGAATGTCTGTCGAATATCCAACTTAAAACTAACTTCACTGCGGTTCTCGTCCGTCCAGAAACTGGTAAGAACCGTGTATTGTGAAAACCATCCGCCCTGTGAACGACGATATGAATAGTCTGATGTGACCTCATCTCGGAGCTACAGAGTGAGCATAGAGTATTGAGGGAACGTATTGGGGCTAAATTAAATGATTTACTCTTGACAGTGGATGTGTTGTAAATTTCCATATTTCAATAACAAAAAGCAGTTTACGATCCATGAGCCAGGCAGACGGGCATATTAGCCAGAGCAGTTCAATGCAATTTCATTACAACCAACATGGACACTATGACTAGAAAAAAAATCCCCAAAATAGTAGTACAAATAGTACAAATTTAGTTTGAACTGCTACAGTGTTCTATTTTTATGGCGTTTTGCCACCTCTTTCCTGGTGTATACCGCCATCTACTGGATTTGGGGTGGAAGTTGTCTTCCACTTATACATTAAGTGCTGGGTTTCAACAGCATATTCCCCTTCACGACATTGTCCATTTATTGCTCAGACATCACTGTCTGGGCCTGCGCAAATTCCTCCCTCACAACATCATTCAGCTCTTCCCCAGTGACCTCATCAATATCCAAGGATCACCTAGCTGCCTCTAATACCATCTTTATTCTCTTGGATTTCCTTTCTAGTCCTGGCACAATTTATCACCATAGCGATGAATGCAAGAAACCTCTTAGTGTCAAAGAAGACTTTACCAATTCCTTTTCCCTCAGCTGCATTTTGCACTATGGCCTTGTCACTCCCTTCCAGACTTTTCACAGCTTCCGCATGCGGCATGTCATATTCTTCTCTTTCCTAATTCTATTGACCTTCACTTGCTTTTTCCTTTTGGACAGTCTGCCGTTCTCTGCCGCATTGTGGTTTCCAGTGCAGTGTGTGCATTTAACTGGCACCAGTTTATTACCCATTCTGCACATGCAGAAAGCTGCAGTGGATGAGGATCTACAAACTACTGTACTGCCATCTCTGTTATCTGCTGAAGTAATGAGGCATGTTTTGGAGTAACATTACTTATTACACATTTGGTCAGCTTAATATCTTTACTTTACTTTTGCTAGGAGAAGATAATATTACAGTAATATATTTAAAGGTAGGGTAAGTGATTTCTCTTTTGTCAGATATCACCCCAATTTTTTTTTCTGTTAAAATGCTCTATTTAAGGTGCGCAGACCATATATGGAGTTTTCCCTCCCCCTTGTTGGCAGAGGAGCTAATAAAAGTTCCCCAGCTTGGAAGGTGAATTTCCTCCAATCAGGATCGAGCAGCAGGTTCACGTATAGCTACTCTTGGGCGCCCCTAGCGTACCAGACTGGTACTACACAATGAATTTCAAATCACTTACCAATGCTTTAATTAGTTACTGCCCAGCATTGCACATTTCATTCCAGCATTAATTCATTCTTTAGGGTTAATGATCATGCATATATTGTCATGGCGCAGTCAAACCTACATACAACACATGAACCTACCACCACACTTCACTCACCAACAGTAGTGACAGTTTACATCTAGTACGTGTAATATTGAGATGTCATGCATTAGTATGACTCAAACAATCAGGAGGATGTTTCACTATGAAAGATGTTACATTTTCCTTTTATAATAATAATCAATCAAACGTTTTTGTTGTTGAAAATCTGCATTGTTTGATAATGGGTCAGTCAGGCCAGCCAACCATTACTCTATGTACTGCAGCCTGCTCTACTGACTGTATTGTAAACTAAGCACCACACCACTGGTGTTAAAGGTGCATTTAGCGCCATTATCCAAGGCGCTTTCGTTTACATAGTGCATTACATTCACCCATTCACACAACAATTGCGGCAGAAACCAGGCATCAACCTTGATAAACAAAATCATCTTTGGGGTTCAGTATCTTGCGCAATGCACAATGGTTGTTTCATATGGTTATTGTTTGCTTTTCAGAAGATAGTGTTATTTGAGGTCAGGAGATCAAGTTCAGCCAACTTAACCAACTTGATGACTGATGAGACATCTATCATGATGAGGAGGTCCTTGCATAGTTGTGATGTCACACATGGCAAACAAAGGAACGTGGATAAGAGTCAAAAACATCATTATAATGCACGTATGCTACCTCATGCACCTACGCTACCTGTACCGTGCTGCACATGACGAGTGATTAGATAATAACAGGATTTAAATAATTTACCATATTGACCTGAATATAGACTGTTTTTCCAATGGATATATCCCAAAAGACGGTGTCATATAATAATCAGGGACCAGACATTTAATGCTGTTTATCCACAAATAACTCAATGAGTCTTGAAAAAATGGGGTTTGTCATATGATCAGTCATCTTATTGGGGACAATACGCCTAATACTAGATTTATGCAAGGTCTCCTAACTTTGATCAGAGGTGAACAAACAAACAAAAGTAGAGATTGTGTAACCCCTTGGTGTGGATCAAGGATTTCCAGATTATGATTATGGGGTGTTATTATAGTTAGATAATAACCTATAATAACACTCCATTCTGTTAAACATTCTCTCAATGGTGAAAACCTTTTTCAGCAAGAAAGACTTGCCCCGTTCTATTCTAAATTGCTTTTGTAGTAAATAGATCCTTCTACAGAACTGTTTTTGTTGCATCAACATGATAAAAAAAAAAAAAACAGGCCACAGACAGTCTTGAGTCTTGACACATTTGAGTGTCCAGAGCCTTTTTCCAGGGCCACATACAGAGAATCTCATCCTTGTATTACAACTTGAAGAATTATTTAATTTCTTTCCACTGAGATAGCTGCCATGGTAGATACTACCATTAGTCCAAACATGTACAGAAATCCACTATTAGTGCTGCCAGTTGACCGTCTAAGAACTGTCCACACTATGACGTGTGTGGACTACATGCCAAACACAATTGAATACACAAAAATAAATGTGGAAATAACTTTATTTTAATGTTTTTTACTGAAATATTCAATGACAAAACTGCAGATAAAAAAGTTTTAATACCCTGATCATTCTCACTCACTTAACACCCTGATCATTCTCACTTTTATCTCCCAGTTAGAGATGAAAATGAGCTCAACCAAGTAGTCAAACCAATGTGTAATAGACAATAGACCATTGTATAGCTTACCTAAACATAATGGACACAAGGAAGTGACTGACAGCAGGCAATCTACAGCTGTCTATAGGACAATAAATAAATAAGGAGATGAAGTGAACTGACAGCTGCTGTTGCATTTGGACATCTCCAAGGCGCATGGACGCATGTGCACTCTGACTTCTGAAACTGGGTGAATGATATGTTAGCGGGTGTTTTTAAATCTTGTTATCTATTTCCCAAATCTATTTGACGAAAATAACAACTTAAGGGAGTGCGCGACAAACACGCCTATGACTACACCACCAGCCCCAAATAAAGGTGTCAGCATAACAAATATTGCCTTCTTATTATTACTATTATTTTTATTATGCTCACAGATTCTGGTCTGTAGTTAGTTAAAAAAAAAAAAAAAAAAAAAAAAAAAAAAAAATATATATATATATATATATATATATATATATATATATATATATATATATATATATATATATATATATATATATATATATATATTAGAGATGGCAGATATTATCGGCCCTCCGATATTATCGGCCGATAAAAGCTTTCAAATTTCATATCGGAAAATATCGGTATCGGTATTTACAAACTGGAAATTATGACTATTTACAGAGATGTAGACTCAGCGCTACGGTCATGTTTATACCATTACTTTTGTACTTTACTCAAGTAGGCTATATGTTGAATTTATAGTTGTATGGAGTATTTCTAGTCTATAACATGAATTCGCATTTATACTAAATGTTTATTTATATTAAATATTTGTATAGTAATAGTTTCTGTTATTTTTCCACCACTGTAGGCCGCATATATCGGTATCGGTTGATATCGGTGGATATCGGTATTGGGAATTAGAAGTTGGATAATATCGGGATATCGGATATCGGTAAAAAGTAAGTAAGTAAGTAAATTTTATTTTTAAAGCACCTTTCTAAACAAAGTTACAAGGTGCTGTACATCAGAGACATAAAGTACAATTTACAAATCAAACAATTTACAAATCAGACAAACACAATAAGCAATACAATAAAAGGGTGAAAATAAGCAGTAAAGTAAAACAATACGATAAAACATTTACAGGGCGAAGTGTAACCTAAATAAGTGCGTTTTAGCATGGATTTGAAACTGTTGACGGAGGCTGCATTTTTTTATATAAAAAATGCAGCAGTCAATATCAGTCAATAGCAGTCAATATCGGACATCTCTAATATATATATATATATATATATATATATATATATATATATATATATATATATATATATATATATATATATATATAGATATAGATATAGATATAGATATATATATATATATATATATAGATATATAGATATATAGATATATATATAGATATATATATATAGATAGATAGATCTATCTCTCTATCTCTCAAAAACAAACAGTGCATACAGTACATATTTTGTTTTACAGGTAATCCTCCTCCTCGTCAGATACAGACTCACCCACTGGGAGTTCTCTCCCAGTAGGTGTCTGTACTTACTGTACTTGTATCTTTCCCTGTGGGTCCACCTGGGAATACAGGTAATCTCCCTGTTCTCCCAATGGTGAGTCCACCCCTGGCACGTTTTCCCCCTGTACCCCCAAAGGTGACTCCACCTGGGGCATGTTTTCCACCTGTACTCCCAATGCTGAGTCCACCCCTGGCATGTTTTCCCCCTGTACCCCCAATGGTGAGTCCACTTTTGGCATGTTTTCCAGCATCACTATACTAAGCACAGCTTTGGCATCCTCTGCCATCTCCTTTATTCCCTCACGGAGTAGTTGAAGCGTTGTGGAATAAGCAATTCCCATTGCTCCAGCACCACCTACGGCAGGAATGGTAGCCAGAAAGACCTCAAATGTCTTCGCTGCCACCATGGCTCTTGTACGCATCATTTTGGCCACCACTTTTTCATTGACCCCACCGGCGAAACGGCACTTCATCACTGACCTGAGATCTTCTTCTGGCTTGTTGACCCTCTCACAGACTCTCCTGAGAGATGCCTCATCTAGCCCAAAGGAAATGAGTGCCTTTTGCAGAAACTCTTGCATGATCCCAATCTCACATCCCACGGACAAGCCTGGAATGGGAATTGCTGCACTGGCACAGGCAGCACTGGCAGCAGATTCAGCACTTTTGCTAAGTTCTTGGATTTTCTTTTCTATCATTGTCAAGGAACAGACAGGAAGAGAGCGAATGAGAGCTGAGCGCTTGTGCTCTGACAGGTTTGTCTCCAAAGAGGCAATCAGGTTTTGCATATCATACTTTCCCAGGTCAAAGTTGGAGATTAGGAAGACTTTGGTTTCCCCAAAAGTCTTAAGGTTTTCTTCACAATTCTGTCTGATCTGGGAGACCACCATATCTTCAGTTACTTTTTTCTGACTGGTTTCGGCATAGACATCCTGGTCAATCTTTGATCGAACAAAGTAAAACAATTTCTTTGTCTTCTTGATCTCTTTGGCCAGCAAGATGTCATTCTCCTTGAACCTAACAGAGCTAATGATGAAGAAGAAGTCATATGTGTCAAACTGGACTTCTTTGAGATAGTTCTTAGGTTTGAAGTTGGGTTTACCAATTCCGGGCAAGTCCCAGATGTAAACGTTGGGCATGGTGGGGTGACTGTATCGAATGGCTTTCATAGTGACCTCAGTAGCTCCGGTTTCTGCTGATCCATCATCTCCTTCTATAAGACCTCGTATGGCGTTGACGAAAGTGGACTTTCCCACGCCGCTCTCTCCAGTCACAGCAATGTTCAGGGTCACGTTCTCCAACTCATTGTGGGTCTTTTTTGATTTAGGAGTTGCACCAGTTTTGTACACTTTCAGGTATTCTTCCAATTCACGGATGACCTCAGGACTGAGGAACTCAGGATTCTCACATGTAGTCTCTTCTGACATGATGAATCTGATGTAAAAAACAACAACATTATAGAACGTCATCATGTCTAGGTATTTTACTGAATTCATGGCATTAAACTCAATGTAGAGTTATCATGCAACACACAGTTCCAATCTACTGTGTAAATACCATGTACTCTACAGCAGCCTACATGCTTGCAAGAATCTAAATAAGCAACTCACTGTGGAGATTTCTGTACTACTAAACGTTTTGTTTTCTTTAATCTTTCATACATTTAATAAATGTAAAAACTAAAAGCATCAACAACTGTACACAACGTTGTGTTGGATTTATTATCCCCATGAGTCAATGTAGTTTGTAGTCGCCTCATGAACATAAGCCCTGGCTTATATGCTATTGGCTCCACACATCAACAACATTACAACATAAAAAATACCAAATGTACAGTAGTTGTTACTCTTGCGTGACTAGGTTTCTGTAGTTAAATTTCCTTTCTGTATTATCACAATATTATCGCATTATGCATGGAAAGCGTTGAATTGTGAATTAAATCCCCCTATACCCAGTGTGAGTGTAGAGCGAAAAAGTTTGTTCACTTACCATAAATATTATGTCAGGATAATAATACATTTGTGACAACAAATATCAACAATACTGAGTCTTTCTCAATGCTGTACTACTCATGTACTTTACACAGACACCGAGAGATGTTTTCTCACTGTTCACTGCTAGTGTTCTTGTTGTTCTGTCACGGCTAGTGTGTGGAACAAGAGTCACCAATGTGCATCACAACACATAGCTGTCATAGCTGGATGATTAACTGCCAGGTTTTACCATAGTTCTTTTTCCTTCTTTTGTTCTGCACTCAAACTTCCTGCTTGTTAGGAATTCAGTACGGTATGATAGATAAATGTTACAGTATCTAATTTACTGGTTATCCTAGTTCATTTGATAGGCATATAGCATGCATTTCCGTAACTTTGTTAATGTTTTATGTGTTGCTTTTGTGTGTACGCAATATTGACTGCTTCAATCAAATTAATTTCACTGTGGCTGTAGATAGAGCAAAGAATTATAAATACATTGAAAGTAGAGTGGGCAATTTGTTTGTTTTAATCAGTGGGCTTGCCACCAGTCATTATCCTATGATCCAGGGTGGAATGAAATGAAATGTTTTCAAGTGGGTATGGTTAATACGGCCCCAATATGTTAGGCCTACACAGAGCCTCAGATGGTGCTGGGCCTACAGTTATGACATTGAGGGAGCAACATCGCTCACACGCTGTTCATAACTTCATAGCTTTCATCTTTGGCTAACTGGAGTTGGAAATACATTGTTTTCAACAAGGGCAGTGCAAATAAGTGCTATTTTAGGCATGTCAAAAAGTAGGCACTGGGCCCACTGATAGTGTATATAGTATGAATAGTACTACAACACTCCCCCCTCCAGACCAGGTAGGTGTATAGCAAAAAAATCCTTGTATGATAATCGAATACACTACAGGTATGTGCTTCTTACCATTAGTAGTTATAGTGTGGTTGCAACAAAACTATTGTTGCCTATAGTTTGTACAGTTTATTTATTGTAGATAAACTTTATTTTAGCATGCTACTTCTCACACGTTACGTTTTTGCCACACCCACTTGACCCATAAATGTCTAATCGACCAGAAAATCGGGGAATCGGAAATCATATGCTATCTGAATCACGTTAAGAGTTCTGTTGTATATTTTAATTGATGTTAATTAATTACTGCATTACATTTCCCCATTCACTTGAATGGGACAATTCAAAAACGCACATTCAAGTATGTTTTCCCCTGAGCTCGTAAAGGGTATCATTACAAGATTTGGGGGAAAGGTTCATAATAATTAAATTAAATTAATTGACTTAATATTTATATATAATAATATCTATTGGCCTCATGGTGGTGCTATAATAAACCATTTTATGTTTTGGCCTATAACTCTTGAACCTTAGGTTGTAAAATTTTTGATTGATTATTCGGGTCATGACACCTCCCACCTTATAGGCCATGCCCATTTGCGTCAGGATAGATTTTCCATCGTTTTTTTTTTTTTTTTTTTTTTTTTCCCAAAACACACTTTTGGCTTCTCCTCCTACAGATTTTGTCCCAATCTTACAAAAAAACCTCCTTGGATTTATTCAATTAAAACTACACTGTTAGTCGGTTTGTTTTTGCAACAAACCGTTTGTTTGTATTGGGAAGGGAAATTGACCCCAAATCACTGATTGCAGGTGTGACTTGACATGGTAATTGGCTAGTGAAATGACTGGGAGAGAGCTAGTGATTGAAGCAACCACACACTGCAAAACTATACATGCCTTAAGGCCTTAAGGCTTAAGGCATCTTGCGTGTATGTAAAGGAGTATTGTCATTTTTCTTATGATGTGGTTGGTCTGACAGGTTTTGTTGCAAACCTTTTCCAGTAAGACGGAGCATTGCACATTCCAGTCAGATTACATCTATTCCCATCATCTAGTTTATGGGAAGAATGCTTTAGGGTGCGGAGGAGATTCTGCTGTATGTTTTGTTTTTAATTGCCATGGAAACAGAGCGGGCTGTGAATTGAAAAGCATTAATTAAAGTTCAGTTTGACCATACCCTTAGTTAGTAACTTTGTATATTGATTGATGCTTTTCTCTTGGGGAGTTTGCACCCAATGTCACATTCCGTTTCAGAGGCCTGGAATGGAAATTGTAGCAGTTGTACAGACAGCAGCAGGAACTTTTGTGTTTTTCTTCTTAATTATACTTCCCAGGGTCAATGGCCCATCATCTTCCACACCAAAAACTAATTTGACATTGACCATGGTGTACTACTCTATCCATTCACAAACGACATGATGTCATGTCTGATAGTCAGGCAAATAAATAAACAAAATAGTTTAAAACTGTTGTACCATATTCATTCTTTACACTGCAAAGATTCTGGGAATGAAGTCAGTCATGCTCTTTTCTGTCAAGCCAACACTGTCATCAATCTGTCATAGATGCAGTTAAGTCAGGCAAGTATCTGTCATGCTTCTATGACAGCTCTGGTATTTGTCATAGATGCATGACAGAATAGATACTTAACTGCCTGACTTCACCAGTTCAATTTATTTGCACAGCCTTCAAAGCCTGTTGACATTTTGCATAAAAGGTACATAACATACAGTACGTATCTAGATTTCATCTCATCTGGGTCATCATGGCTGAAGCTATCTATGAACCTGTTGCATCAAGTGGCGCAAACTACTATGATAACGAGATGATGGGTGAAGTTATCAGTGAAACACGGAGCTATGCGAGAGAGGATCCTGTTCAGTCAGCAGCCAAAGCAAAAGAGGAACAATACGACTTGCTAAATGTGACTCTGAACATTGCCGTTACTGGGGAGAGCGGAGCGGGAAAGTCTTCCTTTGTCAACGCCATGCGGGGTCTTAGAAATGGAGATTATGGGGCAGCAGAGACTGGAGTGACTGAGACCACTATGAAACCTGTTAAATACGATCACCCCACCATGCCCAACGTTTTTATTTGGGACCTGCCGGGAATTGGTACACGCAACTTCAAAGCTAAAAATTATCTCAAAGCGGTTCAGTTTGACTCCTATGATTTCTTCATCATTATTGGCTCTATTAGGTTCAAAGAGAATGATATCAAGCTGGCCAAAGAGATCAAGAAGTTGAAGAAAACGTTTTACTTTGTTCGTTCGAAGATTGATCAGGATGTGCTTGCTGAAACTCGGAAAAGAGGTGTGACTGAAGAGCAGATTATCACCAAAATCCGACTGAACTGCAGAGAAAACCTTGCATCTTTTGAAAACCCCAAATTCTTCCTCATCTCCTCCATGGACCTGGGGAAGTATGATTTCCAGAAGCTGGTTGACTCCCTAAAGGACAACCTGCCTGAACATAAGTGGTCTGCTTTGGTTACATCTCTGCCTGTGTGCTCTCTGAGCATGATTGAGACAAAAAAGAGAGACCTTAAAAAAAGGGCATGTATCGCTGCTGCAGCTGCAGGCGGATCATGCCATCTCGTCCTAATTCCTGGCTTCTCAGTTGGCTGTGAGATTGGAATCATGGTAAAGTTCCTAAAGGAAGCCTTGATTACCTTTGGTTTGGATGAAAAATCCATCAGAGCACTTGCGATGCGAGTCAACAAGCAAGACTATCAACTGAAATCAGTGATGAAATCTCGCTTTTCCGATGGAGTAGATCAGACAGTCGTGCGTGCCATGTTAAACACAACAGGCATGATAGTAGCAAAGACTGTGGAGGCGGTGTTGTGTGGTGTTCCGCTTATTACAATGGGGATAGCATTTGGGACTACTCTTCAAATTCTGTACCAGGCAATTAAAGAGATGGCAGAAGACGCTAAAGAAGTGATAATTGCAGCAGGTTTGTGATGAAAAAAACTATATATATGCGTTAGTCTTTAGACCATTTTGCAATGATCAGATTAATGCAGGGAGGTAGTGTCCTTCTCTCAAGGATAAATTCATTTTTGGCCCAAAATATGTTTTTTTATCTACAATTTAGCATTGTAAACCCTGTTTCTGAATAGGCTATACTTGTCTACAATCTGCATGTTGTACTGTGTGTGTCAGCATGTGTTGCGCACATGGCACCAAAATGTGAAACACCCTATACCAACAGTCATTAAGACATGCAAATGCCTTGTCTCTTTCGAAAAACACTCTCACAGGGCTCGGCTGCAATTCGAAACTGGATTTCAATCTCCTACCCATCTGTTTTTCTCTCACTGTGTATGATTTTTTTCACACTTTTTATTTGTTTTCCTTTTTTTTGGCTAAATACATTGTAGAAGTGTACATTATACACATATGAAACATGCACACTATTGCAAACAATTGTAATGCTTCTACAGTTAACAGTTTTGAGTTGTGCCTGAAATGTCATCCACTTCTACAAGTAGTACTACTTCACTGGATTTACCGCACCTATAATACTCAAACAATGTAATCAGTAAAACTACCCAATTAAGGAGTGACTTTAACGTTTTTAAGTGTGAGCAGTTGTGTTCAAATATGAACCTCTTTTTGGGGTGATTTATAAGGCACTGTAGGCCCACTGTCTCTATATAAAATCTTGGTGCATTATTTGTAAATAGTGTCACTTACATACAAAGTCCTAACACAAAATGCATATCCATATTATATTTTATTGTGAATTAATTAATTTTAATCTAAACATACGAGTATGGTTGTTATGGAATGTCCCAGAGATATTAAATATTGTGTCATTGTTTTAGAGTAAGATGTGTACTGTAGATAAAGAGGACGCCTGCATTTTCTTTTTCATATGAATGAGGAACTCATTACAATATCAACAATTTAAAGTGGTGAATTCTGTCTTATTATTGTTATTTGTTGTATCAAATACATTAACTAAAATACATTTGTATTGTAATGTTTTATTTTGTCACCAAGGAAATACTTTTACATTTGTTTGCTGATTCGTGAAAAAAAAGAACATATTTGTCTTGCCAGGGGACAATAAAGTATATTTATTTACAGTTGCTATATATAGAAGTATCTCATTTCTATTCTGTGATATACTATGAGATTAAACAGAATGAATACATAAAAATCCATTATTTCAAAGCCTGTTAGACAAGTAGCTTAAGACTTAAGACTCAAAAAGCGTATTACAGGCTATCTAGGCTATCTCAACTGTCTACCACTAAAATTCTGACTACTTTGTACTGTAGCAAACATAACTTGAATTCTTAGGATATATGCCTCACTCCATTTTTCTGTTTATAGGAGGGTTTGTGAATCAATGAGAACATTCACAACTTCCTTGCCTGCTTAACGTATTTATTTATTTTATTATGATTATTATTGTTGTTGTTATGCAAGACTGCCCATTTTAGTAGTATGCTTGCATGGATTAAACTATTAACATCTGTATTGATAGAAAGAAAACAGTCAGATGATCATCCTGATCATCCCATGAGCTAGCAGCTTGTCACATTTCATTGATCGGTTTATTGGTTGGTTGATTGATAGATTGGGTTAACAGACTATTCTAATGCATATTTTGCATGAGCCTCTGTTACACAGTTGATACAACACATCAAGAAGACCCATACAGTACCCTCACTTAGTCACAACAGTGATATGCAGTACATTTTAATTCAATATGCAGTACATTTTATGACTCATTCAATATTCAGTATGGTGTTTCATTATTAAAGAGTACATTTCCTTCAAGTAGGCCTAATAATCAGTTTATTTTTGAAAAAGAGACAACCCAACCAAAATAATGTAGCCGAGTTATATATAAATGTGTACATTCTGAGCTAAGCCTAATGTAGAGGACCTAATAAGAATGGAGTAGCCTCAAAGAAAACAAGAACAAATCACATTCACAAAATCACAATTACTATCTCCAATTACATACCCACAAGAGTATAAAACTATTATAAAACAAAATGAAAAATGAATGAATAGCCTTTATTTATATAGCATCAATGTCAGCACGGGTGCACACTGCACAGAGTGCTTTACAGAAATGGGAAAAAAAACACCACCATTTATCGTCAAGTGAAAATCATGAGACCATTTCCAACCTAAGTTTATTGTACACTACCTTCTACACCAGAAGGTAGTTTCCAAAAAGGAAATGGAAGAAAGAAACATTCTCAAAATTATCACAGTAATGTCACCTGTGTGCCCACCTTTTTCTGTGAGTCCACCTGGGAGTACAGGCTTTCTACTCCTAATGGTGTGTCCACCCCTGGCACATTTTCTCCCTGGACTCTCAATGGTGAATCCACCCCTGACACGTTCTCTCCCTGTTCTGCCAATGGTGAATCCACCCCTGATATATTTTCTCCCTGTTCTCCCAATGGTGAATCCACCCCTGATATATTTTCTCCCTGTTCTCCCAATGGTGAATCCACCCCTGATATATTCTCTCCCTGTTCTCCCAATGGTGAATCCACCCCTGATATATTTTCTCCCTGTTCTCCCAATGGTGAATCTACCCCTGACACGTTTTCTCCCTGTGCTCTCAATGGTGAGTCGACCTGTGGCATGCTTTCCCCGTGTACCCCCAATGATGAGTCCACCTTTGGCATGTTTTCCAGCATCACTATACTAAGCACAGCTTTTGCATCCTCTGCCATCTCCTTTATCCCCTCACGGAGCAGTTGAAGCGTTGTGGAATAAGCAATTCCCATTGCTCCAGCACCACCTACGGCAGGAATGGTAGCCAGAAAAACCTCAAAAGTCTTCGCTGCCACCATGGCTCTTGTACGCATCATTTTGGCCACCACTTTTTCATTGACCCCACCGGCGAAACGGCACTTCATCACTGACCTGAGATCTTCTTCTGGCTTGTTGACTCTCTCACAGACTCTCCTGAGAGATGCCTCATCTAGCCCAAAGGAAATGAGTGCCTTTTGCAGAAACTCTTGCATGATCCCAATCTCACATCCCACGGACAAGCCTGGAATGGGAATTGCTGCACTGGCACAGGCAGCCCTGGCAGCAGATTCAGCACTTTTGTTAAGTTCTTCCATTTTCTTTTCTATCATTGTCAAGGACCAGACAGGAAGAGAGCGAATCAGAGCTGAGCGCTTGTGCTCTGACAGGTTTGTCTTCAAAGAGGCAATCAGGTTTTGCATATCATACTTTCCCAGGTCAAAGTTGGAGATTAAGAAGACTTTGATGTTTCCAAGAGTCTTAAGGTTTTCTTCACAGTTCTGTCTGATCTGGGAGACCACCATATCTTCAGTAACGTTTTTCTGGCAGGTTTCGGCATAGACATCCTGGTCAATCTTTGATCGAACAAAGTAAAACATTTTCTTCATCTTCTTGATCTCTTTGGCCAGCAAGATGTCATTCTCCTTAAACCTAACAGAGCTAATGATGAAGAAGAAGTCATATGTGTCAAACTGGACTTCTTTGAGATAGTTCTTAGGTTTGAAGTTGGGTTTACCAATTCCGGGCAAGTCCCAGATGTAAACGTTGGGCATGTTGGGGTGGCTGTATCGAATGGCTTTCTTAGTGACCTCAGTAGCTCCGGTTTCTGCTGATCCATCATCTCCTTCTATAAGACCTCGTATGGCGTTGACGAAAGTGGACTTTCCCACGCCGCTCTCTCCAGTCACAGCAATGTTCAGAGTCACGTTCTCCAACTCATTGTGTTCCTTCTTTGCTTTAAGAGGTGCATCACTTTGGAACAATTTCAGGTATTCCTCCAACTCACGGATGACCTCAGGACTGAGGTTCGGAGGATTTTCACATGTAGTCTCTTCTGACATGATGAATCTGCTAAAACAGTAGAGAATGCCATTATGTCTATGTACTGTACTGACTTCATATAATTAAAACCCATTGTATCTTTTTATTTATCATGCAACTCAAGGTTTCGGTCTATTGTATAAACAACATACAGTACAGTAGCCTATGTACTCGCTTGCAAAAAATTTTAGAATACAAAGTCTTCAGTCAAGCAGTCATTAAAACATAGAAAATATATATAAAAAAGAAAGTTAATTTGGATTTATTATCCCTGTGGTTAAATTTGTTTTGCATTAGTAATAAATAACCACTACACAAGGCTTTGATACATTCCTCAATAAATGATATGAAGAAATAAAAAATGTACAGTATTGCAAGAGTATTGCTCTTGCCTGCATATTTTTCTCAGACAGTGGTTATATTTTGCTTTCTGTACTACCACATCACACCGTCTGTAATGAATGATGCATTGAAACTTCAAATCATCGGATTTTGAATTACAGCTCCTTTTCAATGAATTAGAATATTGCGTAAAAGTTCATTTTCTTCCATATTATAATGCAAATAGTGAAACTTTCATATATTCACAATCCATTGTGCATTAAGTGAAGTATTTAAAACTTTTTTGTTTTAATCCTATCTATTAGTTAGAATATTTTACGTGGCCACTAAAAGATATGTTTTAAACAACAAATGTCAACTATCTGAAAACTATACCCATTCACGCCGGGAATCAATTTTTGTATTCTGTACAATATGTACAATATTAAAACATTCATTTGTTTTGGTGCTGTTAAATAAATATTCAAAGAAAAAAAAAATAGGCCAAAATGGGTTAAAAACTATATTAATGTATGCAGTTGGTCTAGGCTACTTTTGAACAAAGTATTAAAACGATGAGGCGTGGCATGGAGGTGATCAACCTATGGCACTGTTGAGGTGTTATGGAAGCCAAGTTGTGCTTTGATAACGTCCGTACATTAATTTGTTCAGTCAGACTGAACAATACAAATTAATTTACGGCCGTTATCAATGCAAAACTGGGCTTCAACCGTGCCACAGGTTGATCACCTCCATGCCATTAGTCAATAGTTCTTGTTTAAAACACATTTTTAGTGGTCTTGTAAAATATTCTAATTCATTGAGATAGGATTTTGGGGTTTTCATGAGCTGTACGCCACTTAATGCACAATTGAGAATATATGACTTTTTCTCTTTTTGTATTATATTATTGATGAAAATGATCTTTTACACAATATTTTACACAACTAAAAGAAAAGGACTGCAGAGTGATAAATATCTGTTCACTTACCATAAATGCTATGCCAGGGTAGAATAAATCTGCTGCAGCAAATATGCACCGGTCTTTATTCTGTACACCTTTACACCTACTTTACAGAGAATATAAGGCTGTGAAAGTGGATAGTCCTGCTCTCTCCCTGCTAGAGTGTGGTGTCAACATTGTGCATAGCTGTCATATCTGAGTGACAGTATTAACTGCCAGCTTTTATGTCTTTATTTTCTTTGCACTTGAACTTGCTTGTTAGGTGTTCCACGCAATAGTATGTACTAGTGATGCGCGGCCCGGGCCGGCTTTTTTTCATAACCCGCCCCACTTTGCCCCGCCAAGTGTGCCAGCCCGTCCGCAGCAACCCGTCCCGCAACATTTAAATCAACAGCCCGCCCCAGCCCGCAGCCCGCAAAAGAAAAAAAGCAGCCTATAACGACGCGCAACAATATCTCAGTTTAAACAGTTGGAAATGACCCAAAACCTGCATTCTCCCCTGCAAAATTAGCTGGTATACGAGCATTGGAATGACGCTTGTATAGCCTAATCGAGAGAGAAAATAGAAAGAAAGTGAGGGAGGGAGGGAGGGGTGGGGGAGAGAGAGATGACATCGTAGTTTAATAAGTTCAATTCTGTTCACTTCACTCACTTGTGTGTAGCCTGCTGTAACCACGTTGTCTGTACTCCAGATGAATGAATGAAATGGCCACTCTACAAGCTCACAATGCCGACGGAATGCACTGACTGTGAGCTTGTCGATCTGCTATAATTCTATCTGTGCGCACAGCTGTGTGCGCCTTTCAATTAAAGAACGAGCGTGCACACTTGTGCTCGGTCAGAACGGAGAGGCAGACCAGAGGACACTTTGGTCAGGCAGGAGCTAAACTCCCTTTCATAAGCAACACACATTGATGAACAATAGAACAATATGATGTTTTCAGCAAGAGTACCGGAATGTTTTTTTTTCTCGTCCTTTTGGGGAGGCAGCCCGCCCCGCCCGCCAGCCCGCTAATTGTGCCAAAATCTTAACCCGTCCGCCCAGACCGCGGGAGAACCCGCGGGACCCGTCACTACCGGGCCGGCCCGTGCATCACTAGTATGTTATTTAGATCTATACAGCATATGTCCTTGTTATCCTATAGTTCAGATATATTCTTTTATTGCTCTAACTTTCTACCTACATGATTATTAAACACAATATATTTTAAGTGTTCACCACTTATTCAACTTGCACTTAATTAATGTAAGTGTGTCTGTAAGTGATTTGAAATCTAAAATATCTGCAAGTTGTTGCCTGCATGCCATTGGGAAATGTGAGCTTTTTTCTCTGAATATACAATACAATATGCATTGTGATCTATTATGCTTAGGCCTACTGAGGCAGAACCTGTTTGTCAAGTGATGTAGCCCATGTGTTCTCTTTAGACTTCATGTGAGCCAAATGAAATATTTGGATTGGAATGTGTAGCACTTTCAACCACTTATAGTGCTTTCCATATATACACAAATCAGCCTTTGAAACAGCAATTTAGGTACTGGCATGTGGTGCTAATTAAGTTTTTTTTTTATCTACAGTGTTTATTTTTCATGTGAATTAACGTTTTTCAGAAGTCCCATTAAATTGGTGAGCTGAATCTAAAAAAAAAAAAAAAAAAAAAAATCACACCTGTGTGACGTGGATGCATGCTGCCCCGTGCGGGGGTCCTCAAGCCTGCCTAAATGAGTTAAGGCAAAATGTTGGTATTCCTGTCACAGTATGTTCCTGTACCTGCTGTTTGAAAAAAAGAACCATGGTAAATTCTGCAAAGGAGTATGAACTAGTGTTGCTAGATGCTGTTTGGATCATTCTACACAAAAACAGCAAATATATGGGTATTGAAAATGTCAAGGGATGGGACCCTGACGTTTATACTGTGCGACCACATTAACTTTAGATCATCCCATTAGACGACTTGCAAGTTGTGCATAACCTCACTGTTTCCATTGAAATAAATTGCAAGTTGTGTTCTGTGCGTAACCTCACCGTTTTGTGTCATTTCACCGTTGCCATTATTGTCATTATAAGGTACATTGCAATCAGGGAAGGATTATCCAACGGGCACGTTGGGCCCAGGCCCAGGCCCAGGGGCCCATGAGCTAGGGGGGCCCATGAGCTTGAGTGGATGCGTGATCGCTAAGAGGCTCAAGCTCAGGGCCCACCCAAAAAAGGGGTAAAAGTGAATAATAATGGTGCACATTGGGTGCACCAACAATGGGTTTACTAGTTTTGTGTCACTAAAATAGCTCCAATAGTCCTAAACCATCATGCCGCCGCGCCGGGCAGAAAAATCCTCCG
This sequence comes from Benthosema pterotum, assembly GCA_039105355.1. Classification (NCBI taxonomy): domain Eukaryota; kingdom Metazoa; phylum Chordata; class Actinopteri; order Myctophiformes; family Myctophidae; genus Benthosema; species Benthosema pterotum. The sequence continues at coordinate 26,239,582 of CM076967.1, forward strand.
GTGTAGGGGGGCCCTTTGGCTGGTGGCGGCCCAGGGGCCCTTAATTTCATAATCCGCCTATGATTGCAATAGTGTATCTTTAACGTTTACTGCTGCTTGATTCTCTCTCAAAATGTGGCAACATGCCTAGCTCTTCACCGTTGCCATGGCACCCACGGTCGTTGCAAACGATTCATTTCCAACTCTGTTTGTCCCTGTTAGTTCTGCATCAATCTGGATTCATAGAACTGCGGAGGGATCCATAGTAACTTGGGCATTCGACACAACTGCGGCGCGATGCAAAATAACCCTGAACTGAGGTAATCGTGTGAATGTCGTATGTGCGTATTTTAAAAGGTGTACTAAAACAGCGACCATGCAACAGTTACTGTAAACGACAACATACCAACCCAATGTCATTGTAACAAAGATATTCGAGTAAAGAAAATATGGTACCAGTAGGCCTAGTTTTTGTTACACTCCGAGGCAGGCAGCTAGAGCATAATGGCTGCTTACGCCGTAGTAGTATGTTGCCACATTTTGAGAGAGAAACAAGCCGCAATAAACGTTAAAGATATGCTATTGCAAAGTACCTTATAATGACATTAATGCCAACGGTGAGGTTACACACAGAACACATCTTGCAATTGATTTCAATGGAAACGGTGAGGTTACGAACACATGGTGAGATTAGGCACACACACAAATTGCAAATCGTCTAAGGGGATGCATTGGCATGCATCCAAAAACACTAGTCAAATTATTCCTACATTCTTTATAATTTATTCTGATATACAAAAGTAGCCTATAGGGCCTAAGCCTTAGAATGAAGACAAAGACAAATAATACAATATGTTGCAGCATATCATTACGGTCATTATTATTTGTGTGTTTATTTGTAAATCAATTCCCTATTTCATCAATGATCAAGTAAGGAATTCATTAGCTATTGCCTTGACTCTCCCTAGGAATCTCAGGCTGCTTAAAGTGGTTTCATTTTTTTTAGTCTGAAAATGTTTGTATACAATAATAGTGCTGTCCAACGATACATACATATGCGATAAAAACATGATTTAGTCATAAATTAATGTCATAAGTTAATGACTTAACTTTGACATACACCACAAAAATATAAACGCAACACTTTTGTTTTTACTCCCATTTTTCAGGGGACAGACTTAAAGCCCTAAAATTCATTCCAGATATACAATCAGTGTTGGGGAAGTTACTTTTAAAAAGTAAGGGCATTATAGTTATAGTTACTTCCCTGAAAAAGTAATTAGTTACTTTATTCCTTACTAAATTCTGAAAGTAAGGGCGTTACTTTACTTTACTTTTTTTTTTAAACATACAAAAAAGGGGTGTTGTTCTGTGGTATTCGTGGTCACAAGTTTAAAGTGGAATTCCTCCCATTTTCAACATTTTACTGACATTAATTAATATGCCTTAGAGATGTTGTTTGGACATGATTCTGTGTTTATTAGAAATGGAGGTTGTGTTTCGCCATGTTAATGATTTTTCTTTTAGGACCTTTTTTGAAAAGGGGTGGAATTCCCCTTTAATGGCAGCATGCTGAGCATGGACTGTAATAAGATTTTCTTTGCTGAGGACAATGCTTGCTGCCTTCTAACATAATTTACACTTCACTTCAATGTTTTTGTCCTGGTCCTTTACCACAGTCGTTTTCAACCTTTGTCATACCAGGGCCCACTGTTTATTCTGCATTTGAGCCATGGACCACCATTTGAGGACATTTTGGCCCCACAGACCCCAAAACTAAAGATTTCTTTTGTCCACAATATCAGGCTGGATTTCAAAAACGAAACAGTCAAACATACAGATCCATGTTTACACTCTCAGTTACATCTGGTTAACCAACTTTCCATCATTTAGCCTGAGGACCACCTGTTGAAAACCCCTGCTTTACCAGCAAGAATGTAAAATAATGTTTATATTTCCGCGCTGCAAAGGCTCCAGTCACGCTGCCGTCGTCGTATCATTGCATTTGAGAGCGTATGTTTTATTATTATTATTATTATTATTTTACCGCAGCGAGTGCGAGTGTGTGTGCGCAGCAACAACACAGCTTTGTGTATGTGTGTGCTTAGAGGCCAGAGCCTTTAATTACGCGAAAACTCAGTTCACTTCATGGGGCCACTTCAATGGCGGCTCATCTATATATACTCTTCCAATTGGGACAACCGAGGTTACCAAATGCATTTAAGTCTATGGGATCATACGCTTTGTTTTCTGCCCCCTCAATGTATTATGTCGCAACTCTTCTACTAGATGCTTGACGAATAAGACTGGCTCTGATTGGCTTATACTGCCATGTGGCGCTGTGTTAGCCAATCAATGACCTTTTCTGTGACGTGGTGGACGGCATCACGTTAGACACATAGATATATAAATACTAGATCAGGCATCCAAAATTAATGCAAGTGGATGAGAGGGGGACTTTAGTCCGGTGCCTTCTCTATTCAATATACTCTATGTTAGACTGAAGAAGCGAGCAGACAACACAGTGCAGCGAGTCCTGCCGCCGCCGCGGAGTAACGACTGTAACGATGGTACAATAATCATAACGACGTTATGGATTTGAGAAATGTAAGGAGTTACGTTAGAAGTTACTGAAAAAAGTAATCCCTTACTGTAAGGGCGTTACTTGTAAGGGCGTTATTCACAACACTGTATACAATATAACCATTTCTCTCAAACACTGTTCACAAATTTGCCTAAATGTGTGATATTGAGCACCTCTGCTTGTTAAGATAATCCATCCCACCTCACAGGTGTGCCACATTAAGATGCAGATGTGACATCATGATTAGTGCACAGGTGTACCTCAGACTCTCCACAGTAAAAAGACACCCTGAAATGTGCAATTTTCTTTTGCCTTATTGGGTGTATGGGCCTCCGAACCAGTCAGTATCTGGTGAGACCACCATTTGCCTCATGCAGTGCAACACATCTTCTTCGCATAGAGTTTATCAGATTGTCAATTGTGGCCTGTGGAATGTTGGTCCACTTCCACCCCTTCAATGGCTATGTGAAGTTGCTGGATATTAGTGGGAACTGGTATGCGCTGTCGAAATGGTAATAATGTGGTAATATTGTGTTATTACCATTTTTACAGTGTGTACCAGTTCCCACTAATATCCAGCAACTTCACATAGCCATTGAAGGGGAGTGGACCAACATTCCACAGGCCACAATTGACAATCTGATAAAATCTGAAGCTGTGTTGCACTGCATGAGGCAAATGGTGGTCACACCAGATACTGACTGGTTCGGAGGCCCATACACCCAATAAGGCAAAAGAAAATTGCACATTTCGGGGTGTCTTTTTATTGTGGAGAGTCTGAGGTACACCTGTGCACTAATCATGATGTCACATCTGCATCTTAATGTGGCACACCTGTGAGGTGGGATGGATTATCTTAACAAAGCAGAAGTGCTCAATATCACACATTTAGGCAGATTTGTGAACAGTGTTTGAGAGAAATAGTTATATTGTATATCTGGAATGAATTTAAGTCCATCCCCTGAAAAATGGGAGCAAAAACAAAAGTGTTGCGTTTATATTTTTGTTGAGTACTATGACATATACAGACATACAAAGCAGGCTACATAATTGTCTGAGAGGTATTGCCCACTGCCAACCTCTTGTTTGTTTTCTGGTACACATTACAGGTTTGATCTCTTGGTATCCTTGAGGGTGGATTTATGTAATGATTATTCATGCCTGTATTTAATACACAGTAATAATAATGGTCAAGTGTGAAATGTTACAAAGAATGTCGTAGTTTACAAATTCCCCAATTGCACAAAATACTGCGCCATTTAATTTGAATCCAGATTCCAGAGTTTGAAGGCATCATTGATCAGTACGATCTGTTACCTGTTCGAACATTATCCTGTATCACTGTATAGTGCTGCATACACAGCTTTGGCGTCTTCTGTCATCTCTGTTATCCCCACAAGGAGTAGATGAAGCGTTGTGGAAAATGAAATTGGCATTGCTACAACACTTAAGACAGGAACATGGCTCAGAAAATGCTCAATATACTTTGCTGCCTTCATGAGTGCTTTATTCATCTTTCCTTTCACCGCTTCAAAATTGACCCCCTTAGAAAAATGTGACTTCATCATTGACCTGAGCTCCTCTTGTGGCATGTTGACACTCTCGGAGAGTCTCTTGAAAGATCTCTTGTCTAGCCCAAAGCAACTGAGGGACCCTTGCAGAAAGCCTTGCTTGATTACAGACTCAAATGCCAACAAGGGCACCAAGGGCATTGCACCAGGGGTACAAGCAGCAAGTGCAGTAGGTAGAGCAGCTATCTTGAGTTTTAAGCTTTTCTTGTTAATCATTCTCAAGGAGCAGACAGAAAGTGAGCAAATCAGAGCTGACAGCTTTTGCTCCATTATGTTACTCGCCAAAGAGTCTACCATGTCATAGAAATCATACTTTCCCAGCTCAAAGGTGGAAATTAGGAAGACTTTGGGGTTCCCAAGAGACTTGAGGTTTTCTTCACAACTCTGTCTGATCTTAGAGAGCACCTGTTCCTCTGTGAGCTTTTTCTTAGAGGTTTCGTTATGGACATCAAGGTCAATCTTTGATCGAACAAAATAAAACATTTTCTTCATCTTCTTTATTTTTTTGGCCAGCATGATGTCATTTTCTTTGAACCTGATAGAGCCAATTATGATGAAGAAATCATAGGAGTCAAAGTGAACCTCTTTGAGATACTTTTTAGCTTTGAAGTTTGGTGTACCAATTCCCGGCAAATCCCAGATGTAAACATTGGACAAGGTGGGGTGATTGTATCGAATGGCTTCCATAGTGGTCTCAGTCACTCCAGTCTCTGCTGCACCATCATCTTCGTCTGTAAGTCCTCGTATGGCGTTGACAAAGGCGGACTTTCCCACCCCGCTCTCTCCAGTTATGGCAATGTTCAGGGTCACGTTTTTCACCTCATCATATGTCTTCTTTGTGTTGGACAGTGGCTTATGCTGGAAAGATTTCACATAGTCCTCCAATTCCTTGAGGATGTCAGGATCTTCATGAATATGCTCTTCCAACATGGTGAATCTGATAAAACCAGAAATGATTATTTAAGTATTTAATGTCCCTCTATACCTCTCACAACCCCTTATTATCAGCTATATGCAAGAAGGTGTGTCACTAATACTAACACATTTTCAGGTTGAACAAAATTTGTTCTGTTTTTTGGGCTTGAAGGGAGCCATATTTTCTACTTATAGACTATAGTGTTTTTCAGGCTTTTACTTTCTGTGTGTCCTCGTGTTTTACCTGGACACTTTTCTTACTGTAATCTTTTATCCAGCAACCACTGAGAAGAAAACATTATTTAACTAGAGCAAGTGCCCTTCTGGTCACAGGTCTCACCAGATCAGGTTGTAGCCTCCAGATGAAGATAAGCCAATGTGAACAGGGTACCATTTCCTCTTATGCCATGGATGGTAATTGGATGAGGCATTTTTTCCACTTTTGCAAAAATCCACTTGTTGGTGGCCAATGTGAAAAGGGTGTGGTTATATTTGTCCACCTAGTATGGAAGTGTGTTAAAAATTTCATGAAAATTCCGCATTGCATTTGTGATTTGATGCATTTTGTTAATCGAATACCAATTATAGACATTTAGGATGGAATATGAAATATCGGACAGGTACGTCTTGAGCACATGACTGTAGAGGTAGTAGTGTGTAACAGGGATTTGCAGGATTTTGGCACAGATTCTGGAGGAGTTATGTGTTTTTACAAAGATAGACCTCTTGGTGGCGCTAAAAATAGCAGATGTGAAAAATACAGTGTTCTTCCTTGTAAATATGCATGCGATGCTTCATGCAGATTGATACAGTTATTAGCAAAAATCTTAAAAGATGCCTCCTGGAGGCGCTATAAGAGTCTATTCTGGAAAATGTGGGGCAGAAGTTCATCATTGGCACCTAAGGAGAGTGTGCATGTGCAAAATTTGGCATAGACTGGATTAACGGTGAGGGAGATTAGCTGGTAACTGACGGATGGACAGACACACAGAGACAGACACACGGACAGAGAGCAATACAACTAGGACAATCTAGAGTGAAAGACAGCTCAGAACATACGTGCTGGTTCAGGCTGGTTCGCAAAGCTCACAAAACACTGTTATGTGTCCCGTTTGCAATCATGTATTCCTGGTAAACTCCTTGTAAGTTCTTGTTACAAGCCAACACTTTCACTACCAAGAGTAAATCATTACTTAATTCACCCAGAGCCAGTTTTTCCTTACCTTTTAAGTAGTTGAAGTACTATAGTACAGGTAGTAGAATAATGTATGCCCACTATAATCACTCCCCGGATTGTTGATAAAAACCATGCCATTTGCAAGGCATTCTCGAACACATAGCTGTCATACTGCAGCTGCATGACAGCACAGAAACTGCCAGGCTTGAACTTTTTTGTTTGTTTGGTTTTTACTCGCACTTCCTGTTTGTTAGGTATGCTGAGGCATTCCGCGCAACTGTTGCTTGGAATGCCTCACCTACTAGGTGAGGCATTCCGCGCAACAGTAGGTAAAAGGTATTCTGAGCAACAGTAGTTAAGGTATTTTATTTAGTTGTTATATCTAGTTTATTTGTAGCATATACTTTTATCGCTCTATCACTTCATTTAAATACAGTGGATGTTGGATTAAAAAGAACTATTGTATATTAGACATATTATTCAACATTGCACTTTATTGCTGTGGCTATGTGTACAGGTCTGTTAAATTGAAATTGCTTTAATCAAATCACTCTGATGGGCATTAATAAACTATCTGTACGTATATATTGTATTTAATATGTGGATTATTGTATTTGAAAATTAAACCATATTAAACAATAATAGCATGCATGTCTACAGGACATGTCTCTCTGACTACAACACCATATTGTTTGTCAAATTATGGAAGCAATTGATTGCGCCCCTCAAGTGGTCTGGACCCATGCCACATGTTCGAGTCCCATCACCATCCTTGTTGCGCACTAGGCCAGCTGCGATATTAATTCTTGGTAATTCTTGATTAATAAAACTTTTAACATTTACGGACACAAATGTCAACTCAACTCAGCTCAACTCAACTTTATTCACATTTTACATGGCAATGTCACCCAAAGTGCAATACAGCTTTCAAGAAGCTAGGAACAATACGACAACCATTATAAACCATGAAAATAAAAAGGATATTGGAAACTTAAAACCAAAATAGATTAGATTGGCGTAGAGGCCAAAACTAAAATCCTTCCCAATAGTATAGTAGTTATTATGGTATTATGGTTTTGTTGTAGGGATTGCACTATTCCATATGTATATGAGCATGTGTGTTTTTACATACACTAAATACACACAGTAAATGCCAACACAATACAATAATTCACTCCAGTTGTGTCATACAATCTGCTGCAGTTCTTAAGGTCACATGCATTGAGTTAATGAAAATATTTTTGCACATAATTAATACGCCTGTATGATCAAATTAATATTTCCCTTCGCTCATATACGGAACAAGTGAACCGCCAGCATCGTCTCAAATCCATACCCCCCAAAAAAGAAAATCATATAATAACAATAAGTGAATATGATAAAGATAATAATAACACGACTGAACTTGACTGTTCTCAGCATCACTCAAGTCCATGGATGAAGTCCTTTACAGATTCAGGAGAATGGTGTCTGACTCTTATATCGTTGGATGTCTCATTGTATAAGAGAGGTTTTTTAGATCTGAGCATGTCGTCAAACAACCTGCATTTCTTTGTCATCACTGGCTGAAACGATTGTAATAGTTGACTTTGGTGTTTTCCTCAGTGCCGTGACACAGTTTTACAGTGAACCCTCTTTTTCTAGTTTAATGATTGTTTCTTGTACCGTTTGGATGGTGTCCTTGTTAGAACTAACTCTCTCCTTCCTTCACCTGCTCGGAAAGCAGCATCAAGCAGAGTGGAATTGCTTCAACAGTTTGATTGTTGTCAAACTAGTGGAGCAGTTCCAATAATAGGAGGGCGGCTGGGGGTTGTGCTCCATTCACTTCCATCACGTTATAACATTGTATCGGTGTAGAGAGTTTTGGCGTCTTTTGTCAACTCTTTTATCCCAGCAATGAGGACATACAGCGTTGAGCCAAATGCAAATGGCAGTGCTCCAGCGGCACCAAAGAGAGGAATACTAGTAAGAAAAATCTCAAATGTCTTTGCTGTCGCCAGGCCTGGCCCCTTGTCCATTATTTCGGACACCACTTCTAGATTGACCCCCTGAGCGAAATGGGACTTCATCATTGACCTGAGCTCCGCTTCCGACTTGTTGACTCTCTCGGAGAGTCTCTTGAGAGATTTCTTGTCTAGCCCAAAGCAACTGACGGAACCTTTCAGAAATCCCAAAACAATCAAGGTTTCAAACACCAACGAGACACCTGGCATGGGAACTGCAACAGTGGTACTGGCAGCAAGGGCAGTTGGTACAGCAGCTACCTTGAGTTGTACGCTTTTCCTTTCAATCATTCTCAAGGAGCAGACAGGAAGTGAACGAATCAGGGCTGACCGCTTGTGCATGGACAGGTTACTCGCCAAAGAGTCAACCAAGTCATCGAAATCATACTTTCCCAGCTCATAGGTGGAAATTAGGAAGACTCTCGGGTTCCCAAGAGACTTCAGGTTTTCTTCACAACTCTGTCTGATCTTGTAGAGCACCTGTTCCTCTGTGCGGTTTAGGTGCTTTTTTTTTAGTGATTTCATTATAGACATCCTGGTCAATCTTTGATCGAACAAAATAATACGGCCTCTTCAACTTCTTGATCTCTTTGGCCAGCATGACGTCATTCTCTTTGAACCTAATAGAGCCAATTATGATGAAGAAATCATAGGAGTCAAACTGGACCGCTTTGAGATACGCTTTAGCTTTGAAGTTGGGGGTACCAATTCCCGGCAAGTCCCAGATGTAAACATTGGGCATGGTTGGGTGATTGTATCGAATGGCTTTCATAGTCGTCTCAGTGACTCCAGTCTCTGCTGCACCATCATCTTCATCGCTAAGACCTCGTATGGCGTTGACAAAGGTAGACTTTCCCACGCCGCTCTCTCCAGTTATGGCAATGTTCAGGGTCACATTCGTCAACTCGTCATATGCCTTCTTTGCGTTGGAGAGTGGCTTATCTTGGGACGAATTTGCATAGTGCGTCAATTCCCTGGAGACATCCGGATCTTCATAAAATGCCTCATCTGACATGGCGAATCTGGGAAAAACAGAAATGATAGAAAGTATTTTATGTCTCTTTCATGAAAAGTATTTTATGTATTGCTCCATAGAATGCATTTCAGTAGCTAAGGTTAATATACAGGTATTGTGCTCATGCAGTTTCAATGCACTGTGTAACATAATGCATTGGACATAACAAAACAGAGGGACAGTCATCTCTATCTTGTTCTGTCCCGCTGTTGTTTTATTCATTGTGGGTTGCTGCAACAGCAGCAAGACCAGATTTCAAGCAAAAATCTGTGACAACAGTGGCATGAACAAATAACTGTGCTTTTAGAAATTTTACTTTAGGTCAATGGATTTTGGTACATCACAACTTATTGCTGAAAAATCCATTAACAATTAAAACAAGTCAGCTTGCTCTGGACAGACACACAGGGATAAACATTTTACATCCTCGCAAGTATAGTATATTATTGTATTATGATTAGATCATAATGGTGAATATCTCAGCTTTTTGTTCAAAAACAGCACTTTTAGACAAAGCCAAGTGTTGCTCAAAGTTCAGTACCTACAGTATATGGAATATGGTTAGTTAAACAAAAAGCAAACAAAACATGATAAATAAATAAAAGTAGATAACCTGGGTTGTCTTTCGAGGTGTAATTATTGCTGTAGGATAACATGTACAAGGTCATGAACATGTAGTGAGAATCATCAAAAATATTCAGGAGCAATATATATTATATAATAACAGTTATAATGTTTTTCTTTACCGCTTTTAACTTAAAAAAATGACAGGGTTTTACTTATTATGTAGATGTTCCAGATTTTTCCTGTTTTCCATGTCGTAAAAGGAGAATTCCTTACAGGCCAGTGTGTTTCTTAATCTAATTTTATTCACTATAACCAGTGTGGTGAAAAATGAAAACAACATCTAGAGCAGACCACAGCTCAGAACATGTGTGCTTGGTCTTAGGCTGTGTGTATACCCTGTCAAAAGTGTATTGTACCACCAGGAATACTGGTACACATCAAAATGTCAAAAGTGTATTGTACCCCCTGTAAATCGTTAAATGTTCCACGTTATGTTTTGTAATGATAAGCTCTTGCATTGAATTGCTCTGCCTACATGCCCGTCTGTCCAGAACATGTATCCTAATCATTCTCCTTTGCACCTTGACCGTCCGAAATATACAACAACCAGTGTGTTACCTTACCTTTGAAGTAGTCGGAGTAGTAATAGAATAATGTATGCTCACTATAATCATAGGCATATAGCCTACTACTGTTGCTCGGAATACTTAAGCAGTTAGTTCAAGTAAAAAAATAAATAAAGGTAGGGCCTAGCACTGTCATGCAGCAATGACAGGTATTCCAAACAACAGAAGGTAAGGTATTCCGAGCAATAGTAGCTAAGGTATTCCGAGCAACAGAAGGTATTCAGAGCAACAGTAACTAAGGTATTCCGAGCAATAGAAGGTAAGCTATTCCGAGCAAGAGAATGTATTCCGAGCAACAGTAAGTTATTTCAGTAGTTAGGTATGTTGTTGCATATACTTTACTTCTCTAAATTTCCACTTACTATACTATTGGATTAAAAATAAGTGCATATTATAAGTTATAACTAGTGTTCAGAACTTATTTGACGTTGTACTTAACTTCAGTCAGATTTATTTCATTCTGATAACAAAAACACAATTTGAAAAGGTACGGTATTATAAAAGAACACACGTTCACCATCATGGAAATGTAGGCTTATTTGGGGGTCTTTATTCAGTATCATTTAACATTAAAACTGTAATTTGTACTTGTTTTATTTAAGTTGTTTTGCATATTTATTTTGTACATGATTCCCAAAGAAACAGTTAAGGGTAATAATAATAAAAGGATTATATATCTTATACTGTATATGCCATAGATGAATATACCGGTAGCTCATATAAATGCAGATAAAATACACAGCATCATTCAAAGTAGCTCCCACCCAGTGACTTTTAGAAGTGGGGGACACAGGCACACACACACCCAAACACACTATTAAAAACATACAGATGTGTATAGCATATTTGGAGACAGGGTTTACAATGCTTATAATTATATACATTTAAGTAAATTACAAGATAATTGACACAGGAGTAATATGGTTTTTGTGGGGCTCTACTGATCATTATAGCTACGTGAAAGAAAATAAGAAGAGACATTGTTATGAGACACTCAAAAAGTTGTAATTTTTTACCGTATGTGGTGTAATTTATAAGTATTGTTGACATGGAACACTGACCATATAGAAAATAACATCATGGCACTAAAAAGGTTGCAGACCCCTGCCATAGACAGCTTTGGCATCTGCCGTCATCTCCTCTATTCCCACAATGAGTAGAGACAGTGTTGTGGAATATGCAATCGGCAATGCTACAGCAGTGCCAAACATAGGAACACAAGCCGCCAAAGACTCAACTGTCTTTGCTACGACCATGACTGGTGTTGCCATCATTTGGGCCACCACGTCTACATTGACCCCCTGAGCAAAACGAGACTTCATCTTTGACCTGAGCTCCACTTCTGACTTGTTCACTCTCTCGGAGAGTCTCTTGAGAGATCTCGTGTCTAGCCCAAAGGAACTGAGGGACCCTTGCAGAAAGCCTTGCATGATCCCAATCTCACATCCCACCGAGACGCCTGGAACGGGAATTCCAACAGTGAGACTGGCAGCAAGGGCAGTCGGTACAGCAGCTACCTTGAATTGTATGCTTTTCTTTTCAATCATTTTCAAGGAGCAAACAGGAAGTGAACGAATCAGAGCTGACTGCTTGTGCTTTGACAGGTTATTTGCGAAAGATTCAATCATGTCAGGAAAATCATACTTTTCTAGCTCAGTTGTGGAAATCAGGAAAACCCTGGGGTTCCCAAGAGTCTTCAGGTTTTCTTCACAACTCTGTCTGATCTTGGAGAGGACCTCCTCCTGTGTGAGATTCTTTTGAGAGGTTTCATTATGGACATCCAGATCAATCTTTGATCGAACAAAATAATATGGTCTGTTCATCTTCTTGATCGCTTTGGCCAGCATGACGTCATTCTCTTTGAACCTGATAGAGCCAATTATGATGAAGAAATCATAGGAGTCAAACTGAACCTTTTTGAGATACTTTGTAGCTTTGAAGTTGGGTGTACCAATTCCTGGCAAGTCCCAGATGTAAACATTGGGCATGGTTGGGTGATTGTATCGAATGGCTTTCATGGTGGTCTCAGTTACTCCAGTCTCTGCTGCACCATCATCTTCGTCCCCAAGACCACGTATGGCGTTGACAAAGGTGGACTTTCCCACCCCGCTCTCTCCAGTTACTGCAATGTTCAAAGTAACATTCTCAAACTCCTCGTATTTCCTTGCAGTAGACTGTGGGTCATGTTCGAAAGATTTCACATAGTCTTCCAATTCCCTGAGGATGTCAGGATCTTCATAAATATTCTCTTCCGACATGGTGAATCTGTCAAACAAAAATGATATAATGTCTATGTATGTCTATGAATGCACTTCAGCACTATCAAGCTGAGGTATATACTGTATATGTGTATGTATGTACTGTATGTGTGTATATACTGCATATACACGGTAGGCCTATGGTATGATCTGGCAAGAACTTTCAAGACAAGTAATATTTGTCTTGAACGTGGTGGGCACTGGGCAGGCCTACCAGATCGGTCAAACTGTCCTTCTAGGGTTAGTTGTGGAATGCCCTGACTCCCTTCCTAAAACAAAATGCTAATCCCTGCCATATTTTAATATATCCCGTTCCTTGTTCCCCAACCTGTAAATACTGTATGTTTGATATTTCTTTGGCTTTCCATGATTTGATTTTTGTTGTTATTTTTCATGTCATGATTATAAACTGACACCCCAGGATGACTGGAAACAAGACCAAAAGGACTTTTTTCAATGATCCCATTGGAGGGGTGTTCGATTATACCCTGTATTGATTTAATTTCTGTTTGACTGTGTTCTGTTCTGATTACATTTCTATGTAATCCTTCATTACTTACTGTGATCAGTTTCTCTGTATTATCTCCAGGAGGCGTCTGGGTACTTGCTGTCTGGTCACTCTCTCTGCTCACTCAGTCATAAGTACCTGTGTGCAATGGGCAAGTGGACACTACTGAGTGCAGTTCTAGTTCAATCAATCACAGAGAAACGGAGGCAGTCATGATATGTATCTTGTTCTGTCCTTATGTTAATTGTCACTGTCACACTGTGCCTTTCTTGTCTAGGTCTTGTAGTTGTGTGTTCATGTCCTAGTTTTCGTGGTTCTATGGTATGTCGTTTCTATTGTGAGAAACACAATAGAATCAGGCCTCATTTTAGTCTTAGGCCTAGATTTTCGTCACCGCTAAACCCCTTATCCCTTAAAGGTAGGGGAAGTGATTTCACTTTTGTCAGATATCACCAAAAAAAAAAAAATTCTGTTAAAATGCTCTATTATAAGGTGTGCAGACCATATATGGAGTTTCCCCCTCCCCCACGTTAGCAGAGGAGCTAATAAAAGTTCCCCAGGTGGAGGGTGAATTCTCCTCCAATCAGGATCGAGCAGCAGGTTCACATAATGTAGCTACTCTTGGGGGCCCCTAGTGTACCAGGCTGGTACTACACCATGAATTTCAAATCACTTCCCCTACCTTTAACTTCTTTGTCTTTTTAAACTATTAAATATATCATTTTTCAATAGTTTAAATGGCCAGTCTACAAGCTCACAATGTGTATTGGCACGTTGAACTATTCCAAAAAGTTTTTCAAAGTAGTAAAAAATGATAAGGGGTTTAGCATAAGGAGTTTAGATGGTAACGAAAATTGAGCCCAAGGGGTTTAGAGTGTAACTTAGATGGAGCCCTTAGTCTTTAGTCAGTTCCTGTTGGTGTCATGTTAGTTTGTGTTACCTGGTTGTTCACTTATAATAAAACTCCTAACCATGAATTTTTGACACCTGCGCCCGCAGGTGGTCTGCTTTTGGGTCATTCGTGAGGAATCACATATCTCATAATACAATATGATATTGATATTTAGGGTGCCAAACCAATTTATATTGTGATTCTTTGCTATGTTATGATTCGATATATCAAGATATTGCGTCCCACCCCCACAGACGCACACACAAATACATTGCTTTTATTATATTAGAACATTTTCTAAACATTATGGACCAAGAAAAGTTCAACAGTGGTCATTAATGAAAGATGTAGAAAACAAGTACAATTTTAAGTGATCACAATGAATGATTTGGCCCGACATCCAGCACGGATTGCACTCTGGTTGCACTCTATGCTCACCTACAATGTGGGCACCTGTGTCCTGTTTGCAGCCAATCCTGTGTTAGCTACACAGGTTGTTCACATTTGTTAGTTATGTGTATTATATCTATTTAACTACCCTTAACATAGTTCTTAAACACCATCTTACCGCAAGTCAAAAGTGTCCAGCTCCTTGTGTATTCCTGCTGAACTCTGCATGTATTTTGTAATAAAAGGCTGTTGCACTGAAATGTGCTCTGCCTATACTGCATGTTTGTATATTGGATACTAAACCTCCTTCTAATGTTCAATCCCTGCATTGTTGATTATGTCAGCTTAGTTTGTTGGGCATTCATTCATCAACACATAGCTGTCATAGCTGCATGTCAGTAATAAAAACTGACGTCATTTACCGTCTTTATTTTTGTTACTCGAAGTTCCTGCTTGCTAGGTATTCTGAGCAACCACAAGAACGGTATGTTATAGAGCTGCGGACAAAGCCAATTCAGGTCAAAACCTGACAACAAACACAATGCTTTGGGGTCAATTATATATTTTTTAAAAGAAAATGGCGTAAATGTAAATGTATTTAAAAAACAAACAAAAAAACTGAATAGTCTATGAATAAAATCAAGGGGGAATTCACTTTGCATGTGTCACTGCGCAGCTCTAGGGTACAGTCACTCAGTATGTTGTTTAGTTGTTATTTTAGTTCATACTTTTAGTACATACTTTTATTGCTCTAACTTTCCACTTACAATGCAACTTGCAATGATATATGTATCATTTATACTGTATACAGTACATTTTTGCTTATAACAAAAACAAGTTTTATCATTTGTATACTGACAGCTCTGCATGTCCCAACATGCGGATAACATTCTCATTAACTTTTTTTGAAAATTAAACAATATTAAACAATTAAACAAGCAGTAGCCTTTCGTATGAACCAAGTGAAATATTTGCAGTGGAATGTGTGGAACATTTAAACACTTCTTTCCTTGCTGCACAAACCGGTATATTTGAAACTGCACTTTAGCACTTTAATTAATGATTAATTCTATAGCTCCTGGATGCCCTGCCTAAAATCATTTGTTTCGGTCTATCCCATATGGAAAATAGATTATATGCAAATTCTTGCAGGTGGCACCTTTCATATGAGAAAATCAAGTTAATATAAGATCCATAGTATGTAAAGTGAAACATATATAAAACATGTATACTTTTTGTGATGTATAAGAATTATATACTGCATGACATTCAGAAATATATAAGATCCTTAATACTTTTTTGTAAAGTGAAACATATATATTTTTTTTAATTTATAAGAATAATATATGACATGCAAAAAAATCCACTTTCAAGAGTTCGCATATAAAGTTTTTTTTCCATATGGGATACCATTCAGCTGCCCACCAATTCTGTTCACAATTCATATCACTGGATAAAGTTATTTCAATGTTGTATATGGTCCCAGAAATGTACTAGGACCAGTTTAAAAGCAATAAGGCTACCCTGGAGGTTTAAGGGGGCTTAAACATTTCCAATCTCACTTCTTCACCTCTTTTTCCTTTTCATGAGAATATTAACATCAGAGGACATGAATGTCAATTCAACTTTATTTAGAGCATATTTTACATGGCAATTTTAAACAAAGTACTGTATGGGTTTCAAGAAGTAAAGAACAAACATTGTAATTAAAGGTGTCGGCGTTAACACGTTAATCTCGCGTTAACTCAGCCGTGTGTGTGTGTGTGTGTGTGTGTGTGTGTGTGTGTGTTTAAGTCAGATTTAGAACAAATGAAAATATGCGATTAATATGCGATTAATTTGCGATTAATCAAAGATTAACTATGGGCCATCATGCAATTAATCACGATTAAATATTTTAATCGACTGACAGCTCTAATTGTAATATAAACACCTATTAAAAACATGAAAATAAACAGGATATTGGAAAATTAAAAAACACATACACTCACACACAGTATATGCTCAAAAGTTGTGTCATACAAACGTACATGTTCATGAAGTCTCATGCATTGAGTAATCCCACACACACACACACACACACACACACACACACACACACACACACACACACACACACACACACACACACACACACACACACACACACACACACACACACACACACACACACACACACACACACACACACACACCCCATACTAAATATAATTTTAAATTGCCAGGAGACACAATTGAATATGCGAAAAAATAGTAATATAAACATATAAACACCATTCCTTGAACGTGACTGTAGTGTACGCTTGAACCAGCAACGACGCTTAGTTCAAGTTCAACACTGAATGTATGCTCTGTCTGTGCTGTACTGTTCATTACTTGCAAGTTCCAGTAAACTCCTTTCACTATAACACCAACCCAACTGTGTGGACGTCAGTTCATTACATTGACCGTTCTTAGCATCAACATCGCCATCTCTGATTCTTAATACCGCTGGATGTCTCATTGTATAAAACAGGTTTTTAATCTGTGTATGTTTTTCGCAACTTGCGTTTCTTCATCACCTTCATCACCTCCTTCCTGGCTGACATTATTGTAAAATCTGATTCTGCTTCTGTTGGTTTCCTCAGCGCCGTAATACAGTTCTCTTTGCTTAAAGTGAAAGGAGGATAAAGTGTTCCTTTCACTTCCATCACATATTATAAACTTGTATCGCTGTAGAATATACAGCTTTGGCATCTTTTGTCATCTCCTTTATTCCGACAATGAGTAGATGCAGAGTTGTGCCAAAAGCAATCGGCAGTGCTCCAGCAGTACCAAAGAGAGGAATACCAGTGAAAGTACCCTCAAGAATCTTTGCTGCCAACATGGCTGGTGTAGCCATCATTTGGGCCACCACGTCTGCATTGACACCCCCGGCGAAACGGGACTTCATCATTGACCTGAGCTCCACTTCTGACTTGTTGACTCTCTCAGAGAGTCTATTGAGAGATTTCTTGTCTAGCCCAAAACAACTGTAGGACCCTTGGAGAAAGCCTAGCATGATCCCAATTTCACATCCCACCGAGGCGCCTGGAAGGGGAATTGCAACGGTGACGCTGGCAGCAAGGGCAGTCGGTACAGCAGCTACCTTGAGTTGTACGCTTTTCCTTTGAATCATTTTCAAGGAGCAGACAGGAAGTGAGCGAATCAGGGCTGACCGCTTGTGCTTTGACAGGTTATTCGCCAAAGAGTCAACCAAGTCATCGAAATCATACTTTCCCAGCTCAAAGGTAGAAATTAGGAAGACTCTGGGGTTCCCAAGAGTCTTCAGGTTTTCTTCACAACTCTGTCTGATCTGGGAGAGCACCTGCTCCTCTGTGATCTTTTTTTTAGAGGTTTCGTTGCGGACATCCTGGTCAATCTTTGATCGAACAAAGTAAAACGGTCTCTTCATCTTCTCTATCTCTTTGGCCAGCTTGACGTCATTCTCTTTGAACCTGATTGCGCCAATTATGATGAAGAAATCATAGGAGTCAAAGTGAACATCTTTGAGATAATTTTTAGCTTTGAAGTTGGGTGTACCGATTCCCGGCAAGTCCCAGATGTAAACGTTGGGCATGGTGGGGTGATCGTATCGCACAGCTTTCATAGTGGTCTCAGTCACTCCAGTCTCTGCTGCACCATCATCTCCATTGCTAAGACCACGTATGGCGTTGACAAAGGTGGACTTTCCCACACCGCTCTCTCCAGTTATGGCAATGTTCAGAGTCACGTTCTTCAAATCGTCATATGCCTTCTTTGCATATGTCTTCTTGACGGACATTGGCTGATGTTGGAAAGATTTCACATAGTCCTCCAATTCCCTGTAGACATCAGGATCTTCATAAATAGCCTCCTCTGACATGCTGAATCTGATAAAACCAGAAATTATAGGAAGTATTTTATGTTTCTGTATTGCTCCGCTGCATACATTTCAGTAGTATCAAGCTATGGTAATGATCATGCATCCGGTTTCAATGTACAGCACAATGTATTGGACATAACAGAGAAACAGAGAAACAGGCATGATCTGTGTCTGGTTCTGTCCCTGTCTTGTTTTATTAATTACAGTTAGTGTTTTCCTTGATTAAAGAGAATTCCAGACCAGCAATTCTCTTCCCAACAACCAGTGATACAGGTGAAAAAATACAAACATCCAGATTGGACCACACCTCAGAAAATGTGGTCTGGATCTCAGAATTGTTTGCCTTTTTCCAGAAACCAGTGATTATGAAAGACAGATGTGTAGAAAGATTCAGGTGATTTAGTAAGAGCCAGCATGCACGGTCGCAGCATGGATGTTCCAGTCTTAATTGACCTGACAATGCTGTGATGTGTACCCATATCATGTTTTTTGATTGGTTGCTTGATTGATTGCTATATGTATTGACAATGCTTACATCTACAAGTACAAAGAATGCACACAATTATTATATACATCACTATCAAAAGTATAGACAGGGTGAAGGTAGAAAATCATTTTTCACTTACTGTAAATACTGTAGCAACACTTTCTTTGGAAGGAATACAAGCCGTTTCTTCTTTTACATACAGTATCAAGGACAAATGATGTGAAGGTTTTGCTCTCTCCCCAGTGGGTGGAATCAACAGCATTGCGTGTCACATCCATCATAGATGCAGAACTGTCACAGATGCATCACAGAAATGTAATTAAATTGACTATTGCCAGTAACTGACTGACAGTTGGAATTTTGTCAGTAGGTACTACAGCTACAGTTCAGCATATCCTTCTCTTAGTAATCTGTAAATGAATGCATTCAGGTTATACAGTTTATGTAGGTTAAGACTACTGGTGGCCCTCCCTGGAGGCATGTGACAGCCCTGGCGTGCCCTTGCATAGGGCCACCTAGAACTGTGTGTGTCGTGTGTGTGTGTGTGTGTGTGTGTGCGTGTGCGTGTGCGTGTGTGTGTGTGCGCGCGTGCGTGCGTGTTCTTTACACATCAAAGAGAAATTATGTTGAATTAGGCCTCTTTTGCTCTCTCCCTAGGGGGTGTAAGCATTGCGCAAAACTGCCACATGCATGACAGCAATGCAATTAAATGACTGACATGACTGCCAGTATAGTGAGTATTTTGTGGTTTAACTTCCCGCTTGCTACCGATGCAGGTATGGATGTTATGTCCATACAGGTGCTACAGCTGTTTAGTTGGCCTGTGATATAGTGATGTGTATATATATATATATATATATATATATATATATATATATATATATATATATATATATATATATATATATATTAGGGGTGGGACTCGATTAAAAATTTTGATCTAATTAATTAGAGGCTCAATAATTAATTAATCTCAATTAATCTCATTTTAATCGCATATTATTATTTACCTGAGAAAAGTGAGAAAGCACATTTTTGAACTGAATTTGATATTACGAGTGAAGCAATGAACTGAATGAGTGAAGCAATGAACTGAATACTAGGCCTGTGAATCTGTGGGTTGGGACACCCACAGATTCACAGGCCTAGTATTCAGTTCATTGCTTCGATACAATTCAGTATCAATTTTCTGGGTCACGATTTGATCCAAAAACTAGATTTCTAGATTTTTTTTAAAATTCTCGATTCAAAAAGATTCCCCAATTCCAAAGCTTTCCTCTTTTCTTTTTTCTTCTTCTTATTTACCAAATTCAAGTACAAACGTTAGCATTTCTCAGTCAGTCCAGTACAATAATTGACTCTGGGGCAAAATAATTAATTACTGGTACTTGGAAGACTAGCTGGTAAGAAAGGCAGTGCCACACACACAGCGCTGATTGTTCTGGAGCATACATTTGCGTACATTTAGCAGTCATTATTATCATGCAATTTAGCGTCAGATAAACACAGTGAAGTGAACTACTCTGAACTAGGCTACTATGATCATCTGAGCACACACACACACACACACACACACACACACACACACACACACACACACACACACACACACACACACACACACACACACACACACACACGGCTACAGCCAATATGAACTCGACTACAGCTGCACTGATGAGCGCCGGTCGCCAACTCCAGTTTGTCCCTATTCAAGCCATTGAATGTCGGACACCTCAACGTCGCTCTGGTACTAGCCAGAATGCAGAAAGACTTACCCAAGCTCCCTTCTCTTCACGGGGTTAGTCCAATGGCGGCTCTTCTACATAGATTTCTACGAAACGGGGACAGTAACACTAGCTCCAACATGTTGGATGTGATTTGAGGCTCGAGCTGCTGCGATGGTATGCAAATTCTTTGTTGCATAAACTGCCTTTTTGCCCACGCTTCCATCCGTTCTTTGCTTAAATCTAAATTTGCCATCAACGGGGCCGAGTAATGCTTGCTCATCTGGTTTGTCATTCATGTTGCGAGTTGTTTTGTTTTGTTTTTGCTGCGGGGGAAGAGGACGAGGAGGCGGACGGAGCTTTAGAGTATAGACTGAGTTACGTTTACTCCATAGAGCTAGTAGACCAATGGCGATTCTTCTACATTGACTTCAACTGCAGTTTGTCCCTATTCAGGCCATT
Organism: Benthosema pterotum; assembly: GCA_039105355.1. Classification (NCBI taxonomy): domain Eukaryota; kingdom Metazoa; phylum Chordata; class Actinopteri; order Myctophiformes; family Myctophidae; genus Benthosema; species Benthosema pterotum. Next base: position 26,260,626 of record CM076967.1, read on the forward strand.
TGAACAGCGCTCAAGCGCTCAGTTTCTGACTCCTCAATGTCGTGACTCCGGGTGGACTGCCGCTTCCGTGTCCGTTAGCATATTGGGTAGGTGTGAAACGGTGATACAAAGAGAAACGTTCCACTTCAATGGTGTGAATGGGCCATCAGTGACAAACGTTCCGTTCCAATGGTGGATGAAGAAAAGGTGCGAATAAATGCGTTATTTTTTATAACGCGTTATATTTTCTGTAATTAATTAGTCTCAATTAACGCGCTAAAGTCCCACCCTTAATAAATATATAAATATATATATATATATATATATATATATATATATATATATACACTCAACAAAAATATAAACGCAACACTTTTGTTTTTGCTCCCATTTTTCAGGGGATGGACTTAAAGCCCTAAAATTCATTCCAGATATACAATATAACCATTTCTCTCAAACGCTGTTCACAAATTTGCCTAAATGTGTGATATTGAGCACTTCTGCTTTGTTAAGATAATCCATCCCACCTCACAGGTGTGCCACATTAAGATGCAGGTGTGACATCATGATTAGTGCACAGGTGTACCCCAGACTCTCCACAACAAAAAGACACCCTGAAATGTGCAATTTTCTTTTGCCTTATTGGGTGTATGGGCCTCCGAACCAGTCAGTATCTGGTGTGACCACCATTTGCCTCATGCAGTGCAACACATCTTCTTCGCATAGAGTTTATCAGATTGTCAATTGTGGCCTGTGGAATGTTGCTCCACTCCTCTTCAATGGCTATGTGAAGTTGATGGATATTAGTGGGAACTGGTATGCGCTGTCGAAATGGTAATAATGTGGTAATATTGTGTTATTACCATTTTTACAGTGTGTACCAGTTCCCACTAATATCCAGCAACTTCACACAGCCATTGAAGAGGAGTGGACCAACATTCCACAGGCCACAATTGACACTCTGATAAACTCTATGCGAAGAAGATGTGTTGCACTGCATGAGGCAAATGGTGGTCACACCAGATACTGACTGGTTCGGAGGCCCATACACCCAATAAGGCAAAAGAAAATTGCACATTTCAGGGTGTCTTTTTGTTGTGGAGAGTCTGAGGTACACCTGTGCACTAATCATGATGTCACACCTGCATCTTAATGTGGCACACCTGTGAGGTGGGATGGATTATCTTAACAAAGCAGAACTGCTCAATATCACACATTTAGGCAAATTTGTGAACAGTGTTTGAGAGAAATGGTTATATTGTATATCTGGAATGAATTTTAGGGCTTTAAGTCCATCCCCTGAAAAATGGGAGCAAAAACAAAAGTGTTGCGTTTATATTTTTGTTGAGTGTATATATATATATATATATATAGTTCAGTTCATTTCAGCATCTGGGCATACAGACATTTTTGTAATGTTTTTTTGTTTTTATAACAAATATATATACATACCTACATATTAACATATATAAATGTATATGAGCAAAAATATAATATAGTTAAAGACATCCAGAGGAATATGTCATATATTGTGTTCCCTGAGAGTCCATTCTAAAGTTCTTTCTTAAAGCCCAGTGCCGAAAAGGGCTAGGGAAAAGCCAGCAGGCTTGTTTATGTAGAGAAAATTCTACATTCCAGTGTATGGGTATACAGTAATATTGTGCTGTTATGTGCACAGAGCTCCATGCTGGACTACAGTTGCCTGCGTCAGTAAGGGGATGCGACTGCCAGAACAGGACCAACACATGGGTATAGGTGAAAGCACTTCAAACACTCTGCCGATTAGAAAACTGCCGATTAGAATAGAAAATATGAATGTCCATTCAGGATGAAGTTTGGAGAATTTATTTTAAAGATTCACAAGTGCACATTAGCAGACAGTGATAATTAAGCGTCTTTGGTGAGAATGCTTGATGACTAGGCATTCAATGTTTCTTCTTTACACATCAAAGACAAATTATCTGAATGAGGTCTGTTTTGCTCTCCCCCCAAGGGGTGTAATCAACAGCATTGTGCATAACTGTCACAGATGCACGACAGCAATGCTGTCCTGCATGACTGACTTGAACATTGCCAGTAGAGTTGGTATTTTGTCTTTTAATTAATTTTTCCGTTTGCTAACAGTCTAGGTTTGAGGTATGTGGCCCTGAGGAAAATGTTATATTATTCATTTATTCATGAATTATTTATGAATTCATATTTGAGGTAATGAGATTTAACTTCCCGTTTGCTAACGATCCAGGTTATGTCAATAGGTGCTACAGCTGTTTGGTATGAACATATCCTAGTGCTCTATATTTAAAATAAATGAATGCATGTAGAAAAATCTACTTTCCAGTATATGGATATAATAGTGTGCATTTTTGTTATTACATAGTTGTACATTTTATCCCAAGAAAGATTTGCTGAGATTACCATTTGGTTTACACGTATACTGTATTTGATCATTATAACAACTTTGCTTATCGGCAGAATTAAGTAAAAGCACTTCAAATACTGTAGCAACACTTTCTTTGGAAGGAATACATAGAGGGGGAAAAGGCAACATATATATCTATTTTGATTTTTTGCTAAAAAGTTGCATCTACTACCTTTAATTGGTGTTATGTGAACGTGTGTCCCATTAAGCACTATTACCAATGTTGATTATTATTTCATTCAGTATTTTAAAAAATATGAATAATTTATTGCCCATTCTGGGAAATACATGTATCAGGATGTCTGCACTACAGGGTTAGGCAAGTCAGATTATGGGCTTGTAGATTTGTTCTTAAAAAAATTACCACTACAGTGAGCAGCACTAGGGCAGGAATTCCACAGGCCTCTCAGTTGGTGTCAAATCTTGGAGGGACCCCCTCCAAGATATGACATGCCCTATTAGACTGACCATATAGCTGACTGTACCACTATTTTCTGTCTCATTCTCCTTTTCATTTCAAACATGTCAAATCAAATCTGAGCCATTGAGAAAATCGACTGACTTCACATATGAAGTTCAAATGATTTATTTTTCCAGTACAAAGGATGGAACATGCACAAGACATGATGATAAAGTGCATTAATTGGACTGGAGAATGATCGGAATCACTTAGTATTTGGCCATGGTGTCCTGCAGCCACTGGTTGAAGATGCACACCTAAACAAAAGACATTAGGAATTAGTAGGTCAATCCAAAAAAGCTAAAGCTGACTAATGGTAATTATATCAGTGTTTGCTTATATTCAAAACAAATTAAATAATGATATTATTTCTGGTGGTTTTAAGTGTTACCTTGGCGTAGACACCAGGGTGGTCCCTCTCAGCACAACCGTATCCCCAAGACACAACACCCTGCAGCTCACCGTTGCACACAACAGGGCCACCAGAGTCACCCTGGAGAGGAGGGAGGTGAAAATTAGCCACAGTGGAACGGTGAAATCAAACAAGTGAACAATGATGACAGTGCTAGCTTATTATTGCATGAGGAAATGTTAACTACATACCTGGCAAGAGTCCTTGCCTCCCTCCAGGAATCCAGCGCAGAACATGGCGTTGGTGATCTGGCCAGGGTAGGAGTTCTTACAGTCCTGCTCAGAGAGGATGGGAAGGTCCAGGCACTGCAGCTTGTCTCCGCTAACGCCTGTCAGTCAGATTTGTGGTGGAAAGTGGTTTGAATGACAGAAAGTGCAAAGATGCAACATTTAAGACTGACAATCTTTTCACCATAACTTTGCAATCATGGAACACGGAAAATGATTATGCATGCAACATCCTTCACAATGAATGGATGGGTGCAATAACGTTTCCAGACATGGTGAGACTACATGCGGTTATCAGGTGCTGTTTCACAGATTTGAGAGAGCAGGGTATGAGAGTGGCTGCGTTATCATCAGAAACACCAGTGGATCAAATTCAAGACGTGTACACCGGGCCCCATACTCACTGGAGCTCATGGTGTTGCCCCATCCGGAGACCAAGCACCTGGTGCCAGCGGGGGCGCAGGAAGTGGGCAGCCACGGGCTGCACATACTGGTTGAGTTTTGCGGGTGTGCTCAGCTTGATCAGCATGATGTCATTGTTGATGTTGTAGGAGCTGTAGTTGGGGTGACGGATGACACGGGCGGAGTTGATGAACTGCTCGGTACCCTCATTGACCCTGATGTGATGCTCGCCAAGACGGACCTGAACGCGGCTGGTGAAGGAAGATGTGACTATGTGGGTTACATTAGCTTGCAGACACAGCAGAAAAAATGCAGGTAAAGGGAACACAATTCTAGTGGACCATGACTTATAAGTGAGGATTGAGAGTGATTTTCTTTTTTAGGGATTTAATGAAAATTAGTCTCATATATTTAATTCTGACAAGTGTTACAAGCGTTGTCTTACGACTTGTAGCAGTGAGCAGCAGACACAACCCAATCCTCGTTGACCAGAGAGCCACCACAGAAGTGGTATCCAGAGTTCAGAGAAACCTGATGGGGCTGGGAGTGTTTCTGACACTCATATCCTCCGACGATCTTGTCCTCCTCAGCAACTGTAAACGAGAATCAGATTAAGTTTACATAAATGAAAAGTTTGTTATACTGTATTTAGTTTAATACAATTTTTAATATCTTTAGTTCCTTCAAGCCTCCAAATGTTGTGCATCAAGGATCAGTTTAGGTTTTCATAAAAATAAAAGTAAAAGTATTTCCGCCAATTTGGTAAACCAACCTGACCACAAAGACATCCAAATCCAGTGGTATATTTAATTATACAGTGTGGACTTCCTTGATGCATCCAACACATGCACAATGGAAGTATTTATTTCTTTCTTTTTTTCTTCTTTGTTATTTAAAATTCACTTTACTTCAATAATAGTATTATTAAGTCTCTTAGTTTATCCTATTTGTATTTTGTATTATTATTATTATTATTTTTTACAAAGACTCTTGTGTTCCCATTTCAGCTATAGTTAACTTATTGTATTTTCATTTGTTTTGTTGTTATAGTTAAAACATTGATACTCACAAGCAGCTCCGATGAGCAGAATGAAGACCAGAGACCTCATGGTTGCTGTGTGATCCTGTTGATGAGAGGACTTCACCTGGACCTCTGGTATATATACACGGGTGGGTGAGCTCAGCTGTTTCCCCAGCCATCCTCATTGGTCAGCAGAGAGCCAATCAGCTGCAGGGTGCTGAAGTTGCTGTAGATCATTTATGACCAGAATGATCGTTGACAAATATCGCAATAAAAGAAACTCTTCGAGCCTTTTGGAAAAAGGGCCATAAAAGTAAATATTAATAGTTTTTTTTTTATTTACACCGGCACTCCTAAATACCACAATTTCGAAGATTAAATTAAGCGTTCAAAATGGCGGCGTTTCCAAATTTTATATTATATATATATATATAAGACCCATGGATCCCATGGATCCCAAAATGAAAACACATTGCCTTGACTATTGACGATTGACTTTTTTAATACCCTAGAATTCTGAATATAGCCTATTATTATTATTTCATATTTGAAAGGCTTTAAAATAATGATATCATTAATCAGTAAGCTGTTTCTTCCCTCTGTGTGTGAGTTGACCTTTTGTTACTCAAGTTTAAAATATAAAAAGTGCCCTTCCTGGCATAAGTATTTACTTTTAGACTTACATAGACTTTTACATTTAGGATGGAATATAAAATATCGGACAGATCCATCTTGAGCACATGACTATATATACAGTATACGGTGTACAGATTTGCAGGATTTGGGGGTAGAAGCTGGAGGAGTAGCCCAATATGAAAGTGTGTTTTACAAAGATCGTCCTCCTGGTGGTGCAATAATGTGAAAAATACAGGTCAAAGGTTTATCCTTGTCCTCTAGGGAGGGTGCATGCAACGTTTCATGCAGTTAGCCAGGAAAAACTGCACAGGCACGTGATAAAAGGGTGTACCAAACTTTTCTCAATTGATTTCTAGGTATTTTTTCTGTAGAATCCATTTCTGAGACCTACATTATATCTTGCATATTTAATGAGCTAATTAACTAAATATGCAAATTATCTCAGTAATTATGCAAAATACAACAATGTACATTGCAGAAATGGATTCTACAGGAAAAAATACAATGAAAGCTGTTTCTCAGTCTACTGGTTTTGAAAGCCAGGTTCCTGTAACGTCTCCCAGAGGGGAGGAGGGCAAAAAGGTCATGTTGGGATGTGAGGGTCCTTAATGATGTTCTGAGTCTCTCTCAGGCACCGGCTGTCATAGATGGACTGAATGACAGGGAGCATTTATAGGTAAAAATGTGAAAAGCTGCGTCATGATGGCGCAGGCCTAAAAATGTGGGGTGGAGGTTCATCAATGGCTTCCAGTTATTGTGGGCACGAAGTTTGGCATGAATCGGACCAACCGTGTGGAAGATTAGCTGACACAGACGGACAGAAGAAATTGGCCTCATGGTGGCGCTATAACAGGCTGCTGTGGAATATTTGGGGCAGACGTTCATCGTTGGCATCCAGGGAGTGTGTATGTGCAGCGTTTAGCTGTACATGGAGAGATGGACAGAGAGATGGATACACACACACACACACACACACGCGCACACACACGCACACACACACACACACACACACACACACACACACACACACACATGGATGGAGTGCAAACTCTCTCCATGCCTTCGGCCTGAAGGAGACAATAATCCATTCAATCTAGTAATTTGGGGATAGTGCTGGAAAAATGAACTGTATTTATGAAATAGTCAAAGTTATCTTATCTTTTCCTCTTGTGTCAAGCAGAACAGGTGCTTTGACGGTTCAGGGACACCTCTATTTTTAGTCACAGCTGGCTAGTTCTCATACAGTGCAGAAACATATATTTCACATATGGATTATGAAGCTGAAGATTAAGTATTAGTTTGCAACAGATTTTAAAAGCTACTGTATTAGATTACAGTTTATTTTATACAGTATTAACAACACTGGAAAACATAGTTCAGATGTCACATCACCAAAATGGAAAACAGAACAATGAATTAACAAGAAAAATAAACAAGAAATTGTAATTGTAGTAGCCTATTGTAAACGGCAACAAATAGTAATCTAAAAATGTCATCTGTAATAATGACGTGGAGCCAATCAATTCTGTTTTATTTTCCTTGATTGGTTGTTATCCACTTCTGTCAATTAACCGCTACTTTTCCCCATGCCTCATTTCCCCCCATTTACAATAAATCTCTTTGCTTTAGCTATTAATCTAAAAGCTCTAATGTTTAGATCTAGACTACAAGTGCTTGTAGATCACAGAATGTTTACCTATTATGACTTGCTCTGACTAGATATGCTAGGCTTAATGGGCTAAGTAACTTTATTTCACCATGTCCCCACATTGTCTGCATACTCAGAAGTTAATTGTCTTCTTGTGGGCACTGAGCAGTGCCTGGGGGGGGGGGGGGACCAGCAGCTCCAAAGGCCTGTTCTTACACAGCACTTTGTCAAGGGCACTGATAGGAGAAAACCTGCAGGAATGCAATATTGACATACTGGTAGAGCAGTTATAATAACTACCTGGACATGCTATAAGTGCATACGTTACAGAATTAAGCATAGGGTACAGACTCAGCCAATGAGGAAGTCAATACATTCTGTTGTATTGAGTATGGTGGCTGGACAGAACAACGCGTGTCATTCTGTGTGTGTAAAAAACATCTTTTGCAGGTGAGATATGAGAAGTGGGTTGATCTAGATATAGTCAAAAACAGTAGGCTTAATTGTATGACATGTGCATATGATCATAGTGGTAAAGATGGCCATATATGACCACAATATTTTGATATGTACGGCAGTCATGGTCTGCTTGGTATTCTGGTGGGTTAGCTCCGCTAATGCTAATTGAAGGAGAGGCTGCAGTAGGCCCTAAGAAGCAGTTACTGTGTGTCTCTGATGTGATGAATATAATATTCCCAACTCACTGTGGTGGTGATATGCCATAGAGAAATAGTTCTATTTGACAGACTGTAAATTTGTCATGAAAAAACAAATTAGTGATATTATTTATGTTTATGGATTATGTAGTTATGTCCAGTTGGTCATTCAGATTCGATCAACAAGGAAGTCAATACATTCTGTTGTACTGAGTTTGATGACTAGACAGGACATCGGGTCTCATTGTGTGTGTAAAACTATCTTTTGCAGAACTGCCTAGTAAAAACTCAAAATCCAACCACACTGATATGGACTCATAATTCATTGAAGTGTCAAGTGTGTAACACATAGTTGTGCATTAGATCCCAGGAAAGATTTGCTGAGATTACTATTTCAATAGTTGATCATTATTTATAATACTGATGCTAGATTAAAAAACAAAACAAAACAAAGTAGAAATACAAATTTGGAACTGACGACTGAAGAAGAGGAGGAATTATACAGAATAGGGTGCATTATTGACATGATGACATGATCACAGTGAGGACAAAATCAATTGAGCTGTTCCTATTGGAATTGATTGTTTTAAGTTTGATGACTTCCTGACAGATTGGATTTGGTGTGCTCGAACTTCCTCGTGCTTGTAATTCCTGACCGTGTAGTTTGCACAGAAACAGAAACAACTTTGTTTATCGTCAGAATTAAGTAAAGGCACTTCAGATTATCACTGAGACCTCAATGCATGCCATATAGCTGTCTATACCACTATTTTCTGTCTCATTCTCTTTTTAATTTAAAACATGTCAAATCAAATCTGAGCCATTGAGAAAATAGACTGACTTCACATATGAAGTTCAAATGATTTATTTTTCCAGTACAAAGGATGGAACATGCACAAGACATGATGATAAAGTGCATTAATTGGACTGGAGAATGATCGGAATCACTTAGTATTTGGCCATGGTGTCCTGCAGCCACTGGTTGAAGATGCACACCTAAACAAAAGACATTAGGAGTTAGGTCAATCCAACAAAAGCTAAACCTGACTAATGGTAATTATTCCAGTGTTTGCTTAAATTCAAAACAGATTAAATAATATTATTATTTCTGGTGGTTTTAAGTGTTACCTTGGCGTAGACACCAGGGTGGTCCCTCTCAGCACAACCGTATCCCCAGGACACAACACCCTGCAGCTCACCGTTGCACACAACGGGGCCACCAGAGTCACCCTGGAGAGGAGGGAGGTGAAAATTAGCCACAGTGGAAGGGTGAAATCAAACAAGTGAACAATGATGACAGTGCTACCTTATTATTGCATGAGGAAATGTTAACTACATACCTGGCAAGAGTCCTTGCCTCCCTCCAGGAATCCAGCGCAGAACATGGCGTTGGTGATCTGGCCAGGGTAGGAGTTCTTACAGTCCTGCTCAGAGAGGATGGGAAGGTCCAGGCACTGCAGCTTGTCTCCGCTAACGCCTGTGAGTCAGAGTCAGATTTGTGGTGGAAAGTGGTTTGAATGACAGAAAGTGCAAAGACGCAACATTTAAGACTGACAATCTTTTCACCATAACTTTGCAATCATGGAACACGGAAAATGATTATGCATGCAACATCCTTCACAATGAATGGATGGGTGCAATAACGTTTCCAGACATGGTGAGACTACATGCGGTTATCAGGTGCTGTTTCACAGATTTGAGAGAGCAGGGTATGAGAGCGGCTGCGTTATCATCAGAAACACCAGTGGGTCAAATTCAAGACGTGTACACCGGGCCCCATACTCACTGGAGCTCATGGTGTTGCCCCATCCGGAGACCAAGCACCTGGTGCCAGCGGGGGCGCAGGAAGTGGGCAGAGCCACAGGCTGCACATACTGGTTGAGTTTGGCGGGTGTGCTCAGCTTGATCAGCATGATGTCATTGTTGATGTTGTAGGAGCTGTAGTTGGGGTGACGGATGACACGGGCGGAGTTGATGAACTGCTCGGTACCCTCATTGACCCTGATGTGGTGCTCACCAAGACGGACCTGAACGCGGCTGGTGAAGGAAGATGTGACTATGTGGGTTACATTAGCTTGCAGACACAGCAGAAAAAATGCAGGTAAAGGGAACACAATTCTAGTGGACCATGACTTATAAGTGAGGATTGAGAGTGATTAATTTTTTTAGGGATTTAATGAAAATTAGACTCATATATTTAATTCTGGCAAGTGTTACAAGCATTGTCTTACGACTTGTAGCAGTGAGCAGCAGACACAACCCAATCCTCGTTGACCAGAGAGCCACCACAGAAGTGGTATCCAGAGTTCAGAGAAACCTGATGGGGCTGGGAGTGTTTCTGACACTCATATCCTCCGACGATCTTGTCCTCCTCAGCAACTGTAAACAAGAATCAGATTAAGTTTACATAAATGATGTAAACTTAATGCATCCACAAATGCATTTTAATTTGTGATTTAAAGATTGAGTGCCATGATTTTTTTCTACCCTAAAACATGATCATCAGGTATTAATGTTATATGAAAAGTAAGATTTTTTCCCAAAAAGTGTACAGTGTTTGCTAAACTGTCATTTCTATGATTCCACCCAGCCAGTTCATTAAGTATGCCTGGTTTGCCTGGTGGGTGCGATGGGTGGAGATCCAGCTGAACTGAAGCCACACCCACAGCTTTAGTTGCATGATGAAGGGGGAGGAGTTAGGGGAGGGGCTTAGCATGTGATGTCACTATATTGAAGTTTTTTTCATTGGCACATTTGGCTGGAAAGGTTTCAGCCCCCAGGAAGAAACCCTAAATACAAAGGGAAGACATCATTGCACATAAAAAAACACACCAAGGGGTCTATTTACATACTGTCACCTCTTAAACATGTACAGTATTGGAAAAGAAATACAAAAATCACGGCACCCCCTCTTTAAAATTCTGACTGTTTTGTTCCCATTTCAGCTAGTTAACTTATTGTATTTTTATTTGTTTTGTTGTTAAAGTTAAAGCATTAACCCTGATACTCACAAGCAGCTCCGATGAGCAGAATGAAGACCAGAGACCTCATGGTTGCTGTGTGATCCTGTTGATGAGAGGACTTCACCTGGACCTCTGGTATATATACACGGGTGGGTGAGCTCAGCTGTTTCCCCAGCCATCCTCATTGGTCAGCAGAGAGCCAATCAGCTGCAGGGCTCTGAGGTTGTGGTAGAACATTTATGATCAGAATGATCGTTGACAAATATCGCAATAAAAGAAACTCTACGAGCCTTTTGGAAAAAGGGCCATGTAAATATTAATAGTTATTTTCTTATTTACACCGGCACTCCTAAACACCACAATTTTGAAGATTAAATTTAAGGGTTCAAAATGGCGGCATTTCCAAATTTTATAGACCCATGGATCCCAAAATGAAAACATATCACCTTTTCAAAGATTGACTTTTGTTCAACCACATGGGGGGACCCCACCTTTTTTAATACCCTGGAATTATAGCCTATTATTATTATTTCATATTTGAAAGGCTTTAAAATAATAATAACATAATTAATCAGTAAGCTGTTTCTTGGACCCTCTGTGTGTGAGTTGACCTTTTGTTACTCAGGTTTAAAATATAAAAAGTGCCCTTCTGGGCATAAGTCTCCACCAGGACAAGCTCTGGCCTCCTGGTGGCACTAGAGGCCAATGTGATGCCATTTCTTCTCATGCTTTTGATGCTAATTGGATGATTTGAGGCATTTTGTTCCAAATATCTGTTTTGGAAAAATACAGTTAATGGTGATAGTCCTGCTTTAGATGGCAATTATACTTTAGATGGCAATTATAGACATTTAGGATGGAATATAAAATATCGGACAGATCCATCTTGAGCGCATGACTATATACATACAGTGTACAGATTTGCAGGATTTGGGGGCAGAATCTGCAGGAGTAGCCTAATATGAAAGTGTTTTACAAAGATCGTCCTCCTGGTGGTGCAATAATGTGAAAAGTAGCCTACAGTTCAAAGGTTTGTCCTTGTCCTCTAGGGAGGGTGCATGCAATGTTTCATGCAGTTAGCCAGGGAAAACTGCACAGGCACATGATAAAAGGGTGTACCAAACTTTTCTCAATTGATTCCTAGGTATATTTTCTGTAGAATCCATTTCTGAGACCTACATTTTTATATCTTGCATATTTAATGGAATGATTAACTAAATATGCAAATGATAAAAAAAATATATATATAAAATATGCAAATTGAAAAGCCAGGTTCCTGTAACGTCTCCCAGAGGGGAGGAGGGCAGAAGGGTCATGTTGGGATGTGAGGGTCCTTAATGATGTTCTGAGTCTCTCTCAGGCACCGACTGTCATAGATGGACTGAATGACAGGGAGCATTTATAGGTAAAATGTGAAAAGCTGCGTCATGATGGCGCAGGCCTAAAAAATATGGGCTAGAGGTTCAACGTTGGCTTCCAGTTATTGTGGGCACGAAGTTTGGCATGAATCGGACCAACCGTGTGGAAGATTAGCTGACACAGACGGACAGAAGAAATTGACCTCATGGTGGCGCTATAACAGGCTGCTGTGGAATATTTGGGGCAGATGTTTATCGTTGGCATCCAGGGAGTCTGTGTGCGCAGCATTTAGCTGTACATGGAGAGATGGACAGACACACACACACACACACACACACACACACACACACACACACACACACACACACACACACACACACACACACACACACACACACACGGATGGAGTGCAAACTCTCTCCATGCCTTCGGCCTGCAGGAGACAATAATCCATTCAATCTAGTCATTTGGGGATAGTGCTGGAAAAATGAACTGTATTCATGAAATAGTCAAGTTATCTTATCCTTTCCTCTTGTTTCAAGTAGAACAGGTGCTTAGACACAGCTGGCTAGTTCTCATACAGTGCAGCAACATATATTTCACATATGGATTATGAAGCTGAAGATTAAGTATTAGTTTGCAACAGATTTTAAAGGCTACTGTATTAGATTACAGTTTATTTTATACAGTATTAACAACACTGGAAAACATAGTTCAGATGTCACATCACCAAAATGGAAAACAGAACAATGAATTAAAAAGAAAAATAAACAAGAAATTGTAATTGTAGTAGCCTATTGTAAACGGCAACAAATAGTAATCTAAAAATGTCATCTGTAATAATGACGTGGAGCCAATCAATTCTGCACAAGATGTGTTAAGTTTTATTTTCCTTGGTTGGTTGTTATCCACTTCTGTCAATTAACCGCTACTTTTCCCCATGCCTCATTTCCCCCCATTTACAATAAATCTCTTTGCTTTACTTATTAATCTAAAAGCTCTAATGTTTAGATCTAGACTACAAAGTGCTTGTAGATCACAGAATGTTTACCTATTATGACTTGCTCTGACTAGATCTGCTAGGCTTAATGAGGCTATGTAACTTTATTTCACCATGTCCCCACATCGTCTGTATACTCAGAAGTTAATTGTCTTCTGTATACAGTATCTTGTGGGCACTGAGCAGTGCCTGGGGAGTGGACCAGCAGCTCCAGCCCTAAGGCCTGTTCTTACGCAGCACTTTTGTCAAGGGCACTGATAGGAGAAAACCTGCAAGAATGCAATATTGACATACTGGTAGAGCAGTTATAATAACTACCTGGACATACTATAAGTGCATACGTTACGAAACTAAGTATAGGGTACAGACTGCAGGCTAAGGGGCACACAGTAGAAGTATACTAGGTTTAGTACTGTTTTAGAATGGTGTCATCATGTGCCATTGATATCCTACTGTACTGTAGGACTATTGTAAGTGTTTATTTTCATGATTGTGTATGTAGTGCCTGCGTGTGTGCTGCACACATTTGCATGTGGCCTTGTGCGTGTCACCAAAGTGTGCATTGACCTCTCATAACTTTTGGAGATAGGCCTGGAAAAATATACCCCCCTCCAAGTTATCTTATCTTTTCCTCTGGTGTCAGGCAGAACAGGTGCTTTGAACGTTCAGGGACAAGGCTATATTTACTGTGAAATGTTTGAAACACAATCATAGATGGGGACATTTCAATCCACTTGGTTCAAGACTATAAGACTAGAACATGATTTAATCAAAAATTATACATGACACGTACTTTATTGATGTTATTTAGGTAGGTCTACTAATTAAATTAAAAAACACAGCAGAGGCAGTAATTACTTTAAAATGTTTTATTTATTAAAAATAAATGTGTTAACCATAGTGGCCAAGTTGACTGATGTGGAAGCTGAAAGCTGACATCAAACCTAGTAGCTGGCCATGGTGGCATGCAGCCACTCTGTGACCACGCAGACCTGGAGATTAAACATTATAGGAAATGTTATTTGATGCACATATTTGGTTTTCTTGTATATAATCTTTTAAATCTTCAATTTACAACAAATACAAAAATGGCAAATTGAATGTCTCTATTCTTTGAGTACGTTGTAGTTTGGAATACTAAATATATACTAAGATATGTGGATGCTTGAGCCATACAGTACCTTGGCGTAGACACCAGGGTGGTTCTTCTCAGCACAACCGTATCCCCAGGACACAACACCCTGCAGCTCACCGTTGCACACAACAGGACCACCAGAGTCACCCTGAGAGAGAGAGAGAGGGCGGTTGGGGGGTTGGGAGGAGGCGAAGAAAAGGTTAAACCAGCATTATCTATCTGATATATCAGTACATTACATTCTGGCACACAGTCATGACATAACTGCTGAAAAAAATGACATTTTGCACTGGGGCTATAGGGATCCATTGACTACGTACCTGGCAAGAGTCCTTGCCTCCTTCCAGGTATCCAGCACAGAACATGGTTGGGTCGATCTGGCCAGGGTAGGAGTTCTCACAGTCCTCATCAGACAGGATGGGAATGTCCAGGCACTGCAGCTTGTTCGACTCATCAGCTAATAGTAAAAACAGTAGTTTAACACAACATACTGTAGCTGCATATTTTGTGGAGCCCCTATTTGTCACTTCTGAAACAATCAGTGTTCACCATGGCTTCTATAGGGTCTATGGCAGGGGAGCCCAACCAGTAGATCGGGATCTACCGATAGATCTCGGCCTGATCACAAGTAGATCTCGGGAGATGTGGGGGGGGGAGGGAAAAAATAAAAAATGGGGTGGAAAAGAAAAAAAAAGTGTGTGTCTACGAAGCGGCTCATTTGGAGGATTGTTGTCTGCTGTGAATTATGCCAACAGTATTGTCTGCAACGTGTAATGGACTATTCTGGACTGTTCTTATTATGATTGCATTTGCAATGGCAGTGTTTGTCCAAGTCTCTTGTTATGTTGTACTGTTGTAGGCCTATTTATGACAAGTCTGTTGTACTTTATGCTTATATGGACATAAAGTAAAGTGGTAAAACAAAGTGTGTTGTGTTGTTGTGAAGTTACTGCAGGCTGGCAACGATGCGTGTGGTTTGAAATGTTGATATTGGACTGGTAGATCCCGGAGGGGTTGGCTGCTGAAAAGTAGATCTTGGGTCAAAAAGGTTGGGCACCCCTGGTCTATGGTAATTAACTTTTGACATTCTGCATGGGAGCCACGTTTCTACATATGAACTATGTGCCTGTCTGTAGGTTGAGATCCACTGGGTCAGCTCTACTCCTCATTCCTAAGTCTAGGTTGGTGACCAAGTGTAGAGAGAGAGGGGTGCTTCTCTGTTTCTATTTATTGCAACATTGTTAAAAAGTGCTATAATAAAATAAATATAATAATAATTGTTTGGTGCTCGCTGGCCAAGTGGTCCAGGCACATTCTACTCCATATGGAAAAAACTTTATATGCGAACTCTTGATAGAGGCACCTATATTTTGTAATTTATAATAATAATATATGACCTGCAAAATTAATATACTGTAAGATCCATAGTATTTTTCTTGTAAAAGTGGCTTGTATGAAAGGTGCCACTTTCAAGAGTTTGCATAGAAAGTTTTTCCCATGTGACAGCTACATATATAAGGCTTTGGCCTGGCAGCTTGTTGACTGTTTGAGGCCCGTTCATGTCATGAGTGACAATCTTTGCTGCATGTCTCTCCCCTTCTCTCTCCCTGTTTCCTGACAAAAACAAATCTTGGGAAAAAATATACAATTGTGTCACCCAGCAGGTGATATACTCACTAGAGCTCATGGTGTTGCCCCAGCCAGAGACTCTACACATGGTGCCAGCGGGGGCGCAGGACGTGGGCAGAGCCACGGGCTGCACATACTGGTTGAAGGTGGCGGGTGTCTTCAGCTTGATCAGCATGACGTCATTTTCAAGGGTCCAGGAGTTGTAACCGGGGTGGCGGATGACGCTAGAGGAGGAGATGATCTGTTCGTTGCCCTCGGTCACCCAGATGTTGTGCTCGCCAAGGCGCACCTCGATGCGGCTGAAGGCAGTAGAGAGAATTTGGTCAAGAAGCGTAGTAGTGTTGTCATACATGAAAACGTACATTTATGTTCATATACATTGTTATTTTCAGCTGGTCTTGACAGTGGGAATATATCTTACGACTGGTAGCAGTGGGCAGCAGACACAACCCAGTTCTCGTTGACCACAGAGCCTCCACAGAAGTGGTATCCAACATTCAGGGACACCTGATGGGGCTCAGAGTGAGGCTCACACTCATACCCTCCGACAATCTTGTCGTCCTCCGCAACTGAAAAAAAAAAAAACAGTTTGATGTTAAATTACAAGAATTTGCAACATAAATGCATGATCGTGGCCTAGTACATTTGCAATTATAGAAGATTTCAGTAATTTGTAAATAATATGTTCTCCCAGCATGTGAATGCCATTTTTTGCTAAACCTGGTTCAAAATGGGAAAGCTTTGGAAGTATTTTATACTCACAAGCAGCTCCGATGAGCAGAACAAAGATCAGAGACCTCATGGTTGCTGTGTGATGCAGTCAATGAGAGGACTTCACCTGGACCTCTTGTTCATAAACCCACGACTCTGCTCTGCTATCCTCTCTGATTGGTTGAATAACAGCGTAATTTAGAATATTGGCAGGTATTCAGGGGTTGGAATTGGCAGGCATCCTGAATGTTGATGCCAACTAAGTGGCCAGTTCTATCTGGAAATAATCTCAACTGCAGTAGAAGTATTGTTTACGTTACTCATAGGTAACTGATGAAGACAGAAAAGAAAACGGATCTACTACTTACAACCAATGTACGTAAATCTAGGATATTTATAATGTTTGATGTTTGCTGCATCTTTTGTTGTGAGACAAATATATATCATGGTATTCTAAATTGTAATGGGTCTAGGTACACACACAAATAATTCTCAATGTGGGAGCTGGAATCCCATACATTATGTATATTTCAGATATACTAAATTAACTCTTACAGGTTTGTGCTGTAGGCATACCTTTACAAATGAACCAAATAGACTAATTAGTCTGCTCTGCCAAAATGTGTCAACATTTGCAGATAAACAAGAGAATTTGCATTTGAGCCAGTCTTGCATCTTTTATTTTAGTTAAGGTTAGTTAAGTTATTTTAGCTTAGTTAAGGTATTTTCATAGCTAGAGCACCCACCGCCTCAAAAGGACAGCAGAGGACTACTTTTTTGGGGGGTTAGAGTTTTCCCTTTTTCCCTTTGATTCCATTTCTACTCATTTCCACCTGAAAGACACTAAAAAGACTGATAATCACTACTCCACTGTTCTTTATAAAAATCAACTTCATTCATTTTTAATTATTTTCCTAAAAGCAATACAATATGGTCAGTATTGTGATACCTTTTTAAGGACACAAAAGTGTGGAAAGCACTAACAGGTCATACAGTTATATACATATAGTGTATATAAACTAGATCTGGACTCAACAGAGTGCCAACTTGTGCATTGCACCACAAGTAGGTCATGGCCCACTTGTGCACGAGTAGAGCGAGCGACCAGAGATACTTATACAGACTCTCTTGGAGAGATAGTTATAGAGATCTCTCTTAATCAGCTCACCATTACATCATCACTGGCCAATCGCAGTACTTCGAGGAACGACCGACGGTCGACGACCGTGAATGAATGGCTTAACTTGTAACAAGTAATTATGGTAGATATAAACTGTGATGCCCCACTGAAGCCTATAGTGCTATAGGGAAGAGGCAGCTGGGCCATAGTGCCTCCTAGGAACCTACAGCACAAGTTCACAGCTCATGATCATGCTGTCAACACATACAGTATCTATGTGGACTATATGCTGAAAACACATAGGTAGACTATGCTGTTGACACATGCTGACTGTTTATTCTTCTTTTGTTCATAACACATTGACTGCCATGGGATCGGCGTATTTTCGAATGAATTAATCTGGGAACTACACAGCATCCAATATGCAATATCTATTCATCATGTGTACATTATTAAACATTGTAGTAAAATAAATACTGCATGTAGTAAAATAAATGCTGATAGAAATGCTAGAGTAGTAAAAGTTTTCAATTGGCTATTTTCAGATGGCCAAAATTGGTTAATGTATGTTTTGAATAATAATGCAAGTGAGTGATAAGTCAAAGTTGCAAATAACTGTAGTGAATTAATTAAACGTAAGATACTCAAGTACCCCAAAATTGCACTAGACATCAATGTATAGCACCTTTATGTCTGTGTCTGGTACTCTGTGTGTCTTAACTCAGGTAGCAGCTTCTGCTTTCATTAACAAACAATGGCAGGGATTCGGCAATAACGTTGACTCGAAAACTTGGAAAGAATTTTGTCTTGGAGTCATTTAGGTTAAACTATGGCCTGTGTGTGTGTGTGTGTGTGTGTGTGTGTGTGTGTGTGTGTGTGTGTGTGTGTGTGTGTGTGTGTGTGTGTGTGTGTGTGTGTGTGTGTGTGTGTGTGTGTGTGTGTGTGTGTGTGTGTGTGTGTGTGTGTGTGTGTGTGTGTGTGTGTGGGTGGGTGGGTGGGTGGGTGGGTGTGGGGGGGTGTGTGTGTGTGTGTGAACCAGGCCACCTGCAGAACTCTAACTCATGGCTCAAAGCTCCATGCTTAGTGTAATGTAAAGATTAGAAACAAAAACAAACAGCATCCTGTTCACGTTAATGTTATACTCTATCTGTGTATTGTGCACCAACCTGTACATGTAATGTAGGATATCCAAGACCTTTTGCAATACTTGCAATGCTTGCTATTCATAAATGTGAATAGCAAACTGGAATCTGCATGCATGTAGAAAATATGTCAGTGATACTAATTCATAATGTTTTTAGACGGCCTGGATTCTCAAGATAATGACAAATATTATTTTCTTAGATTTTTACTAGGTTTGTGTCCTTTGTGATAGGGAGCAATGATTAGTATACAGTAGTAAAATTGTCTTAGAGCCTTCTGGTTAAATTATACAAAGAGCAACACATTTTGATCTTGTCAAATATAATTGTTTTCTCCTGATTGGTCAACCAAGGGTGGGGGGAGTGTCCTGTGGGGACTGACCATTGTAGTGACCACTCCATATAAACAGAGGTCCAGGTGAAGTCCAGTCATCGTCAGGATCACACAGCAACCATGAGGTCTCTGGTCTTCATTCTGCTCATCGGAGCTGCTTGTGAGTACAGGCCTACCCTAAATGCACTTATTCAAGTCACTTACTGCCTGGTATCTGTATGTTCAAGTGGTTGGTATCTCTTTCGACTTCCCTAATGATTAAAGAGAACAAAATATCTAATAGTACATTTCATGTGTGTGTTTTTAGTTGCTGAGGAGGACAAGATCGTCGGAGGATTTGAGTGTCAGAAACACTCCCAGCCCCATATTGTGTCTCTGAACTCTGGATACCACTTCTGTGGTGGCTCTCTGGTCAACGAGAACTGGGTTGTGTCTGCTGCTCACTGCTACAAGTCGTAAGAAAAAAACGCAATGTATTTATATACTATAGTCTGGATTTAATTTTATTTTAACTCACCACACTAGACATTTGAAAATCAGGAAAGAGTGTTGTGCTTAAGAGATTTAGGCGGAATGGAAGAGAAGAGTCTATGGGGAAACCACTGAATACGTGCTAGTTATAGTCATGATCACATAGTCATCCAGATTACTCAAATCAAGTTTTAGTCTTTAAATTAGATAATAAGCACAAAATGTACAGGATTGAACTCTAACATGAGTCTAAACCTTTACACGTCTCTCTCTTCACCAGCCGCGTTCAGGTCCGTCTTGGTGAGCACCACATTGCAGTCGATGAGGGTACGGAGCAGTTCATCTCCTCCTCCCGTGTCATCCGTCACCCCAACTACAGCTCCTACAACATCAACAATGACATCATGCTGATCAAGCTGAGCACACCTGCCAAGTTCGACCAGTATGTGCAGCCTGTGGCTCTGCCCACTTCCTGCGCCCCCGCTGGCACCATGTGTAGAGTCGCTGGATGGGGCAACACCATGAGCTACTGTAAGTATAGCACCTGAGAAAAAGTCCATCTAAATGTTTCATAACAATTTAATTGTGTGTAATATTCAAGCAGTCTCAAAATCATATCAAGTACATTATGGCTAACACTGACACTAGTCATTGTCAATCTATCCATTATTTGTGAAAAGATCCCTTTTTGTTACTCTTCATCACCTGCAAGTTAGGGTTAACTTTTCCTCCGTTGTCTTAAACCACTTTGACCTGTATTTAACCCCAGGGGATGACAGCGACAAGCTGCAGTGCCTGGACATTCCCATCCTGTCTGACAGGGACTGTGACAACTCCTACCCTGGCATGATCACTGACGCCATGTTCTGTGCTGGATACCTGGAGGGAGGAAAGGACTCTTGCCAGGTACTGTACTAGTCAACAATGTTCACCAGCTAAGGTCCACCACCATCTGAATAGTAAAGTAACGTTAGACAGCTTTTATACAGTAATATCGATGGTCAAGATGTTGAATTATGATATATAAATTTAGATCTTCTTTTTCTCCTCCTCTCTCCCTCAGGGTGACTCTGGTGGTCCCGTTGTGTGCAACGGTGAGCTGCAGGGTGTTGTGTCCTGGGGATACGGTTGTGCTGAGAAGGACCACCCTGGTGTCTACGCCAAGGTACAGTATGCCGCATACGTCTTACTTGAGTTACAAATAACACTGCCTGTTGCTGTGATTGTAACGTATAAATGATGAGAAATCTGGAACATAATACAATATACAACTATACACAATAAATATACATTTCAATCATTCCTGTTTCCATTTTCAGGTGTGCCTGTTCAACGACTGGCTGGAGCAGACCATGGCCAGCTACTAAATCTGATTCTACCTCCTGTATGCCTTACAACTACCATCACCTCAGCCATCATAGCTCAAACACTCTACCTGCAGTTTTACCATATTTTATCATCTAGCAAAATAAAGTATTTCAGACTCAAATGTAACTTTGTTGTGATTATTTTAATTGTATAATTGTTCTAGATTTAAGGTTTTGGCTTGTTTTCACAAGTGTACATTCCACTTCCCAAATATGTAATTGTCTATCGTAAAATTGGATTGTGGAAAGTGTATTTTAGGATGTAATGGTTAACAAATAAAGCTGAAGAGAGTCCGTTATGGGAATAACAAAGTATTAGATAATCAAAGCCAACATAACCAATTATAGCACTGATTAAATTGAATAATAGAGCATAGTTCCCATTCAGTATTATGTGCACATGAAGAAACATGAGTAGTGCAAGTTATGTGGATAGAAATCGAAACTCAATGGCCATATAAGGCAGCAGGTCTGGGGGTCTGTCATTAGCTGTGAATGATCATGATAGTCCTCATACTGTAAGTAAAGTGACACTGGTAATCGTCAGGCAGGCCTGCCTACTGTAGGTTCAAGGTGAAGAGCAAGCAAATCGAATAAGTCTAACCTGCCTATCATGCCTTAAGTTCTTTTGAAATATTGCAAATTAACAATGTTTGACACATGCATTTGCCATTGATGTAAACATCCATGTAGGGACTGGGACTACTTTACAGTGACTAAAAGTGGCTATTCATATTGTGTCATGTGTATTTTTCCGAAATAATTACAGTTTTATTTTTGGATATTGGATCATGGAATTATCAGCCCCATTTTTTTAAAAAGAAAATGCACTAAATACCCTCTTATAGTGTAGTTAAGTTAGGTTTGTGCTAAAGTGACATTGTGGGTGTGACTGCGTGTGAACCATGGGCCATCTGCAGAACTCAACATGTGGCATGGACCAGAGATACATATAGAGACTCTCTTGAAGAGATACTTATACTAGAGGTCTCTTAATCAGCTCATGATCATTCACAGCTAAAGACAGACCCGCATTCCTGCTGCCATTAGATCTCCATGCTCCTTTTGTTTGCCAATGAATTTCGCTTTCCATCCACATAACTTGCATTACTCATGTTTTTTCATGTGCACACAAAACTGAATTGGGGATCTATGCTGTATTATTCAATTTAATTCATGCTGTAATTGGTTATGTTGGCTTTGATTATTTAATACTTGTTAACCATTAAATCCTAAAGTACACTAGCTCTGGTCCAGAGCTCCATTGCTTCTGAGTCTGACTAGCATTGGAGCTCTGCTCTTCTCCGTGCAATCGGCCATTACTCCACCCGACCAGCCTCTCTTCTGGAGTGGATATATAAAGAACGTTTTAACTACTCACCAAAATAAACATGTCTTGTGTCATTAGAAAGCCTATTAGCCTTAGTGTTGGCACTCTGAGCCCCCCACCACATGCATAAAATGGACTTTTTGGCCACGTTTTTCACCAGAAAAACAACCAGGATGTGCACCCTCTACCGATATTGCCAATAGAAAACTTCCATTGGAAATATCCTTCAGTGAAAAACGATCGCGCTCTGGCCAAAAAGTCCATTTTATGCGCGTGGTAGGGGGCTCAGAGTGTTTCCACTAAGGTAAGTAGGCTTTCTAATGACACAAGACGTGTTTATTTTGGTGAGTAGGTAAAACATTCTTATATATCCACTCCAGAAGAGAGGCTGGTCGGGTGGAGTAATTGCCGATTGCACAGAGAAGAGCAGAGCTCCAATGCAAGTCAGACTCAGAAGCAGTGGAGCTCTGGACCAGAGCTAAAAATACACATGGAAACAGCACTTTCCACATTCCAATATTACCATAGACGATATTTGGGAAGTAGAATGTACACTGGTAAAAACAAGACAAAACCTTGAACCTACAATTATACAAGTAGAATAATCACAAGAAAGTTACATCTGAGTCTGAAATACTTTATTTTGCGAGATGAAAAAATAGAGAATGACAAAACTGCAGGTAGAGTGTTTGAGCTATGACGGCTGAGGTGATGGTAGTTGTAAGGCATACAGGAGGTAGAATCAGATTTAGTAGCTGGACATGGTCTGCTCCAGCCAGTCGTTGAACAGGCACACCTGAAAATGGAAACAGGAATGATTAAATTGCTCAGCTTGACTTTGACCTACAGTATATTTAGTTTCAAATTTCTCATCCTTTATACATTACAATCACAGCAACAGGTAGTGTTATTTATAACTCAAATAGGACAAAGTCAAATAAGCCACATATGAGGCATACTGTACCTTGGCGTAGACACCAGGGTGGTCCTTCTCAGCACAACCGTATCCCCAGGACACAACACCCTGCAGCTCACCGTTGCACACAACGGGGCCACCAGAGTCACCCTGGAGAGAGGAAGAGAAAAGGAAGGAAGATCTAAATTTATATATCATAATTCAACATCTTGACCATCGATATTACTGTATAAAAGCTGTTTAACAACTTTACTATTCAGATGGTGGTGGACCTTTGCTGGTGAACATTGTTGACTAGTACAGTACCTGGCAAGAGTCCTTGCCTCCCTCCAGGTATCCAGCACAGAACATGGCGTCAGTGATCATGCCAGGGTAGGAGTTGTCACAGTCCCTGTCAGACAGGATGGGAATGTCTAGGCACTGCAGCTTGTCGCTGTCATCCCCTGGGGTTAAATACAGGTCAAAGTGGAAGTGGTTTAAATCAACAGAGGAAATGTTATCCCTTGAAGGAAATGTTAACCCTTGAAGATGATGAGTAACAAAAAGGGATCTTTTCCTAATACAAAATGGATAGATTGACAATGACTAGTGTCAGTGTTAGCCATACTGTACTTGATATGATTTTGAGACTGTTTGAATATTACACACAACTAAATTGTTATGAAACATTTATATGGACTTTTTTTAGGTTCTATACTCACAGTAGCTCATGGTGTTGCCCCATCCAGCGACTCTACACATGGTGCCAGCGGGGGCGCAGGAAGTGGGCAGAGCCACAGGCTGCACATACTGGTTGAGGGTGGCAGGTGTGCTCAGCTTGATCAGCATGATGTCATTGTTGATGTTGTAGGAGCTGTAGTTGGGGTGACGGATGACGCGGGAGGAGGAGATGAACTGCTCGGTACCCTCATCGACTGCAATGTGGTGCTCACCAAGACGGACCTGAACGCGGCTGGATAGACGTGTGGAGGTTTAGTCTCATGCTAAAGTTCGATCCTGTCCATTTTTCGCTTATTGTCTAATTAACTTGATTTGAGTAACATAGATATGTTATTATGATTATAACTAGCATGTATTCAGTGGTTTGCTCGTAGACTTCTCTCCATTCCGTCTAAAGCTCTTAAGCACAACACTGTTTCCTGATTTTCAAATGTCTAGTGTGGTGAGTTAAAATAAAATTAAATCCAGACTATAGTATATAAATACATTGCGTTTTTTCTTACGACTTGTAGCAGTGAGCAGCAGACACAACCCAGTTCTCGTTGACCAGAGAGCCACCACAGAAGTGGTATCCAGAGTTCAGAGACACAATATGGGGCTGGGAGTGTTTCTGACACTCAAATCCTCCGACGATCTTGTCCTCCTCAGCAACTAAAAACACACACATGAAATGTACTATTAGATATTTTGTTCTCTTTAATCAGTAGGGAAGTCAAAAGAGATGCCAAACAGTTGAACATACAGATACCTAAGTGACTTGAATAAGTGCATTTAGGGTAGGCCTGTACTCACAAGCAGCTCCGATGAGCAGAATGAAGACCAGAGACCTCATGGTTGCTGTGTGATCCTGACGATGAGTGGACTTCACCTGGACCTCTGTTTATATGGAGTGGTCACTACAATGGTCAGTCCCCACAGGACACTCCCCCCACCCTTGGTTGACCAATCAGGAGAAAACAATTATATTTAAGATCGAAATGTGTTGCTCTTTGTATAATTTAACCTGAAGGCTCTAAGACAATATTTTACTACTGTACACTTACTAAGCATTGCTCCCTATCACAAAGGACACAAACCATTTAGTTAAAATAAGAAAAAAAATATTATCCTGAGAATCCTGGCCGTCTAATAACATTATGCATTATTATCACTGACATATTTTCTACATGCATAGTTTCTACATGCATGCAGATTTCCAGATATTCGCACTTTGCAATGAATAGCAAGCATTGCAAGCCTCGCAAAAGGTCTTGGATGTCCTACATATGTGTACATGTTGGTGCTGTGAACAATTCACAGATATAAGATTAACGTTAACATATACATGATGCTGTTTGTTTTTGTTTCTAATCTTGACATGAGCTTTGAGCCATGATTTCTGCAGGTGGCCCGTTTCTCACTCACACACACGCCCACATGCACCCGCACGCGCGCGCGCGCGCGCGCACACACACACACACACACACACACACACACACACACACACACACAGGGTGCATGGTTTAACCTGAGAAATTACTCCTGCAAGACAGAATTCTTTCCAAGAATAGGTTTTCAGAATAGGTTTCTGAGTCAACGTTATTGGTGAATCCCTGCCATTGTTTGTTAATGAAAGCAGAATCAAGGGCAAGAGAGATCAATAAGAAACCAAAAAAATGATCAGCATTTTTAGGCTACTTGAGTTAAGACACGCAGAGTACCAGTCAAAGAAAGGTGCTTTACCTTGATGTCTGGTACAATTTTGAGGTACTTGAGTATCTTCTACGTTTAACTCTAATTCTGTTATTTGCAACTTTGCAGATGTGCATTATTATTCAATGCATACATTAACTAATACGAAAATACGCCAATCACATGGCAGTCAATGTGTTATGAACAAAAGAAGAATAAACACGCATGTGTCAACAGCATAGTGTTGACAGCATAAACGCTGTAGTCCACAAATATACTGTATGTGTTGACAGCATATGGTCCTCATGCTGTAAGTCAAATGACACTGGTAATCCTCAGGTAGGCCTACCTACTGTAGGTTCAAGTCCAAGAGCAAGGAAATCGAATAAGTCCAACCTGCCGACACGTGTCAATCATGCCTTAAGTACAAATATTGCAAATTAACAATGTTTGACACATGCATTTGACTTAGGAAAAGTCTTGTCATTGATCTAAACATCCATGCAGGGATTGTTTAAACTAGTGTACAGTGACTAAAAGTGGCTACCGTATTCATATTGTGTCGTATGTATTTTTCCCCCAATAATTACATTTTTATTTTTGGATATTGGATCGTGGAATTGTCAGCCCCATTTTTTTTTTAAAGAAAATGCAAATACTGCCCTTATAGTATTGGTAAGTTAAGTTTGTGCAGGAGTGACTGCGTGTGAACCAGGCCATCTGCAGAACTCAACACGTGTGCATGTGCATAACTCCATACATTTCAAGACTAGAACAAAACAAGTTGCACAACGTTCCAAACAGTGCCCCACTTGTCAGTCCACTCATGTGATATCTGTTCATTTTGCTACATATGATGAAATATACACAGTAAATATATATATATATATATATATATATATATATATATATATATATATATATATATATATATATATATATATATATATATATATATATATATATATATATATATATATATATATAAATGTGCTATTCCAAGAAAGTAAATACCGTATTGTCCCCCTATATTCAAGAAGTCAAATGGTCATTGGTATAGTCCCTGAATATAAGATAACTCCAATCCTGTTGGACAAAAGGGTAAATAGGGTAGTTTCCAGGAATGGGAGTACTGCCATTAAGGAATAAAGGAAGAAAGAATCAGGTATACACAGACAGGAATATGTAGTCCTTTGGTGTAAGTCCACGGTAGAATACAAGAGTCATAAAGGAGCCCACACCAATACTTTATTATATTTTATTATGTTGAGTAATAGATAAAACATTAGGCTATATTGTAGCTAGTGAGTAGGGATGCACACACTTGCAGTATATTTCAGAAAGGTGGGGTGATAATTATTTTAAATATAATCATTTTATACCCATTCCTTAAGCAAGCAACAAGGTTAGCGTTAATTTAGTCAGTACAACCTGATTGGTCCATCAGGTGTTTTGGGGAGTGTCTTGGAGGGACTGACTGACCACAGAGTTCTATATAAACAGAGGTCCAAGTGAAGTCCACTCATCAACAGGATCACACAGCAACCATGAGGTCTCTGGTCTTCATTCTGCTCATCGGAGCTGCTTGTGAGTTCAGGCCCTATTGCTAATTCCACTGGTTTTCCAACGATTTCAACTTCTCTGTTCATGGAAGGACAGAATAGTATTTACAATAATAGTCTAATCCATTTGTGTCTGTATGTTTTTAGTTGCAGAGGATGACAAGATCGTCGGAGGATTTGAGTGTCAGAAACACTCCCAGCCCCATATTGTGTCTCTGAACTCTGGATACCACTTCTGTGGTGGCTCTCTGGTCAACGAGAACTGGGTTGTGTCTGCTGCTCACTGCTACAAGTCGTAAGGCAACACTTTATATTTTTTATTTCATATTCATATATAGATTTAGCTAACCTCATGAGGCATATAATACAACCTCAAGAAGGAAAGATAGAAAAACATAGTACATATATATATACTGAAATAAAGTGGAGAGGAAGACTAACATGAGCCTAAACGTTCTCACACATCCCTGTCTTTTCCAGCCGCGTTCAGGTCCGTCTTGGTGAGCACCACATCGCAGTTGATGAGGGTACCGAGCAGTTCATCTCCTCTTCCCGTGTCATCCGTCACCCCAAGTACAGCTCCTACAACATCAACAATGACATCATGCTGATCAAGCTGAGCACACCTGCCACTCTCAACCAGTATGTGCAGCCTGTGGCTCTGCCCACTTCCTGCGCTCCTGCTGGCACCATGTGTAGAGTCGCTGGATGGGGCAACACCATGAGCTTCTGTGAGTACCGCAACTTAATGCCACAAATGACTGTAAAACCTTGTCCTGTGATGTAGTATTGTTGACGGGACCGTACCTATGTTTCCTCAGCTCTATATTCCCTCACTATGCCTAAACCTAACCCTCACCTTAACCTCAGTAAGACTGCTTAAACCTGAACAACCATGAACTTTGGTTGCTGCAGGGCTGAGCATGGATGAAATTGTTAATAAATTCTGTAAATACCTCAATTTATTTATTTCACTGCAGGTAGTCTATTGCATTGCTGTGCAGTATATGTGACCTTCCTGCCCTGGCATTATTCGGCCTTTGTTCCCTAAATAGAAAACACCAGAGACCAAGTGGCCTTGCCCCTAAATTCCAAATTCAGTTTCAAATAATCCAATCAGTTTCATCTTAAATGAAATGTACACTTTGAAAAAGCATATACCGGTATTAGGATTAAAGTTTCCTCTGTTGTTTTAATCCACATCCACTTTGACCTGTATTTAACCCCAGGGGATGACAGCGACAAGCTGCAGTGCCTGGACATTCCCATCCTGTCTGACAGGGACTGTGACAACTCCTACCCTGGACAGATCACTGACGCCATGTTCTGTGCTGGATACCTGGAGGGAGGCAAGGACTCTTGCCAGGTATTGTAGTCAACAACAAGGTTTACTTTCAGACGTCAATCTTCTCCACCAATGTATCTGAATATAATATAATATATAATATATAATAAGTGTGTGGGTCTCACTCTCTCCAGGGTGACTCTGGTGGCCCCGTTGTGTGCAACGGTGAGCTGCAGGGTGTTGTGTCCTGGGGATACGGTTGTGCTGAGAAGGACCATCCTGGTGTCTACGCCAAGGTACAGTATGGCTCAAACATCTTATTTAGATTTAATAGAGAAGATCATGCCAGAGCAAATTTGAAAAGAAAAACATCATCATTATTATTATTATTATCCCTCTTACTATTATGCTATCCACAGTGTTAAGTAATCTGGTTCATAAATGCAACCAAATATAATAATAGCACTTTTTGTTGCCAATGTTAACTCTTTTCCGTGATCATCTTCAGGTGTGCCTGTTCAACGACTGGCTGGAGCAGACCATGGCCAGCAACTAAGTCTGATGCTACCGTCTGTACATTACAACTACCATCACCTCAGCCGGCATACCTCAAACAATCTACCTACAGTATTGCATTGCTCTTAGTTATTTTCCATCTTGCATAATAAAGTCTTAAAGGTAATTTTGCTGTGATTGTTTTTTTTTACGCCCAATTATTTGACTGTCTCCCATTTCCATTACATTAGCATAGGAAATTGGAATGCATTGTGCAAAATCCGGACATCATTTACTTGTGCACTTCAGGATTGAACCACTTAAATAATATCATAGTCAGAAAAACATAATATAGTTGAAAAAATCACACCCATGTGAACTGAAGTGGTGCGACTGACTTTTGAGAGGGAAACACAAATATCTATGAATACAATGCCATAGCACTTATTTATTAGTTATTAGTAATAATAACAAAAGTATGTTGTCAGAACAGAAATTCTGTAATTGATGATCCCTTCAAGATGTACTCTAGATTCCAATAAAACATGGGACAATATTCTGTGTAGTGTGTATTTGACTGTTTTCTTTCTATCAATACAGATGTTAATAGTTTAATCCATGCAAGTGTAGTATTACGCAGAAGCGGGGATCGAACCCGGGACTCCCACTCGCCAGTCCAACGCACAACAAGTCGCGCCAATAGGGCTGAGCCCGATTAGCGGGGCTGTTGTGGCTGGCTCATGGCTGGGTGCTACATTCACCCCCTTGATCTTTTGGAGCGCGTCCTCGCGCTTCACACTGCGGACCGCCGTACATGATGTCCCTCATGTGGACCCGCAAGGACGTAGATGGGTATATTGGGGATAACACCCGCACTCCAAATCCTGCCGACTACGCCAGATTGTAGTATTACGCAGAAGCGGGGATCGAACCCGGGACTCCCACTCGCCAGTCCAACGCACAACAAGTCGCGCCAATAGGGCTGAGCCCGATTAGCGGGGCTGTTGTGGCTGGCTCATGGCTGGGTGCTACACAAGCATACTAACAGGGGCAGTCTTGCATAACAACAACAATAATAATAATCATAATAAAATAAATAAATAAATACGTTGTAAATAAATAAAAGCAGGCAAGGAAGTTGTGAATGTTCTCATTGATTCACAAACCCTCCTATAAACAGAAAAGCCTAGATAGCCTGTAATATGCTTTTTGAGTCTTAAGTCTTAAGCTACTTGTCTAACAGGCTTTGAAATAATGGATTTTTACGTATTCATTCTGTTTAATCTCATAGTATATCACAGAATAGAAATGAGATACTTCTATATAAAGCAACTGTAAATAAATATACTTTATTGTCCCCTGGCAAGACAAATATGTTCATTTTTTCACGAATCAGCAAACAAATGTAAAAGTATTTCCTTGGTGACAAAATAAAACATTACAATACAAATTCCACTGCCCTCTCACATATTAGGAGGACTATATGCAGTCACCAGAAAAAGGTGAGGGCAGTGGACTTTCATTTACAGGTTTCATTTATTTATTTTTTTAATATTCATTTGGGTGGGCATGGCCAGATATGGAGGCAGCTACATTTTCCAAAACAATATTTTAAAAATAACTGAAACCTGTGAATGCAATTCCACGGTCCTCTCACGTATTAGGAGGACAATATCAGTCACCAGAAAAAAGATGGGTTGTTTTTGAATAATCCATCATGGTTAAAATGGAGTTTTAAGTTATAATGGGTTTGTATAGGAGGGGGCGGGGCTATCACTCCATTGGAGCCTATATATTCTATTACTTTATGAAATTAAACATATTTGCGCAACTGGGATTTTTCGGGACTTTTAATATGTTGTTCTGGAGACCTCAAAGAAATGATCTGTGAAGAAAAATCCCATGTTACAATTTATTCCACTTGAAACGCTATTTATCCTGCACCCTAAAGCATTCTTCCCATAAACTAGATGATGGGAATAGATGTAATCTGACTGGAATGTGCAATGCTCCGTCTTACTGGAAAAGGTTTGCAACAAAACCTGTCAGACCAACCACATCATAAGAAAAATGACAATACTCCTTTACATACACGCAAGATGCCTTAAGCCTTAAGGCCTTAAGGCTTAACACCCTTTTTGCAAAAAAATATGTTAATGATGATGATTATTGCTTCAATTGAATCAAATGAAGCATGTATAGTTTTGCAGTGTGTGGTTGCTTCAATCACTAGCTCTCTCCCAGTCATTTCACTAGCCAATTACCATGTCAAGTCACACCTGCAATCAGTGATTTGGGGTCAATTTCCCTTCACAAACAAACGGTTTTTGCAAAAACAAACCGACTAACAGTGTAGTTTTAATTGAATAAATCCAAGGATCACGTACCGTTTTTTGTAAGATTGGGACAAAATCTGTGTGTTTTTGGAGAAAAAAAAAACAAAATAATGGAAAATCTATCCTGACGCAAATGGGCATGGCCTATAAGGTGGGACCCGAATAATCAATCAAAAAATTCTACAACCTAAGGTTCAAAAGTTATAGGCCAAAACATAAAATGGTTTATTATAGCACCACCATGAGGCCAATAGATATTATTATATATAAATATTAAGTCAATTAATTTTAGTAATTATTATGAACCTTTCCGCCAAATCTTGTAATGATACCCTTTACGAGCTCACAGGAAAACATACTTGAATGTGCGTTTTTGAATTGTCCCATTCAAGTGAATGGGGAAATGTAATGCAGTAATTAATTATAACTAAAATATACGACAGAACTCTTAACGTGATTCAGATAGCATATGATTCCTGATTCCCCGATTTTCTGGTCGATTAGACATTTATGGGTCAAGTGGGTGTGGCAAAAACTGTGTGAGGAGTAGCATGCTAAAATAAAGTTTATCTACAATAAATAAACTGTAAAAACTATAGGCAACAATAGTTTTGTTGCAACCACACTATAACTTCTAATGGTAAGAAGCACATACCTGTAGTGTATTTGATTATCATACAAGGATTTTTTTGCTATACACCTACCTGGTCTGGAGGGGGGAGTGTTGTAGTACTATTCATACGATATACACTATCAGTGGGCCCAGTGCCTTTTTTGACATGCCTAAAATAGCACTTATTTGCACTGCCCTTGTTGAAAACAATGTATTTCCAACGCCAGTTAGCCAAAGATGAAAGCTATGAAGTTATGAACAGTGTGTGAGCGATGTTTGCTGCCCCCTCAATATCATAACTGTAGGCCCAGCACCATCTGAGGCTCTGTGTAGGCCTAACATATTGGGGCCGTATTAACCATACCCACTTGAAAACATTTCATTTCATTCCACCCTGGATCATAGGATAATGACTGGTGGCAAGCCCACTGACAAAAAATAAATAAAAATAAAATAAAAAAATTGCCCACTCTGCTTTCAATGTATTTATAATGCTTTGCTCTATCTACAGCCACAGTGAAATTAATTTGATTGAAGCAGTCCATATTGCGTACACACATAAGCAACACATAAAACATTAACAAAGTTACGGAAATGCATGCTATATGCTTATCAAATGAACTCGGATAACAAGTAAATTAGATAGGCCTACTGTAACATTTATCTATCATACCGTACTGAATTCCTAACAAGCAGGAAGTTTGAGTGCAGAACAAAAAAAGGAAAAAGAACTATGGTAAAATCTGGCAGTTAATCATCCAGCTATGACAGCTATGTGTTGTGATGCACATTGGTGACTCTTGTTCCACACACTAGCCGTGACAGAACAACAAGAACACTAGCAGTGAACAGTGAGAAAACATCTCTCGGTGCCTGTGTAAAGTAGTAGTACAGCATAAAGACTCAGCATTGTTGATATTTGTTGTCACAAATGTATTATTATCCTGACATAAGATTTATGGTATAAGTGAACAAACTTTTTCACTCTTTAAAACCATTTGAGCCATGGAGCCAGAACAAAAGATTTTCCTTAAACTCCATTCTCTAGTTCAGTGGTTTTCAAACTTTTTCATATCTGGGCCAATTATTTATTTTGCATTTTAGGCACAGACCACCATATTATGTTTAATCTCTCGGTCCCAAAACGAAGGATTTTGAAGTTTGAGTCCACAATTTAGGATAACTGGCAAAACATTGGCATTCTACATTTTCTAAATGTGTAGCTTCTTGAAAATTAATGGATCTCAAGAGTTACAGATCTATAAAAAGGTCCATTTGGTTACAAACTATCCATTTCGGTGGGACCACCTGGAATCCTCTCAAGGACCACTGGTTGAAAACCACTGCTCAAGTTGTGTAGGCTTTGGCCAATTCAGTTCAATTTAACTTTAAAGTGCAAACATAAACCAGACCTCAACAGAAATAAAGTGTCCCAGTTCCCCATCCAACTTGTCGCACATATGAAACACTTGTCCCTCAAACCAACATATTGGACTCTATCCGACACCTGCCAGTCTCATCTCACTCCCTCCAACCTGCTGCATCCATGATCCGTTTAGTCCAGGCCAAATCCTGTGTCCGTGCTGCTTACTGATGCACTCACACCACGGACAAATTCGGCGTAGTCTGTGTAGTGTGATGGAAGCTTTATTGTCTGGAAGCACGTTAATGCCTTAGGGAGAGATCCAGGCGCTGCTCCGACCACCTCCACAGTCAACTCAGCTCCCAGTGACAGGACCTCCCACCCAGTCCAGAACTTTAGCAGCTCCTTCAGCTCAGCAGAAGATGCTATACAGGAAGAAAGGAATGCCTAAATTAGATATTTGAAAATCACTGTGATGAGCTTGTAGAGCTCATTAACCTTTTTTAAAAGAGTAAAATAAAAAAGGCGACATGCGTTTCCTAGAAATTGAGGTCCAGGGAGGAGGGAAAAAAAGTGAATCACAACTTGACATAATCATGTTGCGCTTCATCAAATTAATGATTTTTCTTAAACATTGCAGCAATGTTTTGCACGTTTTTCACGTTTACTACAGAATTCAGGTACACTACAGCTTCCAGCATAATTACCATTTTCAATGTATGTCCTCAGGTAGCCGGCCAGTCTGCATGTGTCTTCCAGGGAACAAGCTTCATCATCGTCGTCGTCGTCGTCTTCATTAAAGACAGGCCAAGAGATGCTTTCTATGACAGACTGTAAAACAAACAATTACTATAATAATCTGATAGACCTTTACCTGTGACCCGACGGTAGTAGAAACTAATGTTTAAGAGGTATAACTTGTTGCAAAGAAAGGGATGTTTTGAAATACGCTTAAATATCGTGGTTAGTAGACAGTGGAAATAATAGACTAGCAAAAAAAATAAAAAAGGTGCTACGTCAAGAACACATCAGGTTGCTACCTCTTTAATATCACTGATTTCATCAAAGTTTATTACAATCATCTATAATATTTACATCGTGTTACCATCTGGATGTGGAAATCAGTCATTCGATCTGTAAAAATGAGTTACCTCTGAACTGGGTCCACCATAGTCCCTGGGGAACAGCAGCGGAATGGTGTCTGGTCTCTCTGAAAACAAGGTCCAAACCATGGTATGTTTCAGTCCTTGTTTGAGCTGCTTTATTTGACGCTGAGCACGCCTGAGGACCTACATCAGAAGTCATAATTACTGGTGGTGGTGGGGTGAATAAAGACATAATTACTGGTGGTGGGGTGAATAAAGACATAATGGCCATGCATCTTAGTGTATCAGTACTCACAGCGCCAATGAGAAGCCGTTCGTAGATCCACCTTCTGTTGCTGGGGGTGTAATAGTCAACATCCAGTTTCTCGCAGAGGTTGTCGATTCGGGCCACTTCATCCTCTGACAACACAGCCTCTCCTTCAAGCTGGTGATAAGAGAACCGTAACATTCAAAAACACGTAGTTTGCTATGGCCATGAGTCGTTTGTTTAGCGCTCATTTCTGGTGGCAGAGGTACACAGCTCCTACAATGAAATAGTCTGCATCTTCAACCAATCTTAAATTCACAGCAAGAGTAGCTCAAGTTGTTTTACAGTAGAGACCCAAAAATCCTCAAGAGGGTGAGGTGTTTTTTGCCGTTAGGGCCAAGTGCATCATTGTATTCAAACATTACACCTAAAAACTTGATTTCTATTAATTGAACATATTAGACAAAAGCATACCAACTGAATCGTGCACCGGTAGTCCATATCGGCACAGTCTTGGAGGACAACAGTAGCGGTTTCAGGAGTTCCCCCGAAGAGCCTGTGTACGATCGCTTGGCTGATGCCCGTGACGCAGGGTCCACCGTGCAAGAAGGAATGTCCAATAATTCTCCCTAAAAGAGATCAAAAGGTACACCAACTTTAATGTTTTGAACGGTATGATACCATTAACACAACTCTAGTCATCCATCTCATTATAGCCTAAAGCCAAGAACCAACACTACATAATTTCTACAGGTCTGTTACAGAGGTTAAACGGTTGTCCTGGCCATTATGTGTTGCATTGTCTGCAAAAGCTCAAAAATTACAGTGATCACATCCTTTCTGAAGAGTTAAAAAGAATTGACACAACTTACCTGCAGTGACGAACATGTCGCTCTCAATCAGGCTCTCACTGTTGCTTGGCGTTAGGTGACCGGGCTCCCCCTCAAAAAGGGTGGCAACCGCCATGTTACCTGCACACAACACCATAACTACTTAAAACCTGCAACCACTATAACATTACGAAGGCGCCTGGACTTAGTAACTGCCAAACGGGAAGTCTGACTAATGTTCTGGACCCATGACATAGTCGTTCACAGAAAATGGATCTACAAGCGCACACCAAATTAATCAGTCAAATTTGCAGTCAAGGGAGACAAGCATTGATCATAATCCAGCACCAGTGTTATGAGCTGTAGATCTTTTGACCAATCTATAATCACTCATTTGTTAGATTACCAGTTTGCAACATGACAGATTGGTGTGCATTGTGCAGCCATTCAGGGGCACCAAATACCATTCTCCATCTATAGTCAACATACCTAGTCTCATGTGGAACCCATGTTGGAGCAGTCCAATAGTCCTGGAGAAGAACCACCGTGTCACTCCTTCCCCAAATGCACAATCTCCTACATGGATAAGCAAAATGTCAGGCAACTTTATTTCCTCGTCTCAAGATATTTACAACCGAGTGATACTGTACCTTCCAAAACGCAGTTGACGGGCCCTGCCCAGTTGGCTTTTGAGGCCTTATAGGTTGCCATCAGAGAGGCATCTTGCTCCTCCTGGCCATCCCTCAAATCCAACCTTAAGACCACAACACCACCATGTACATTGTCTGCGAGCAAGGACTCCCTGTATAGCTCCGCAGCTCTGCGGAAGTCTGGCTCCATCTTCCACTCTAAGAAATATATAGAAAATTAAGATTGGTGAAATAGGATTTGTAAAGCAAAATAGCATATAGGACTGTAAATAGTACCTGGGGAGAACAGATCAACAAATTGTAAAGAATGTGGCGACACCCCAGGCAGGTCAGACAGGTTGCAGGGAGACTGCGATGTTCCAGGCAGAGTCGACGTGGACGGCAGAGGCAGGTTGGGAGAACTGGAGCATCCAGGCAGAGGTGACACAGACATGGGTGGAGAGGCTGGAACTTCCAGGTGGGAGCGAGAGACACATAGGTCAGCCTGAGCAGAAGATGGAGGCTGGGAGGGAACCTGAGCTGGTGCAGACATGGACCGAGAGGACATAGCTTGCAGGTTGGAGGGAGAGGCAGGCTGGTTGAGCTGATCAGATGGCGGCAAGTTCCGAGACGTTCCAGGCAGGTTGCAGGGAGACAAGGGCAGAACAGAGGTGGAATCACCCGGTGGGTCCAAGGGTGACCGAGGTCGAGACGGGCCAGGCACATCAGGGTCAAGAACAATAACTTCTCCAGAGTTTGTCCTGAAACAACATTTTTTCCCCCCAAACACAAAGCTTAAACGTCAGTCTACTGGTGTCACGAAAAGGCAGATGTGATCCATAGACAGCTTTATACAGTTCAGTATAGTTTTAGGTAAGAAAACAAATTGGCCTAACACCATGCTCGTGATTAGAGGCACTTTCAGAGCACAAGAGAAAGTGTAAGAATGATCAAAGATAACAATGCCCACCGTGTACATCTCTGGACATGGAGCTTCATGCTGTTGAATGGAAACATTTCTTCACAGTAGAGGCACCTCGTCAGGGGTCCAGCTTGAGGCGGGGTTGTCTGGGCTGGAGTCTACATGAGAAAACATTTCAAAGTGCTTAATATCATACATTTAAGATATTAAAATTTCCCACTTTAAACAATCAAAACACAGCATGACATACCTGAAGTGGGATGCTTCTTTGCAACGGCCTAATGAAAATTGTGGCCTGGCCTATACCATTTGCGGGGTTTCTTAGGAACCGTGTCGTGTAGCCCTCTTGTGGGCTCTGTATAATACTAAGGTCTCTGCTCCTTGTTGTGCCAGCTATGCGAAGTAGCTCAAACCCTCCAGTCTCTCGTAGTTGAGGATAGGCAGCCTCGATCTCATTTCTGAACGCCACAGGGTCATTCTTAGCCCCTGTATATATTTTTAAGAAAGAAACAGAACAGTATAACAATGTTAAACCTATTAGACAAAATGTATTAGACTTTAAGAAGCAAACTGGTCATTGTTTTGTATTAGTTCAGTCAGGACAACTCAAGAAGGGTTTAATATTCATTTATTGAATATAAAATAAGCAATATATTTATCATGGTTTGGCGGATGAATTGGATCTGCTTTTTGGGTACTCAGATCAAGCGCAACAGTCCTGACCTTAAGGACTCCGAATCCCCCGTACCCAAAGGGCAGATCCAAATCTACAGGTGGTAGCTGGGGTGGAGGAGGGTTAGCAGCAAAATGATTAAGCATAAGCAGAACAGCAGTATCAGAGTGAGCAGCAGCAGCAGCAAGCAAGCAGGAAGAGCAATACAAACTTACAGTTTAAATAGCCTGTGAGAGCCTGTGATTGGATGAAGTCAATCATGTGAATGTGATGCTGAGGCGGCCCTTTAAAGGGCCGGCAGCGACTGCACTGAGGTTTCCTGAATGAACTTGCTATGCGCTTGTCTATGACCAGCGCACCGCTCATATTAATGACACAGGGGTTGACACTAAGGTCTCCGAGGCAAGTCAGGTTCTACTTGCCCCTCAGGTCATGGTCACTTGCCCCCCAAAAATATATTGCAAATCAAAATACATCAACATCAAAATATTCAGTGTCAAAAGAACCAGACTCAATTTCCGGGTCACCAGGGAGAAGCAATCGATCCCTATCTCAATTCATCCAACGTCCAGCCAATCACGTTACGCTCCATTGGTCATCTGACACCCACCCAGATAGTGAGATATCCGGTGGGGGTCCAGGAGTATTTACATTTTCTACACAACCTTCCGAAGGGACATTATCCCGAAGGATTTCGGGAAATAATTCTTCCGAACGGACAACATCCCGAACGGACAATATCCCGAAAGTGGGTAATATTGTGCGCTTTGTGTGTGTGTGTCGTCTGGGTGCGCGCGCGTGCACGCACGTGTACGCGCGCGGCTTCATTGCGCGCGGTTTCATTAAGAGCGCAAATTGTTTCAATAAACTTTGTGTGAGTCCTTTGCTTACTGACTGCCTGTGTGTGACTGTCTTGTGTGTTGTCTTGTGTCTGGTTGAGGCCCAGACACTTCCTCACAAAGTGCGAAAAGGGGTGGGGGGAGGCAGGGCTGGCTGCCTTTGATGAAATGCTAATCAAACCTTAGAACTGACCCCATATTTGTTATCGGCGGCAGGTAAAGCAGCACCATTGTAAAGACATTTCCGATTGTTGTTCTAGCTAATGATGTGGGTTTTGCACCACAAAACACAGAGAAATAGTTAATGATGGTCATTAACTATGACACAGATTAGGAACCCTGACATTATTTGTTGACATTGTAAATGGGTCGTAAATATTTAATTACAAAGGTTATAACTTCTGCTTTATTCCAGCAGTTTTCGTCCTTTTTGATCCCAGGGCCAACTAATTATTCAGAATTTGAGCCACAGGACCACCATTTGAGACATTTCACAACAGACCCAGAACTAAAGATTTCTTTTGGCTTTGTCCATAATTCCAGGATGGATTTTCGCAAACGAAACGGAACATACAAGTCAAAATGACCATTCTTTTACATTCTCTAATTATGCGGACTTCTTTAAGTGGGGGTCCGTACAAATGGTGCTAATTTAGATGGTGAATATTTTAACTCTTGAGAAGTTAAACATGAAACCAACCACATGAAACCGGCTCGCGCACGCACGCACACGCACACACACACACACACACACACACACACACACACACACACACACACACACACACACAGACAGACAGACAGACAGACAGACAGACAGACAGACACCAGAAGGCCGCAGATAGTAGTGTATTTATTTTATTTCAAAATGCAGGTAGTTGAGTCTACACGGTTCTCATGGCCTTCACTTCGCCCCGCCCCCCACGTGGCTCTCACTTCGCCCCCCACTGTGTCAGCTGCGGGTTTCCATAGCAACCATAGTAAACACACAGAGAGACGGAGACAGTGTAGGACAGGGGCAGAGGAGTGTCTGCACTGCAGACCCCCCTCCCCGCTCACACGCGCACACACGCAAGCACACACAGGCAGTCAGTAAGCAAAGGACTCACACAAAGTTCATTAAAACAATTTTTGCTCTTAATCAAACCGCGCAATGAAGCCGCGAGCGTACACACACAAAGCGCACGATATTACCCACTTTCGGGATATTGTCCGTTCGGTATGTTGTCCGTTCGGAAGAATTATTTCCCGAAATCCTTCGGGATAATGTCCCTTCGGAAGGTTGTGTAGAAAATGTAAATACTCCTGGAATAATCTCCTGGTATAATAAGCCAACCTCATCATCCTCTATCGGTTGAATTTAGGATGATGCCCTCTGGACGTCGTTATATGACCCCTCGAGGAAGGACTAATCGCTACACGAACAGCTTCATTCCATCTGCTATCAGATGCTTAAATTCCAGGGGAATCCAAGTGTAGGTTGTCCGGTTACACAGAGGTGGCAGGTCCACGGCATGTATTTATTTATTTCTTGATGCAGGTTGTTACATTTATTTATTGCATATTTATGGGACACTGTGAGCTTGTCCATCCACTTGCCCGCTGTCGATGAATTTGTCTGTTATATGTCTGTATATTTCTACTGTTTTTTACTGTTTGTATGACTAAGCACCTTAGTTGCAATGAATTGCCCAGTTTGGGATCAATAAAGTAATCTGAATCTGAATCTGAATCGGATCCCCACCGGATATCTCACTATCTGGGTGGGTGTCAGATGACCAATGGAGCGTAACGTGATTGGCTGGACGTTGGATGAATTGAGATAGGGATCGATTGCTTCTCCCTGGTGACCCGGAAATTGAGTCTGGTTCTTTTGACACTGAATATTTTGATGTTGAATTTTTTTACACTGAATTTTT
Organism: Benthosema pterotum; assembly: GCA_039105355.1. Lineage (NCBI taxonomy): Eukaryota > Metazoa > Chordata > Actinopteri > Myctophiformes > Myctophidae > Benthosema > Benthosema pterotum. The sequence continues at coordinate 26,301,173 of CM076967.1, forward strand.
TTTTAGATGTTGATTTTATTTTTTACACTGAATCTTTTTGGGTGTTGAATTTCTTTACACGTTGAATTTTGAAAAACTGAATATTTTAAGATTATAATTGTTTTAAGCACTGGATTTATTTTAACAAAATAAAATTCAGAGGCAAAAAAAATCAGTGCTAGAAATCTGATGTATTTTAAAATTCAAAGTCTGATTTTGATGCTGACAAATTTCAATCTTAAAAATTCATATTCAAACTCAGGTGGCACAGAAAATCTTCCATAATCGTGAGATTGCAAGTAATATCCACCACCAACAGCAGAGGAATTCATTTTTAATTTACCTTGGAAAGAAAGGCGCTTTTCACCAAGCCCAGCAGTTAGTAACTCGAGTTTGTTGAATTTATCAGGGACCCGGTCTGTGAGATGGTCACTGAGGCAAACAAAGGTGTGTGTGTATCTGGTCCATCTAGGAGATGGTGCAGGTGGCAGGAATCTGGGCCTGGGGCGCCGCTGAGAACCCTGGTGGGCAGCATAGCCATCAGACAGACCTGCGACAAGACAACATTGCCAAGTTACCAAAATATCAAGTCATCATTGCGTGGTGGACCTTGAAGCAGCCACTGGTCACTGTGTTTTAATACATTTGGAAAAATCTGTTTCCATAGGCAATGAGAATGACCCTGTGGGCTTCAGAAATGAGGTAGAGTATGTCCATCCCCAAACACAGAGGATTAGTCAGGCAGCCAACAGACTTATCTTGTTTAAAGTGGGAAATTTGGCATATACTTTTGTCATTGGCCTAAATCTAGTGTCTATGCATGCAAAGAATCCACTTGCTGTATTGGGAGTTGTGTGAACCTCCTTTTAACAACCTATGGCAGGAAAACTTTCCTTGTGCTTTAAATGGCACATGACATGTTAAACCTTTTCCCTTTATTCTGAATCAATTCCAAGCAATAGCTATGCACAAAACACTCCATGGGCTAAAAACGACCATACATGACCAACGTGATGATGTCAGCACATTTGTGCATGGAGATGTGATATAATAGTTAAGTCATTGGGGCCGCTTGCTTCCTGTGTTCCTCAGGTCGTGACAAATCATGATGAGTGATGACCCAATCTTTTGGGACGATCAGATCATTTCTAAGATGAAAAACGAAACAGATTTTCTTGTATTCTACCGTTTTCTAATTCTTTCTAATTAGATACTATGATGATATTGTGTGCGTCACCATGATTTGTGACGACCAGAGTTGCATTCTTTTGAAAAGCGAAGTCATTCTTTTGAAAAGCGAAGTCCTTCTTATGAAAAGCAAAGAAGCCATGAATATGAAAAGTCAGCATGAAATAAATAAAAACGTGACATAAATAACTCAATGAAATAAATAAATAATGCAATGATATAAATAAATATATTTATTTCATTGGGTTATATATTTATTTCATGCCGTTTTTTATTTATATCAATGATGACTCACATTTACATATTCATCAAGTTTAAAAGCCCAAAAATAAATAAATAAATACGGCAATGAAATATATAAAAAAAAACACCATGAAATAAATGAAATAACTCAATGAAATAAATATAAACTCAATTTAAATCATTATTATTATTTATTTCAAGGTATAATTGATTTATTTCATGGTGTTTTTTATATACTTCATTGCCATATTTATTTATTTATTTTTGGGCTTTTAAACTTGATGAATATGCAGATGTGGCAGCATTAAATAAATAAATAAAGTTGCAATGAAATAAATAAAAATCACATTGATATAAATAAAAAACAGAATGAAATAAATAAATAATGCAATGAAATAAATGTATTTATTTATTTCATTCTGTTTTTATTTATTTCATTGAGTTATTTATTTATTTAATCGCTGTATTTATTATTAAAGTTTGTATATTTTAATATTTCTTTTTTGAACTCATGAACTTCCATACATGTGCGCAACACATACCGACACAGACAGTACAACATGCAGATTGTAGACAAGTATAGCCTATTTAGAAACAATTACAATGCTAAATTGTAGATGAAAAAAACATATTTTGGGCCAAAATGAATTTATCCTTGAGAGAAGGACACTACCTCCCTGCATTAATCTGATCATTGCAAAATGGTCTAAATACTAACGCATATATATAGTTTTTACAATCGTTTCATCACAAACCTGCTGCAATTATCACTTCTTTAGCGTCTTCTGCCATCTCTTTAATTGCCTGGTACAGAAGTTGAAGAGTAGTCCCAAATGCTATCCCCATTGTAATAAGCGGAACACCAAACAACATCACCTCCACAGTCTTTGCTGCTATCATGCCTGTTGTGCGAAACATGGCACGCACGACTGTCTGATCTACTCCATTGGAAAAGCGAGATTTCATCACTGATTTCAGTTGATAGTCTCGCTTGTTGACTCGCATCGCAAGTGCTCTGATGGATTTTTCATCCAAACCAAAGGTAATCAAGGCTTCCTCTAGGAACTTTACCATGATTCCAATCTCACATCCAATTGAGACGCCAGGAATTAGGAACATAAGGCATGATCCGCCTGCAACTGCAGCAGCGATTCTTGCCCTTTTTTTAAGGTCTCTCTTTTTTGTCTCAATCATGCTCAGAGAGCACACAGGCAGAGATGTAACCAAAGCAGACCACTTATGTTCAGGCAGGTTGTCCTTTAGGGAGTCAACCAGCTTCTGGAAATCATACTTCCCCAGGTCCATGGAGGAGATGAGGAAGAATTTGGGGTTTCCAAAAGGTGCAAGGGTTTCTCTGCAGTTCAGTCGGATTTTGGTGAGAATCTGCTCTTCGGTCACACCTCTTTTCCGAGTTTCAGCATGCACATCCTGATCAATCTTCGAACGAACAAAGTAAAACGTTTTCTTCAACTTCTTGATCTCTTTGGCCAGCTTGATATCATTCTCTTTGAACCTATTAGAGCCAATAATGATGAAGAAATCATAGGAGTCAAACTGAACCGCTTTGAGATAATTTTTAGCTTTGAAGTTGCATGTACCAATTCCCGGCAGGTCCCAAATAAAAACGTTGGGCATGGTGGGGTGAACGTATTTAACAGGTTTCATAGTGGTCTCAGTCACTCCGGTCGCTGCTGCCCCATAATCTCCATTTCCAAGACCCCGCATGGCGTTGACAAAGGAAGACTTTCCCGCTCCGCTCTCCCCAGTAACGGCAATGTTCAGAGTCACATTTAGCAACTCGTATTGTTCCTCTTTGGCTTTGGCTGCTGACTGAACAGGATCCTCTCTCGCATAGCTCCGTGTTTCACTGATAACTTCACCCATCATCTCGTTATCATAGTAGTTTGCGCCACTTGATGCAACAGGTTCATAGATAGCTTCAGCCATGATGACCCAGATGAGATGAAATCTAGATACGTACTGTATGTTATGTACCTTTTATGCAAAATGTCAACAGGCTTTGAAGGCTGTGCAAATAAATTGAACTGGTGAAGTCAGGCAGTTAAGTATCTATTCTGTCATGCATCTATGACAAATACCAGAGCTGGCATGACAGATAATTGCCTGACTTAACTGCATCTATGACAGATTGATGACAGTGTTGGCTTGAGAGCATGACTGACTTCATTCCCAGAATCTTTGCAGTGTAAAGAATGAATATGGTACAACAGTTTTAAACTATTTTGTTAATTTATTTGCCTGACTATCAGACATGACATCATGTCGTTTGTGAATGGATAGAGTAGTACACCATTGTCAATGTCAAATTAGTTTTTGGTGTGGAAGATGATGGGCCATTGACCCTGGGAAGTATAATTAAGAAGAAAAACACAAAAGTTCCTGCTGCTGTCTGTACAACTGCTACAGTTTCCATTCCAGGCCTCTGAAACGGAATGTGACATTGGGTGCAAACTCCCCAAGAGAAAAGCATCAATCAATATACAAAGTTACTAACTAAGGGTATGGTCAAACTGAACTTTAATTAATGCTTTTTAATTCACAGCCCGCTCTGTTTCCATGGCAATTAAAAACAAAACATACAGCAGAATCTCCTCCGCACCCTAAAGCATTCTTCCCATAAACTAGATGATGGGAATAGATGTAATCTGACTGGAATGTGCAATGCTCCGTCTTACTGGAAAAGGTTTGCAACAAAACCTGTCAGACCAACCACATCATAAGAAAAATGACAATACTCCTTTACATACACGCAAGATGCCTTAACACCCTTTTTGCAAAAAAAAAAATATGTTAATGATGATGATTATTGCTTCAATTGAATCAAATGAAGCATGTATAGTTTTGCAGTGTGTGGTTGCTTCAATCACTAGCTCTCTCCCAGTCATTTCACTAGCCAATTACCATGTCAAGTCACACCTGCAATCAGTGATTTGGGGTCAATATCCCTTATATACAAACCCCAATACAAACAAACGGTTTGTTGCAAAAACAAACCGACTAACAGTCTAGTTTTAATTGAATAAAAGATTGGGACAAAATCTGTAGGAGGAGAAGCCAAAAGTGTGTTTTTTGTGGGAAAAAAAACAAAATAATGGAAAATCTATCCTGACGCAAATGGGCATGGCCTATAAGGTGGGAGGTGTCATGCCCGAATAATCAATCAAAAATTCTACAACCTAAGGTTCAAGAGTTATAGGCCAAAACATAAAATGGTTTATTATAGCACCACCATGAGGCCAATAGATATTATTATTATATAAATATTAAGTCAATTAATTTTAGTAATTATTATGAACCTTTCTGCCAAATCTTGTAATGTTACCCTTTACGAGCTCACGGGAAAACATACTTGAATGTGCGTTTTTTAATTGTCCCATTCAAGTGAATGGGGAAATGTAATGCAGTAATTAATTATAACTAAAATATACGACAGAACTCTTAACGTGATTCAGATAGCATAGGATTCCTGATTCCCGATTTTCTGGTTAGACATTGATTAGACATTTATGGGTCAAGTGGGTGTGGCAAAAACTGTGTGAGGAGTAGCATGCTGAAATAAAGTTTATCTACAATAAATAAACTGTAAAAACTGTAGGCAACAATAGTTTTGTTGCAACCACACTATAACAACTAATGGTAAGAAGCACATACCTGTAGTGTATTCGATTATCATACAAGGATTTTTTTTGCTATACACCTACCTGGTCTGGAGGGGGGAGTGTTGTAGTACTATTCATACTATATACACTATCAGTGGGCCCAGTGCCTTTTTTGACATGCCTAAAATAGCACTTATTTGCACTGCCATTGTTGAAAACAATGTATTTCCAACTCCAGTTAGCCAAAGATGAAAGCTATGAAGTTATGAACAGCGTGTGAGCGATGTTGCCCCCTCAATGTCATAACTGTAGGCCCAGCACCATCTGAGGCTCTGTGTAGGCCTAACATATGGGGCCGTAGCCTGGTTATTAACTATACCCACTTGAAAACATTTCATTTCATTCCACCCTGGATCATAGGATAATGACTGGTGGCAAGCCCACTGATGAAAACAAACAAATTGCCCACTCTGCTTTCAATGTATTTATAATTCTTTGCTCTATCTACAGCCACAGTGAAATTAATTTGATTGAATCAGTCCACATCTGTCATGGTCTGAGGCAGACCATGGCCTCATGTCAGCCACTTCCCCATTCCACCAAGTCCACGCCACACTTTTCCCCTCACTCTGCAGCCCAACAGTTTCACACCCACTCAGCACCTGTGAACTCTTTGCAATCAGCCTGCTCCCTTTAAATCTGGACTCTGTGCACACTATCATTGTCAGTTCATTGTCTTTTGTCATTTGTTTGCAGTATTACTGGAGAGGACCTGCCATGTTTCTTGGACCTTGTTTTGGTGCTTCTGGTAACTTTATTTCTTCATTGTCCTTTTGAATGTTTGATGTCTACAGCTTTTTGGTTTTGGATTAGTCAATAAATCATTTTTTGAACTTTATTCTTCTAGTCTTCACTCTGCATTTGGGTTCTATGTTTATGCTACCGTGACACATATTGCGTACACACATAAGCAACATATAAAACATTAACATTATGGAAATGCATGCTATATGCTTATCAAATGAACTAGGATAACAAGTAAATTAGATAGCCCTACTGTAACATTTATCTATCATACCGTACTGAATTCCTAACAAGCAGGAAGTTTGAGTGCAGAACAAAAAAAGAAAAAAGTTAATCATCCAGCTATGACAGCTATGTGTTGTGATGCACATTGGTGACTCTTGTTCCACACACTAGCCGTGACAGAACAACAAGAACACTAGCAGTGAACAGTGAGAAAACATCTCTCGGTGCCTGTGTAAAGTACATGAGTAGTACAGCATAAAGACTCAGCATTGTTAATTGTTGTCACAAATGTATTAAGATTTATGGTATAAGTGAACAAACTTTTTCACTCTACACTCTGGGTATAGGGGATTTAATTCACAATCCAACGCTTGCCATGCATAATGCGATAATAGGCCTATTGTGATAATACAGAAAGGAAATTTAACTAGAGAAACCCAGTCACGCAAGAGTAACAACTACTGTACATTTGGTATTTTTTATGTTGTAATGTAGGCCCTATTGTTGATGTGTGGAGCCAATAGCATATAAGCCAGGCTTATGTTCATTAGGCGACTACAAACTACATTGACTCATGGGGATAATAAATCCAATACAACGTTGTGTACAGTTGTTGTTGCTTTTAGTTTTTACAATTATTAAATGTATGAAAGATTAAAGAAAACAAAACGTTTAGTAGTACAGAAATCTCCACAGTGAGTTGCTTATTTAGATTCTTGCAAGCATGTAGGCTGCTGTAGAGTACATGGTATTTACACAGTAGATTGGAACTGTGTGTTGCATGATAACTCTACATTGAGTTTAATGCCATGAATTCAGTAAAATACCAAGACATGATGACGTTCTATAATTTTTTGACGTTTTTTTTTTTTTTTTTTTAATCAGATTCATCATGTCAGAAGAGACTACATGTGAGAATCCTGAGTTCCTCAGTCCTGAGGTCATCCGTGAATTGGAAGAATACCTGAAAGTGTACAAAACTGGTGCAACTCCTAAATCAAAAAAGACCCACAATGAGTTGGAGAACGTGACTCTGAACATTGCTGTGACTGGAGAGAGCGGCGTGGGAAAGTCCACTTTCGTCAACGCCATACGAGGTCTTATAGAAGGAGAACCTTGTGGTTAGAGTTCTCAAACTCTGCCCGAACCCGACCAGGACCGAACCCGAACAGGCCCGACCCGACATTTAGGGCCGGGTAGGCCGAAAATCTATCCTTGGGCCCCATGAAAAAATAATATATATTGAATTATTTTACTATAGTAAAAATAATAGTTATTTTCTGTATTTACCTAGTATGAAGATGGTGCTGATTGCCATTTCATTTTTAAGCTGTGGCGAATTCTCAAATTTTGCCCAAACCCGAAAGACAGTTTAGGGCCGGGTAGGGTCTAAAATCTATTCCATTTAGTAGGGCCGGGCCCGGCCTAGGCCTGAACTTTTAGGGCCGGGTAGGGCCGGGCCTTAATTTTCAGGCCCGTTGAGATCTTTACTTGTGGTTACCATCCTGTGACTCTACCCCTGAGCCGCTGCCTTCCCCTATTTACATTGTAGATTCTCACCAAATGAATCAAAACTATAAATGAACAGGTGGAATTATGTACTTAACAAAACGTGTGGTTGGCTCAGAACAGTATAGCTTCATCATTTCAACTGGTGAAGACCTCCTGGAAATGACGTAAAGATTATCCCCAGTCTTCAATGTCTAGTCTTCAATGCCTAGTCTTCAATGTCACTGGTTGACTGGTGACGTTCAAGACTAGGACAGATCTCAGCCCATATGTGAATGAATTTTATGTCATACTCATTCCCAGGATATCTTCAACAATTTACAGTGCATAATAACGCTTATTTTGGGCCAGATCTGACTAATTATGATTGATTTAAACTAGTCTGTCCTCAATCTGACTCTCTCTGATTCCTCCAGGAATGCCCGACTTTGGTGGTCAAGATTTGTGTTGGTTGAAATAAGGTATTCTGGGCCGGATTTGACTAGTCTTGGATTGCTTTGATTCGTCACAGTCCTCATCGTGTTTACTGGGTATAGTATGTTGTTTTTCGAGGATTTTTGAAAAATGCTGAAAACGAATCAATGGTCTTGGATGACATACTAGTATAGTCCAAGGTTTTTAGTCACTTTCGAGGATATTCAATAAAGATCATGGCCTGTCATTTTGTTTTGATTTGGTCATTTTTCAAATTCATGTAAATTAATGGAATTGCTGTTGAACCTGTAAATTACAACAAAACAAAAATTAAGGCACTGGTTGTAGTACTTCTGGTTTACCGGAACAGGGTTCAAATCCCTGCGGTGCCCTGCTCAATATGTTGTATTTACATGGTTTATTTTGATATCATGTCAATTGTGTTGACGGGGGGAAAAAGACAGACATAGTCCGTATCTTGGATGGCATACTATAGTATACCGTCCAAGAAATGATGAAATCGAGGCAAAATGACAGGCTATACTACCTGGCCTCTGAAAAAACAATATAGTGTGCCGTTTTACATTGTTTTTGTGGATTTTTGAAAAACGACAGGATACAGTATATGGTACGCAAGGCTATAGCGGCTATAGCCTTGCGTTTTTCATTATTTTGAGGATATAAGAAAAATGACGAAACCTGGCAAAAATGCAAGGCTATAGCCTTAAGGTCTTGCACAGCATGCCGTTTTTTCATCGTTTTGAGGATTTTTGAGCATTTTCGAAAAATGTCAAAATTTGAAAAAACGCAAGGCTATAGCCTTACGTCTTTTCATCATTTTGATGATTTTCGAAAAATGACAAAAAATGACGAAATCTGGCAAAAACGCAAGGCTATAGCCTTACGGTCTGGCTCACCATCCATTTTTCATCGTTTTAGGGATTTTTGAGGATTTTCAAAAAATGTCGAAATTTCGAAAAAATGCAAGGCTATAGCCTTACATTTTTTCATCATTTTTGAAGATTTTCCGAAAAATGACGAAATCTGGCAAAACCGCAAGGGTATAGCATTACAGTCTTGCTCAGCATGCCGTTTTTCACCGTTTTGAGCATTTTCGAAAAAAATGTCGAAATTTCGAGAAAAAAACTGCAAGGCTAGCCTTACGTTTTTTCATCATTTTGAAGATTTTCGAAAAATGACGAAATCTGGCAAAAACACAAGGGTATAGCATTACAGTCTTGCTCAGCATGCCGTTTTTCATCATTTTGAGCATTTTTGAGCATTTTCGAAAAATGTCGAAATTTTGAAAAAAGCGTAAGCTATAGCCTTACCGTTTTTCATGATTTTGAGCGATTTCGAAAAGTGAGGAAAACTGGCCAAAATGCAAGGCTATAGCCTTACGGTCTTGCACAGCATGCCGTTTTTCATCATTTTGAGCATTTTTGAGCATTTTCGAAAAATGTCGAAATTTTGAAAAAAGCGTAAGGCTATAGCCTTACCGTTTTTCATGATTTTGAGCGATTTCGAAAAATGAGGAAAACTGGCCAAAATGCAAGGCTATAGCCTTACGGTCTTGCACAGCATACCGTTTTTCATCATTTTGAGCATTTTTGAGCATTTTCGAAAAATGTCGAAATTTTGAAAAAAGCGTAAGGCTATAGCCTTACCGTTTTTCATGATTTTGAGCGATTTCGAAAAATGAGGAAAACTGGCCAAAATGCAAGGCTATAGCCTTACGGTCTTGCACAGCATGCCGTTTTTTCATCATTTTGAGCATTTTTTGAGCATTTTCTAAAATTGTCGAAATTTGAAAAAAGCGTAAGGCTATAGCCTTACCGTTTTTCATGATTTTGAGCGATTTCGAAAAATGACGAAAACTGGCAAAAACGCAAGGCTATAGCCTTACGGTCTTGCACAGCATGCCGTTTTTCATCATTTTGAGCATTTTTGAGCATTTTCGAAAAATGTCAAAATTTTGAAAAAAGCGTAAGGCTATAGCCTTACCGTTTTTCATGATTTTGAGCGATTTCGAAAACTGACGAAAACTGGCAAAAACGCAAGACTATAGCCTTACGGTCTTGCACAGCATGCCGTTTTTCATCATTTTGAGCATTTTTGAGCATTTTCGAAAAATGTCGAAATTTTGAAAAAAGCGTAAGGCTATAGCCTTACCGTTTTTCATGATTTTGAGCGATTTCGAAAAATGACGAAAACTGGCAAAAACGCAAGGCTATAGCCTTACGGTCTTGCACAGAATGCCGTTTTTCATCATTTTGAGCATTTTTGAGCATTTTCGAAAAATGTCGAAATTTTGAAAAAAGCGTAAGGCTATAGCCTTACCGTTTTTCATGATTTTGAGCAATTTCGAAAAATGACGAAAACTGGCAAAACGCAAGGCTATAGCCTTACGGTCTTGCACAGCATGCCGTTTTTCATCATATTGAGCATTTTTGAGCATTTTCGAAAAATGTCGAAATTTTGAAAAAAGCGTAAGGCTATAGCCTTACCGTTTTTCATGATTTTGAGCGATTTCGAAAAATGACGAAAACTGGCAAAAACGCAAGGCTATAGCCTTACGGTCTTGCACAGCATGCCGTTTTTCATCATTTTGAGCATTTTTGAGCATTTTCGAAAAATGTCGAAATTTTGAAAAAAGCGTAAGGCTATAGCCTTACCGTTTTTCATGATTTTGAGCGATTTCGAAAAATGACGAAAACTGGCAAAAACGTAAGGCTATAGCCTTACGGTCTTGCACAGCATGCCGTTTTTCATCATTTTGAGCATTTTTGAGCATTTTCGAAAAATGTCAATTTTTTTGAAAAAAGTGTAAGGCTATAGCCTTATCGTTTTTCATGATTTTGAGCGATTTCGAAAAATGAGGAAAACTGGCCAAAATGCAAGGCTATAGCCTTACGGTCTTGCACAGCATGCCGTTTTTCATCATTTTGAGCATTTTTGAGCATTTTCGAAAAATGTCGAAATTTTGAAAAAAGCGTAAGGCTATAGCCTTACCGTTTTTCATGATTTTGAGCGATTTCGAAAAGTGAGGAAAACTGGCCAAAATGCAAGGCTATAGCCTTACGGTCTTGCACAGCATGCCGTTTTTCATCATTTTGAGCATTTTTGAGCATTTTCGAAAAATGTCGAAATTTTGAAAAAAGCGTAAGGCTATAGCCTTACCGTTTTTCATGATTTTGAGCGATTTCGAAAAATGAGGAAAACTGGCCAAAATGCAAGGCTATAGCCTTACGGTCTTGCACAGCATGCCGTTTTTCATCATTTTGAGCATTTTTGAGCATTTTCGAAAAATGTCGAAATTTTGGAAAAAGCGTAAGGCTATAGCCTTACCGTTTTTCATGATTTTGAGCGATTTCGAAAAATGACAAAAACTGGCAAAAACGCAAGGCTATAGCCTTACGGTCTTGCACAGCATGCCGTTTTTCATCATTTTGAGCATTTTTGAGCATTTTCGAAAAATGTCGAAATTTTGAAAAAAGCGTAAGGCTATAGCCTTACCGTTTTTCATGATTTTGAGCGATTTCGAAAAATGACGAAAACTGGCAAAAACGCAAGGCTATAGCCTTACGGTCTTGCACAGCATGCCGTTTTTCATCATTTTGAGCATTTTTGAGCATTTTCGAAAAATGTCGAAATTTTGAAAAAAGCGTAAGGCTATAGCCTTACCGTTTTTCATGATTTTCAGCGATTTCGAAAAGTGAGGAAAACTGGCCAAAATGCAAGGCTATAGCCTTACGGTCTTGCACAGCATGCCGTTTTTTCATCATTTTGAGCATTTTTGAGCATTTTCGAAAAATGTCGAAATTTTGAAAAAAGCGTAAGGCTATAGCCTTACCGTTTTTCATGATTTTGAGCGATTTCGAAAAATGACGAAAACTGGCAAAAACGCAAGGCTATAGCCTTACGGTCTTGCACAGCATGTCGTTTCTCATCATTTTGAGCATTTTTGAGCATTTTCGAAAAATGTCGAAATTTTGAAAAAAGCGTAAGGCTATAGCCTTACCGGTTTTCATGATTTTGAGCGATTTCGAAAAATGACGAAAACTGGCAAAAACGCAAGGCTATAGCCTTACGGTCTTGCACAGCATGCCGTTTTTCATCATTTTGAGCATTTTTGAGCATTTTCGAAAAATGTCGAAATTTTGAAAAAAGCGTAAGGCTATAGCCTTACCGTTTTTCATGATTTTGAGCGATTTCGAAAAATGACGAAAACTGGCCAAAACGCAAGGCTATAGCCTTACGGTCTTGCACAGCATGCCGTTTTTCATCATTTTGAGCATTTTTGAGCATTTTCGAAAAATGTCGAAATTTTGAAAAAAGCGTAAGGCTATAGCCTTACCGTTTTTCATGATTTTGAGCGATTTCGAAAAATGACGAAAACTGGCAAAAACCCAAGGATATAGCCTTATGGTCTTGCACAGCATGTCGTTTTTCATCATTTTGAGCATTTTTGAGCATTTTCGAAAAATGTCGAAATTTTGAAAAAGCGTGAGGCTATAGCCTTACCGTTTTTCATGATTTTGAGCGATTTCGAAAATGACGAAAACTGGCAAAAACCCAAGGATATAGCCTTATGGTCTTGCACAGCATGTCATTTTTCATCATTTTGAGCATTTTTGAGCATTTTCGAAAAATGTCGAAATTTTGAAAAAAGCGTAAGGCTATAGCCTTACCGTTTTTCATGATTTTCAGCAATTTCGAAAAGTGAGGAAAACTGGCCAAAATGCAAGGCTATAGCCTTACGGTCTTGCACAGCATGCCGTTTTTCATCATTTTGAGCATTTTTGAGCATTTTCGAAAAATGTCGAAATTTTGAAAAAAGCGTAAGGCTATAGCCATACCGTTTTTCATGATTTTGAGCGATTTCAAAAAATGACGAAAACTGGCAAAAACGCAAGGCTATAGCCTTACGGTCTTGCACAGCATGACGTTTTTCATCATTTTGAGCATTTTTGAGCATTTTCGAAAAATGTCGAAATTTTGAAAAAAGCGTAAGGCTATAGCCTTACCGATTTTCATGATTTTGAGCGATTTCGAAAAATGACGAAAACTGGCAAAAACGCAAGGCTATAGCCTTACG